>WNWK01002560.1:0-204540 GCA_009830355.1 Cherax destructor | reverse complement strand
TTATTTATCTCCCCACACTTATGTCCCCAGGGCAACTCGTAAATCACTTAAAGGGTTGTTCACTCCCCTGACACATGAAAACCCCCTGCAGTACCCTGGTGTAGCCCCAAAAACACTTATTTGCACAGAAACCTACAAGTTCGACTGACCCCCCGGCGTCCCTGTGTGTGTGTGTGTGTGTTTTTGGGTTGGTGTGTGGTGTGTGTGGGGAGTGTGTTTGTGTGTGTGTGTGTGGGGTGTGTGTGTTTTTTTTTTTTTTTTTTTTTTTTTTTTTTTTTTTTTTTTTTTTTTTTTTTTTTTTTTTTTTTTTTTTTTTTTTTAAAAAAAAAAAAAAAAAAAAAAAAAAAAAAAAAAAAAAAAAAAAAAAAAAAAAAAAAAAAAAAAAAAAAAAAAAAAAAAAAAAAAAAAAAAAAAAAAAAAAAAAAAAAAAAAAAAAAAAAAAAAAAAAAAAAAAAAAAAAAAAAAAAAAAAAAAATAAGTGCACACAACACTCAGTATATAGTGCACACAACACTCAGTATAATGTGTACACAACACTCAGAAAAGTACACAACACTCAGATAATTTTACACAACACTCAGAAAAGTGCAACAACACTTATATATAGTGCAAAAACACTAGTATATAGTGCACAAACACTAGTATATAGTGCACACAACACTCAGTATAATGTGTACACAACACTCAGTATAATTTTACACAACACTCATATAATGTGTACACAACACTCAGTATAATGTGCAAAACACTAGTATATAGTGCAAAACACTCAGTATAATGTGTAAAACACTGTATAATGTGTACACAGCATTCAGTATAATGTGTACACAACACTAAGTATAATGTGTACACAACACTCAGTATAATGTGTACACAGCATTCAGTATAAGGTGTACACAACACTCAGTATAATGTGTACACAACACTCAGTATAATGTGTACACAACACTCAGTATAATGTGTGCACAACACTCAGTATAATGTGTACACAACACTCAGTATAATGTGTACACAACACTCAGTATAATGTGTACACAACACTCAGTATAATGTGTGCACAACACTCAGTATAATGTGTACACAACACTCAGTATATAGTGCACACAACACTCAGTATATAGTGCACACAACACTCAGTATATAGTGCACACAACACTCAGTATATAGTGCATACAACACTCAGTATATAGTGCACACAACACTCAGTATAATGTGTACACAACACTCAGTATAATGTGTACACAGCATTCAGTATAAGGTGACACAACACTCAGTATATAGTGCACACAACACTCAGTATAATGTGTACACAACACTCAGTATAATGTGTACACAACACTCAGTATAATGTGTACACAACACTCAGTATATAGTGCACACAACACTTAGTATATAGTGCACACAACACTTAGTATATAGTGCACACAACACTCAGTATATAGTGTACACAACACTCAGTATATAGTGCATACAACACTCAGTATATAGTGCACACAACACTCAGTATAATCTGCACACAACACTCAGTATATAGTGCACACAACACTCAGTATAATGTGTACACAACACTCAGTATAATGTGTACACAACATTCAGTATAATGTGTACACAACACTAAGTATAATGTGTACACAACACTCAGTATATAGTGCATACAACACTCAGTATATAGTGCACACAACACTCAGTATAATGTGCACACAACACTCAGTATATAGTGCACACAACACTCAGTATAATGTGTACACAACACTCAGTATAATGTGCACATAGCATTCAGTATAATGTGTACACAACACTAAGTATAATGTGTACACAACACTCAGTATAATGTGTACACAACACTCAGTATAATGTGTACACAACACTCAGTATAATGTGTACACAACACTCAGTATAATGTGTACACAACACTCAGTATATAGTGCACACAACACTCAGTATATAGTGCACACAGCACTCAGTATGTGTACACAACACTCAGTATAATGTGTACACAACACTCAGTATAATGTGTACACAACACTCAGTATGTGTACACAACACTCAGTATATAGTGCACTCAACACTCAGTATATAGTGCACACAACACTCAGTCTATAGTGCACACAACACTCAGTATATAGTGCATACAACACTCAGTATATAGTGCACACAACACTCAGTATAATGTGCACACAACACTCAGTATATAGTTCACACAACACTCAGTATAATGTGTACACAACACTCAGTATAATGTGTACACAGCATTCAGTATAATGTGTACACAACACTCAGTATAATGTGTACACAACACTCAGTATAATGTGTACACAACACTCAGTTTAATGTGTACACAACACTCAGTATAATGTGTACACAACACTCAGTATAATGTGTACACAACACTCAGTATATAGTGAACACAACACTCAGTATATAGTGAACACAACACTCAGTATATAGCGCACACAACACTCAGTATAATGTGTACACAACACTCAGTATAATGTGTACACAATACTCAGTATAATGTGTACACAACACTTAGTATAATGTGTACACAACACTCAGTATATAGTGCACACAACACTCAGTATATAGTGCACACAACACTCAGTATATAGTGCACACAACACTCAGTATATAGTGCATACAAAACTCAGTATATAGTGCACACAACACTCAGTATAATGTGTACACAACACTCAGTATAATGTGTACACAACATTCAGTATAATGTGTACACACCACTCAGTATAATGTATACACAACACTCAGTATAATGTGTACACAACATTCAGTATAATGTGTACACAACACTCAGTATAATGTGTACACAACACTCAGTATATAGTGAACACAACACTCAGTATATAGTGAACACAACACTCAGTATATAGCGCACACAACACTCAGTATAATGTGTACACAACACTCAGTATAATGTGTACACAATACTCAGTATAGTGTGTACACAACACTCAGTATAATGTGTACACAACACTCAGTATATAGTGCACACAACACTCAGTATATAGTGCACACAACACTCAGTATATAGTGCACACAACACTCAGTATATAGTGCATACAAAACTCAGTATATAGTGCACACAACACTCAGTATAATGTGTACACAACACTCAGTATAATGTGTACACAACATTCAGTATAATGTGTACACACCACTCAGTATAATGTATACACAACACTCAGTATAATGTGTACACAACATTCAGTATAATGTGTACACAACACTCAGTATAATGTGTACACAACACTCAGTATATAGTGAACACAACACTCAGTATATAGTGAACACAACACTCAGTATATAGCGCACACAACACTCAGTATAATGTGTACACAACACTCAGTATAATGTGTACACAATACTCAGTATAGTGTGTACACAACACTCAGTATAATGTGTACACAACACTCAGTATATAGTGCACACAACACTCAGTATATAGTGCACACAACACTCAGTATATAGTGCACACAACACTCAGTATATAGTGCACACAACACTCAGTATATAGTGCATACAACACTCAGTATATAGTGCACACAACACTCAGTATAATGTGTACACAACACTCAGTATAATGTGTACACAGCATTCAGTATAAGGTGTACACAACACTCAGTATAATGTGTACACAACACTCAGTATAATGTGTACACAACACTCAGTATAATGTGTGCACAACACTCAGTATAATGTGTACACAACACTCAGTATATAGTGCACACAACACTCAGTATATAGTGCACACAACACTCAGTATAATGTGTACACAACACTCAGTATAATGTGTACACAACACTCAGTATAATGTGTACACAACACTCAGTATAATGTGTACACAACACTTAGTATACAATGCTCACAGGACACCAATAGAATCATCCACACATTCACACAATTAAACAACACTGACTGTGACACTAAGCTCAAATATTCCGCAACACTTACAAATTGAACTAGTTTATCCACTCACTGTTTCCCAGCAGCTCCCCGAGGTCCCGCCAGGTGACCCAGCAAGTAAACAGATCGACCAAGATGTGCGACGGTCAGCCACAAGCCACGCAGGGTGTTAGATTGAGGGGAAAACCCACCCATTTGTGGGGAGAAAATGTACGAAAATGTTGCACAGTGTGGGGGGAAAATATGGGGATTTTGAAGTCGTTGATAAGTATCTCTTCAGTACTTTCCCCACAGTGTCAAGGTCTTGCCAAAAATATTAATCGATTTTTCTGACGTGGATAGACTGCTGAATAGTGAATAATTATTCTCATTCGCAATACTGCATCGCAGTTTTGACTGCCCAACCAGGCCAAAATAGCCTCACATCAACTCAGAAAAAAACAGACTTGAATTCACCAAAAACCCTCACCTTGGGTCAGTCCTGAATCACTGTCAACTCACATGTCATAAAATTTCTCTCCAAAGTTCCGGGTTTTTGTTGAATTGTTCCAGTCAGGGTATTGTGACTGTTTATTCTCCACTGACCTTAAACCAGGTGCATAAATACCTTGCTGGTATACCTGCACTTGTGTTAGTGTCAGGGACACAACTCTCAAAAGATAAAAAAAAATAACAGTTTCTTGGCTTGTAAGTTTACACTCCCATCCCCGAAAAATAATTGCTTACAAAGTTTCTATTACGCTGCTCTTCCCCACCTCCCTCTTTACGTTGTATAAATGGAGAAAAGCTTGAAAAATGGGAAAATTGGGTCATCAATAGGTGGTTTTTACAGGATCTACCTGGTTGTCCTGGTCACAAGTGACACTTGTCAAAGGTGATCACCAAGTTTGACTCAGTGATCATCGTACTGCTTACTGGGTCTGACGCTCCCACTCTTTATACTGATGTCTGTAGTGCACCACGTCATATATGGTGCACCATGTCATGTATAGTGCACCAGGTCATGTGTGTGGTGCACCAGGTCTTGTGTTGTGCACCAGGTAATATGTAGTGCACTATGTCATATTTGGTGCATCAGGTCAATGTGGTGCACCAGGTCATATGTGGTGTACAAGTCATGTGTGGTGCACCAGGTCTTGTGTTGTGCACCAGGTAATATGTAGTGCACTATGTCATATTTGATGCATCAGGTCAATGTGGTGCACCAGGTCATATGTGGTGTACAAGTCATGTGTGGTGCACCAGGTCACATGTGGTGCACCAGCTCATATGTGGTGCACCAGGACATTTGTGGTGCACCAGGTCATATTTGGTGCACTAAGTCATGTGTGGTGCACTAAGTCATGTGTGGTGCACCAGGTCATGTGTGGTACACCAGGTCATATGTGGTGCACCAGGTCACATATTGTGTACCAGGTCATGTATTCACCAGATCATATGTGGTGCACCAGATCATGTGTGATGCACCAGGTTGTATGTAGTGCACCAGTTCATATGTGGTGCACCAGGTTGTATGTGGTGCTCAAGGTCATGTGCGGTGCACCCGGTCATATGTGGTGCACCAGGTCATATTTGGTGCACAAGGTCATGTGAGGTGCATCAGGAAGTCATGTGTGATGCACCAGGTCATATGTGGTGTACCATGTCATATTTGGTGCACCATATATGACGTGGTGCACTAAGTCATGTGCTGTGCACCAAGTCATATGTGGTGCACCATATCATATGTTGTGCACCAGGTCATGTGTGGTCCACCAGGTCATATGTTGTGCACCAAATCATGTGCGGTGCAACAGGTCATGTGGTGTACCATGTCATATGTTGTGCACCAGGTCACGTATGGTGCACCAGGTCATATGTTGTGCACCAGTTCATGTGTGGTGCACCAGGTCATGTGGTGCACCAAGTCATGTGTGGTGCAGCAGGTCATATGTGGTGCACCAAGTCATGTGTGGTGCAGCAGGTCATGTGGTGTAGCAGGTCATATGTGGTGCACTAGGTCATGTATGGTACAACAGGTCATATATGGTGCACCAGGTCATGTGTGGTGCACCAAGTCATGTGTGGTAAACACTTGAGAAATCGAACATTTCTGTCGAGTATCCGGTGAAGGAGGACACTATGTACGGTTGTGTGGGGGATGAAAGTATCCACTTCCCACTCCGTCCAGATGAGGTCGTCAGTTCTATGATGGTGTTTTCGTCAACGTGGATGTTACAGAAAGCATATCCTTGTTTCACTAGGACGGCCACTCCGCTGTGGGGTCCCTCTCCCCACTGCAATAGACGAGACAATCAGCTCCCTCCAACAACATCGAAGATTTACCAGCAGTACAAACCAACCATGAAAATCAAGGATAACATGAAAAATGATGAAGCAGAGTGTAGTAGGCACCACTAGACGGGGCAGCCAACACGGGGATCAGCAGGAAATTAATCACCCTAATCATTCAGCACAAAAGCAAAATATGGAAATATCTTGTTCTCCTGGCTAACAAATACAAACACTGACCTGAACAGTTCTGTAGTAAGATTCGCCAGCTCATGGGGGCCAAACCACAACTAAATAATACCTAACACACTTCTTCACCTACGAAGACGATGAGGAAGTGGCTATCCACCTTAATGACTCGCAAGACCAAGCAAACTTGATGGGTGAAGTGTGGGAGAAAATTCTCTTACACAATGATAGCAGAAGATTAAACAATAACCACAACCAGTTGGTCAACCAAAGGAGACATGACAACCAGGCAGACTTCCATCCAATACTATTAATTGATACTTGTGCCCTCGAAGATGAGCACCCCCTCACCAGACCAATTACTCTCAGAGAGATGTGCCAAGTTACAGGCAGAATGAGAAATAAAGCCCTTGACCCCTCAGGCATAACAGTAAAACAAAGTACCTACCTCCAAACTGCAAGATGTCTCTGGTAAATATCTTTAATGCCATTTTGGCTTCTGGACACTTCCCAGTGGCACTTAAGACAGCAAAGATGATATTCATTACAAAACTCAACAAAGACAAGCATAAACTTGAGAACTACAGACCCATTTCCTTACTTGAAGTCACTGACAAAGTCTGAAAAAATCATCTCCAATAGACTGAACTATTACATGGATTTCAGTCACCTCTTAACTGAAAGCAGTTTGGCTTCAGGATCCACCGAGGAACCCAACACGCCACCAATATAATCTTCGATGTCATGGACAGCCTGAGGAAACAAGGCAATCTTGCCTTAATTGCAACTTGACAGCCAGTGGCACGACGTCCTCATATTCAAGCTTGCCGACCTCCAGGACCACAACTGGACCTTCCTCAGGCTTATATGTAACTTTTTAACAGGAAGACACATCATCCTCACCTTCAACGGCAAGTCAGCAGAAACATTCACACCAACAGCTGGAGTGCCACAGGGTTCGTGCCTCAGCCCTATACTCTTCAACATATACGTAAATGACCACCCTCAACCTGAATTCAACGACACCATCATCACCCAATTTGCTGACGATGTTATCCATGTAGTTTCATCCACCCCCTATATCCGAAAAAAACACGCACGTAAAGGCAATAGAAAAAATGAATGCGGAATTGCGAAGAATAGCCAACTTTGAGAAAAAATGGAGAATCACGACCAACCCCGATAAGGTCCTCATCAGTATCATCGGATGTTTTGCAGCAACTATTATAAACAATGCGGGTATCGCCATTAGAGGTACACCTACAGCCATCAAAAACCCTAATGCGATTCTGGGATACGAGATCGACAGAATACTCCACTCCACATCACACATCACCAGTCAACTATACAGGTTTCATCAGCCCCCTTTCCCCAATATCAAGAAACACCTGTATAAGATGATGATAAGACCTATGCTTGAATATCCTTGTGTGCCCAGGTCACTAACAACAAAATCCAACATATTACAGTCACAAAGATTACAGAACAAAGCTCTCCGCTTCATTACAGGCAACAGACGGAGGGACAGAATCAGAATAGAAGATTACACAATAATTACGCAGTAAATGTCAGACTAGACAAACTAGAGACAATTATATGACATGCAATGACTATATATACCAGACAGAAAAAACCCTTCCCCAACCAACTAACACCACCGACTACATCATCAACACACCTCCCCACAGGATGTTCCTCCAACAAAGAGTCGAAAGATTCATTCAAAATGAGAACTTCCCGAGACCAAAGATCCGAGTGATCTCAATGATGATATAGAAGAATGAGTATCGCCAGAGCCATTCTATGTCCAAGACGGATAAAACCACCCCAACTATGGAGACCTTACATCTAACCAAGCAACATTTACATCTAACCAAGCAACATTTACATCTAACCAAGCAACATTTACATCTAACCAAGCAACATTTACATCTAACCAAGCAACATTTACATCTAACCAAGTAACATTTGCAAACCTCCTACGACAGGACACCTCCTAAGAAACAGTTCAGCTGACCTCCAGTCCCAACAAAGCAGCCGACTACCACCACCAGCTCCACCAAGCGCCCTGCAACCACCAGCTCCACCAAGCGCTCTGCAACCACCAGCTCCACCAAGCGCCCTGCAACCACCAGCTCCACCAAGCGCCCTGCAACCACCAGCTCCACCAAGCGCCCTGCAACCACCAGCTCCACCAAGCGCCCTGCAACCACCAGCTCCACCAAGCGCTCTGCAACCACCAGCTCCAGCAGGCACCCTGTAACCAGCCTTTGCAACCTCCCTACTGAAAATAAAACGGCAATAGCAAAATCAATACCTACTATTAATTCACCATCACGCATATATGCAACTTGTATACATGCATGCCGCTGATGGGTAGTGTGGTATACCCCATCTTATGAGTATCATAACACAACATATACACACTTTTATTAAAATGCGCCAAAGTGGTTAGGCCACTTCCCTTTATTACCCCCCCCTCTCCCCACCCCCCACTCACCCTTTTCACATTTCATCCTTACTTATCCTTCTTCCTCCCCAACTTATCTATCCTTCTTCCTCCCCAACTTACTTATCCTTCTTCCTCCCCAACTTACCTATCCTTCTTCCTCCCCAACTTATCTATCCTTCTTCCTCCCCAACTTACCTATCCTTCTTCCTCCCCAACTTATCTATCCTTCTTCCTCCCCAACTTACCTATCCTTCTTCCTCCCCAACTTATCTATCCTTCTTCCTCCCCAACTTATCTATCCTTCTTCCTCCCCAACTTATCTATCCTTCTTCCTCCCCAACTTATCTATCCTTCTTCCTCCCCAACTTACCTATCCTTCTTCCTCCCCAACTTACCTATCCTTCTTCCTCCCCAACTTATCTATCCTTCTTCCTCCCCAACTTATCTATCCTTCTTCCTCCCCAACTTACCTATCCTTCTTCCTCCCCAACTTACCTATCCTTCTTCCTCCCCAACTTACCTATCCTTCTTCCTCCTCAACTTACCTATCCTTCTTCCTCCCCAACTTACCTATCCTTCTTCCTCCCCAACTTACCAAACCTCTGGTTAAAACTACGCTAAGTCATATTTGGTGCACCAGGTCATGTGTGGTGCACCAGGTCACTGTAAGGCACAAGTCTGCTACTGAAACTACGTGCTTGTGGCACTACAGGTCACTGAGCACTGTGTTGTCCGCCACACTGACACCCACCTACAAATACAGTAGATACATAAGCTTAAACTCATCTTTTTAAGCTTCTGTGACGGGGACTGTTTGTTGTGTTACTGTTGTTGTTGTTGTAGTAATCTAAACCGCTACGATAGTTACTGTTTGTTGTGTTACTGTTGTTGTTGTTGTAGTAATCTAAACCACTGCGATAGTTACTGTTTGTTGTGTTACTGTTGTTGTTGTTGTAGTAATCTAAACCACTGCGATAGTTACTGTTTGTTGTGTTACTGTTGTTGTTGTTGTAGTAATCTAAACCGCTACGATAGTTACTGTTTGTTGTGTTACTGTTGTTGTTGTTGTAGTAATCTAAACCGCTACGATAGTTACTGTTTGTTGTGTTACTGTTGTTGTTGTTGTAGTAATCTAAACCACTGCGATAGTTACTGTTTGTTGTGTTACTGTTGTTGTTGTTGTAGTAATCTAAACCGCTACGATAGTTACTGTTTGTTGTGTTACTGTTGTTGTTGTAGTAATCTAAACCGCTACGATAGTTACTGTTACTGTTGTTGTTGTAGTAATCTAAACCGCTACGATAGTTACTGTTTGTTGTGTTAATGTTGTAGTAATCTAAACCACTGCGATAGTTACTGTTTGTTGTGTTATTGTTGTAGTAATCTAAACCACTGCGATAGTTACTGTTTGTTGTGTTACTGTTGTTGTTGTTGTAGTAATCTAAACCGCTACGATAGTTACTGTTTGTTGTATTACTGTTGTTGTAGTAATCTAAACCGCTACGATAGTTACTGTTTGTTGTGTTAATGTTGTAGTAATCTAAACCACTGCGATAGTTACTGTTTGTTGTGTTATTGTTGTAGTAATCTAAACCGCTACGATAGTTACTGTTTGTTGTGTTATTGTTGTAGTAATCTAAACCGCTACGATAGTTACTGTTTGTTGTGTTACTGTTGTTGTTGTTGTAGTAATCTAAACCGCTACGATAGTTACTGTTTGTTGTGTTACTGTTGTTGTTGTTGTTGTTGTAGTAATCTAAACCACTGCGATAGTTACTGTTTGTTGTGTTACTGTTGTTGTTGTTGTAGTAATCTAGACCACTGCGATAGTTACTGTTTGTTGTGTTACTGTTGTTGTTGTTGTAGTAATCTAAACCGCTACGATAGTTACTGTTTGTTGTGTTACTGTTGTTGTTGTTGTAGTAATCTAAACCGCTACGATAGTTACTGTTTGTTGTGTTACTGTTGTTGTTGTTGTAGTAATCTAAACCGCTACGATTGTTACTGTTTGTTGTGTTATTGTTGTAGTAATCTAAACCGCTACGATAGTTACTGTTTGTTGTGTTATTGTTGTAGTAATCTAAACCGCTACGATAGTTACTGTTTGTTGTGTTATTGTTGTAGTAATCTAAACCGCTACGATAGTTACTGTTTGTTGTGTTATTGTTGTAGTAATCTAAACCGCTACGATAGTTACTGTTTGTTGTGTTATTGTTGTAGTAATCTAAACCGCTACGATAGTTACTGTTTGTTGTGTTATTGTTGTAGTAATCTAAACCGCTACGATAGTTACTGTTTGTTGTGTTATTGTTGTAGTAATCTAAACCACTGCGATAGTTACTGTTTGTTGTGTTGTTATTATCATGTCTTATCTCCTATGATCTTATGTGTTTTTATCATGTCTCATCTATGATCTTATGTGTTGTTATCATGTTTCATCTCCTATGATCTTATGTGTTGTTATCATGTCTCATCTCCTATGATCTTATGTGTTGTTATCATGTCTCATCTCCTATGATCTTATGTGTTGTTATCATGTCTCATCTCCTATGATCTTATGTGTTGTTATCATGTCTCATCTACTATGATCTTATGTGTTGTTATCATGTCTCATCTCCTATGATCTTATGTGTTGTTATCATGTCTCATCTCCTATGATCTTATGTGTTGTTATCATGTCTCATCTCCTATGATCTTATGTGTTGTTATCATGTCTCATCTCCTATGATCTTATGTGTTGTTATCATGTCTCATCTCCTATGATCTTATGTGTTGTTATCATGTCTCATCTACTATGATCTTATGTGTTGTTATCATGTCTCATCTCCTATGATCTTATGTGTTGTTATCATGTCTCATCTCCTATGATCTTATGTGTTGTTATCATGTCTCATCTCCTATGATCTTATGTGTTGTTATCATGTCTCATCTCCTATGATCTTATGTGTTGTTATCATGTTTCATCTCCTATGAACTTATGTGTTGTTATCATGTTTCATCTCCTATGATCTTATGTGTTGTTATCATGTTTCATCTCCTATGATCTTATGTGTTGTTATTCTGTTTCATCTCCTATGATCTTATGTGTTGTTATCATGTCTCATCTCCTATGATCTTATGTGTTGTTATCATGTTTCATCTCCTATGATCTTATGTGTTGTTATCATGTCTCATCTCCTATGGTCTTATGTGTTGTTATCATGTTTCATCTCCTATGATCTTATGTGTTGTTATCCTGTTTCATCTCCTATGATCTTATGTGTTGTTATCATGTTTCATCTCCTATGTTCTTATGTGTTGTTATCCTGTTTCATCTCCTATGATCTTATGTGTTGTTATCATGTCTCATCTCCTATGATCTTATGTGTTGTTATCATGTCTCATCTCCTATGATCTTATGTGTTGTTATCATGTCTCATCTCCTATGATCTTATGTGTTGTTATCATGTCTCATCTCCTAAGATCTTATGTGTTGTTATCATGTTTCATCTCCTATGATCTTATGTGTTGTTATCATGTCTCATCTCCTATGATCTTATGTGTTATTATCATGTCTCATCTCGTATGATCTTATGTGTTGTTATCATGTCTCATCTCCTATGATCTTATGTGTTGTTATCATGTCTCACAACTTTCTTCTAACAGAAACTGACAGCAAATTTATTGTCTTACCTTAAACTTTTGAATTCCACATTTTGTTTAGCTTTAAGAGCCACCAACTTGAAGTTCTTAATTTGTGGAGTTTTCTAACCTTGCCAGCATATGTAGTTTTATGTGTGGCCATCAAACTCAGCCTCATCTTCAAATTTTGATCAAACTCATGTCGTGAAAAGCGTTTTTTTTATGAGAGTTTTTCGATACTTAATATTGTCTTCAGGTGAGAGTATTATTTTCAGAGATAACTCTTTAGCTCTTCTCTCCGTCTGACATTTTGAAGAACTTATTACATAATTCCTGTTCTGTGTGTGTGTGTGTGTGTGTGTGTGTGTGTGTGTGTGTGTGTGTGTGTGTGTTGTGGTTATTGCCAGAGGTTCAGTAGAAAAACAAAATGTTCCCATGACATCATTTACAGTCACATGTCAAGAATCCTTCATCGGAAATTCCAATAATAATGATATATGCAGAATAATAATGATATATGCAGAATAATAATGATATATGCAGAATAATAATGATATATGCAGAATAATAACAGGTTTCCATATAAATTTTGTGTCGAGGCGCTCAGTAATTCCTCAGTCTGCTTATAAAAGAGTAGAAATTAGTAATAAACAATTTCACAAACATTACAGAACTCTTTGTATTAGTTATTATTTATATATACTTTCTTTTCCTGTAATCCAGACCTTATTGGTTGTGTGTTTATCTTTCCTCACTCAGGTCTTGTTTATCTTTCCTCACCCAGGTCTTGTTTATCTTTCCTCACCCAGGTCTTGTTTATCTTTCCTCACCCAGGTCTTGTTTATCTTTCCTCACCCAGGTCTTGTTTATCTTTCCTCACCCAGGTCTTGTTTATCTTTCCTCACCCAGGTCTTGTTTATCTTTCCTCACCCAGGTCTTGTTTATCTTTCCTCACCCAGGTCTTGTTTATCTTTCCTCACCCAGGTCTTGTTTATCTTTCCTCACCCAGGTCTTGTTTATCTTTCCTCACCCAGGTCTTGTTTATCTTTCCTCACCCAGGTCTTGTTTATCTTTCCTCACCCATGTCTTGTTTATCTTTCCTCACCCAGGTCTTGTTTATCTTTCCTCACCCAGGTCTATTTTATCTTTCTTCACCCAGGTCTTGTTTATCTTTCCTCACCCAGGTCTTGTTTATCTTTCCTCACACAGGTCTTGTTTATCTTTCCTCACCCAGGTCTTGTTTATCTTTCCTCACCCATGTCTTGTTTATCTTTCCTCATCCAGGTCTTGTTTATCTTTCCTCACCCAGGTCTATTTTATCTTTCTTCACCCAGGTCTTGTTTATCTTTCCTCACCCAGGTCTTGTTTATCTTTCCTCACCCAGGTCTTGTTTATCTTTCCTCACCCAGGTCTTGTTTATCATTCCTCACCCAGGTCTTGTTTATCTTTCCTCACCCAGGTCTTGTTTATCTTTCCTCACCCAGGTCTTGTTTATCTTTCCTCACCCAGGTCTTGTTTATCATTCCTCACCCAGGTCATGTTTAACAGCATATGTTAATTCCAAGACAATATGATGATAATTTCCAAGTGGGTTGAGATTATGTTAGTAATTACTTCCTTTACTTTCCTTCCTCTAACTTCATTTACGTCTTGATACATTGAACATCGCTATTATGTTAAGTAACTCTGTTGAACATTTAATTGCACTTCCAGCCTGGGAGGCTGCCCAGTGTTTCATTATTGTTTTGATTTAGAATTACAGTATACTACTTTCCACTCTCTCGGAAGTTCTTCATTAACGATTCCTTAATTGTACTAAGTAATCCCTCCGAGTCTTATTAATGCCGTTTTGCATGAACTGACCGCCGTATTGCATGCACTGACCCCCGTATTTCATGCACTGACAGCCGAATTGCATGCACTGACCGCCGTATTGCATGCGCTGAACGCCGTATTGCATGCACTGACCGCCGTATTGCATGCGCTGACCGCCGTATTGCATGCACTGACCGCCGTATTGCATGCACTGACCGCCGTATTGCATGCACTGACCGCCGTATTGCATGCGCTGACCGCCGTATTGCATGCACTGACCGCCGTATTGCATGCACTGACCGCCGTATTGCATGCGCTGACCGCCGTATTGCATGCACTGACCCCCGTATTGCATACACTGACCGCCGAATTGCATGCACTGACCGCCGTATTGCATGCACTGACCGCCGTATTGCACGCACTGACCGCCGTATTGCATGCACTGACCGCCGTATTGCATGCGCTGACCGCCGTATTGCATGCGCTGACCGCCGTATTGCATGCACTGACCGCCGTATTGCATGCACTGACCGCGGTATTGCATGCGCTGACCGCCGTATTGCATGCAATGACCGCCGTATTGCATGCACTGACCGCCGTATTGCATGCACTGACCGCCGTACTGCATGCAATGACCGCCGTATTGCATGTACTGACCGCCGTATTGCATGTACTGACCGCCGTATTGCATGCACTGACCGCCGTATTGCATGCACTGACCGCCATATTGCATGCACTGACCGCCGTATTGCATGCACTGACCGCCGTATTGCATGCACTGACCGCCGTATTGCATGCACTGACCGCCGTATTGCATGAGCTGACCGCCGTATTGCATGCACTGACCGTCGTATTGCATGAGCTGACCGCCGTATTGCATGAGCTGACCGCCGTATTGCATGAGCTGACCACAGTAATTTCTTCGTTTTTATTGTGAACTGCTGCCAACATTATTCCAACAATATTTGTGTTATAGACTTTAGCTTCCGAAGCTTAAGTTGTTTATTTTACCATTATTGCCACTGTCCCTTCCTCCTTACACACTGTCCCTTCCTCCTTACACACTGTCCCTTCTCCTACAACTGTCCTTCTCTTCATACACTGTACCTGTCCTATTGTCTTCCTATCTTCTTCCATTGTTCTTCTTCTATACTGTTCTTCTTCCTATATTACTGTTCTTCTTCTAATACTGTTTTTCCCTTACATGTCCTTCTTCGACATACTGTTCTTCTTCCATATACTGTCTTCTTCATACACTGTTCTTCTTCCTCATACTGTTCTTCTTTCAACTGTTCTTCTTCCCTTTACACACTGTTTTCTTCCTACAACTGTTCTTCCTCTTCACTTTTTCTTTATTACTGTTCTTCTTTCCTAATTACTGTTCTTCCTCTGTACATTACTGTTCTTCTTTTACTTTTCCTTCTTCCTATTATTGTTTTTTCCTCTGTACATACTGTTCTTCTTCTAACATTGTCTTTTCTATTTTCTTCTCGTATTACTGTTCCTTCTTACATTTCTTTTCTTCCTTTTTCCTTTATTAATTACTGTCTTCTTTCATACTGTTTCTATCTGTTCCTTCTTTCTTCTTCCTATATTACTGTTCTTCTTCCTATATTACTGTTCTTCTCTTCCTAACATTGTTTTTTCTTCATTACTGTTCTTCTTCTCTACATTCTGTTCTTTTCTTCATATATTTGTTCTTCTTTCTATATTACTGTTCTTTCTTTCCTTACATGTTCTTTTCTTCATAATTACTGTTCTTCTTCTATATTTCGTTCTTTTCTTCTTACTAACTGTTTCCTTCCTTACATGTTCTTTTCTCTAATACTGTCTTCTTTCCTACATTACTGTCTCTTTCTTCTACATACTGTTCTTCTTTCCTCTATACTGTTCTTCTTCTATATTACTTTTCTTTTCTTATAATTTGTTTTTTTCTTATACTGTTCTTCTTTCTGTCATACTTGTTCTTCTTTCCATATTACTGTTCTTCTTCCTATCATATGTTCTTTTCTTCCATATTACTGTCTTTCTTCTTTTTCTTCTTCTATATTACTGTTCCTTTCTCATATACTTTCTTTCTTCTCATATACTTGTTCTTCTTCTACTACTTCGTTCTTTTCTTCTTATATTACTGTCTTCTTCTCTTCATATACTGTTCTTCTTTCTATATTACTGTCCTTTTCCTTCGTACATTGTTCTTCTTCCTATATACTGTTCTTCTTCATATTACTGTTCTTTTTCTTTATACTTGTTCTTCTTCTTACTTTCTTCTTATACTTGTTCTTCTTCTTATTACTTGTTCTTTTTTCTTACATCTGTTCTTCTTCTATATTTTCTTTCTTGTATATTACTGTTCTTCTTCATATTACATGTTCTTCTTTCTTCATATTACTGTTCCTTCTTTTCTTAAATTGTTCTTCTTCCTAATACTGTCTTTTCTTTCTATATACTGTTCTTCTTCAATACTGTCCTTCTCTAACTGTTCTTCTTCTAATACTTGTCTCTTCTTCTTCATATTCTGTTCTTCTTCTTTTACATTACTGTTCTTCTTTCTAATACTGTTCTTTCTTTCCTATATTATCTGTTCTTTCTTTTCTTATACATTGTTCTTCTTCTTAATACTGTTCTTCTTTCTAATTACTTTTTTCTTCTTCTGTAATACTGTTCTTCTTCTAATTACTGTTCTTCTTTCATACTGTCTTTTTCTTTCTGTATATTACTGTCTTTCTTCTTCTAATACTGTTCTTCTTCTATATTACTGTTCTTCTTCCTATTATGTTCTTCCTGACATACTGTTCTTTTTCTTCCTATACTGTTCTTTTCTTCTATAACTGTTCTTCTTCTATATTACTGTTCCTTCTTTCATATACTGTTCTTCTTCTGTACACATTCGCTTCTTCCTATTACTGTCTTCTTCCTTCTTATATACTGTTCTTCTTCTACATACTGTTCTTCTCTGTACATACTGTTCTTCTTCCTATATTACTGTTCTTCTTCTATATACTGTCCTTTGTCTGTACATTACTGTTCTTCTTTCTATATTACTGTTCTTCTTCCTACATTTCTCGTTCTTCTTCGTCATATTGTTCTTTCTTCCTATATTACTGTTCTTCTTTCTATATTACTGTTCTTCTTCTTATATACTGTTCTTTCTTTCCTATACTGTTCTTCTTCAATTACTTGTCTTTCTTCTGTAACATTGTTCTTCTTTCTTATTACTGTTCTTTTCTTTTACATACTGTTCTTTCTTTCTATATTACTGTTCTTTTCTTTCGTATATTACTGTTCTTTTCTTTCTAATTACTGTTCTTCTTTCTATATTACTGTTCTTCTTCTGTATACTGTTCTTCTTCTTACATTACTGTTCTTCTTCTGTGCATACTGTTCTTTCTTCATAACTGTTCTTCTTCTTCATTACTGTCTTCTTCCTAATACTGTTCTTTCTTCCTATACTGTTCTTCTTCTAACATTCTTCTTTCTTCTATATTACTGTTCTTCTTAACTGTTCTTCTTCTATATACTGTTCTTTCTTCTGTACATATTTTCTTTCTTTCTAACACTGTTCTTCTTCTATATTACTGTTCTTCTTCCGTACACTTTGTTCTTCCTTCATACTGTTCTTCTCTGTAACACTGTTTCTTCCTACATTACTGTCCTCTTCTTTCTCTCACACTGTTTTCTTCCTATACACTGTTCTTCTTCCTAATACATGTCTTTCTTCATACTGTTCTTTGTCTGTAACTTTCTGTCTCTTCTTCTATATTACTGTTCTTCTTTCTATATACTGTTCTTCTTTCTGTACATTACTGTTCTTCTTTCATAACTGTTCCTTCTTCTATAACTTTTCTTTTTCTACACGCTGTCCTTGTTTCATTACTATCCCTTCCTTCTTACACACTGCCTTCCCTTCTTATACACTGCCTTCCCTTCTTACCCACACTGTCTACTACACACTCAGAAGTAACCATCAAATACACTCATTCAATATATGTTTGTTCAGTTTTGTTTGGGTTAAGCAAACTAAATATATTTCTTCAGTTATAATGTCCCTCAGCTCTAGTGTTTTGGTAATTACTCCATTCATATTAGTATATAAAATTCATCTATGTTAGTATACATAATTTATCCATGTTAGTATATAAAATTCAACTATTTTTAGGATGGGGTCCACGTCTAGTGCAAATTCTGGGACCCACAGCCTCAGAGAAGTTGATAAAAAGGTTCCGAGGAAGAATATTTGGATTTCTTATTGAAACCATTTAAATATTTCACTTCCCCTCTCATTTTAGTATATAAAATTAATCTATTTTAGTATATAAAATTGTTGTACATGTGTTTGTCTCATCGTCTTCCTCTCAAAGTTAATATATTTTAATATACTTGCTGACTATCTCGTGTCTTTGAGGAATCATTGGCCAGGCTGGTATAGGCCCGTCGCTATGCATAAAAAAAATCTTATTTTTCTTTCTCCCGTTCTCATTTATTCTTTTAACAGAATTTATAAATTCGTATAATTTTACTCTATTCTTTTTCGTAAGGTCTTGTCTGACTGATATATCTTATGTACTTAGCTTAACTTTGAAATTATTGTTGTTGTTTAACAAAAGTGAATCATTATATTTTGTTTACATCACTCAGGTGGCAGTCTAGTAGTGGATAACACACCGTCCTGGCGGGAGCCCTGCAATAGGCCTCCTGCCAGTATGACAATAAACAGCCCAATCATCATTCCATACAATTCAATTTGTTAGTTAGACAAGATTTTGCTCTGAACACTTTTTGGTTATTTATAACAAGTGTAATATTACCCAGGTGTTGTAGTAGTCTCTTGACAGTGCCATTATTACAGTGTCACAGCAGCATAGAAGCAGGTTAACACATCAGTGTCAAAACACAAGAGTTGGTACACAAAAACTGGTATGTGTACCTACTCCTGTGTTGTAACACTGGTCCGTCAACCTACTCCTGTGTTGTAACACTGGTCTGTCAACCTACTCCTGTGTTGTAACACTGATCCGTCAACCTACTTCTGTGTTGTAACACTGATCCGTCAATCTACTTCTGTGTTGTAACACTGATCCCAACCTACTTCTGTGTTGTAACACTGGTCCATCAACCTACGTCTGTGTTGTAACACTGGTCCATCAACCGACTTCTGTGTTGTAACTCTGATCCATCAACCTACTTCTGTGTTGTAACACTGGTCCATCAACCTACTTCTGTGTTGAAACACTGGTCCATCAACCTACTTCTGTGTTGTAACACTGGTCTATCAACCTACTTCTGTGTTGTAACACTGATCCATCAACCTACTTCTGTGTTGTAACACTGATCCATCAACCTACTTCTGTGTTGTAACTCTGATCCATCAACCTACTTCTGTGTTGTAACACTGATCCATCATCCTACTTCTGTGTTGTAACACTGATCCATCAACCTACTTCTGTGTTGTAACTCTGATCCATCAACCTACTTCTGTGTTGTAACACTGATCCATCATCCTACTTCTGTGTTGTAACACTGGTCCATCAACTTACTTCTGTGTTGTAACACTGATCCATCAACCTACTTCTGTGTTGTAACACTGATCCATCAACCTACTTCTGTGTTGTAACACTGATCCATCAACCTACTTCTGTGTTGTAACACTGGTCCATCAACCTACTTCTGTGTTGTAACACTGGTCCATCAACCTACGTCTGTGTTGTAACACTGGTCCATCAACCTACTTCTGTGTTGTAACTCTGATCCGTCAACCTACTTCTGTGTTGTAACTCTGATCCATCAACCTACTTCTGTGTTGTAACACTGATCCATCAAAATACTTCTGTGTTGTAACTCTGATCCGTCAACCTACTTCTGTGTTGTAACACTGGTCCATCAACCTACTTCTGTGTTGTAACACTGGTCCATCAACCTACTTCTGTGTTGTAACACTGATCCATCAACCTACTTCTGTGTTGTAACACTGATCCATCAACCTACTTCTGTGTTGTAACACTGGTCCATCAACCTACTTCTGTGTTGTAACACTGATCCATCAACCTACTTCTGTGTTGTAACACTGATCCATCAACCTACTCCTGTGTTGTAACACTGATCCGTCAACCTATTTATGTGTTGTAACACTGGTCCGTCAACCTACTTCTGTGTTGTAACACTGATCCATCAACCTACTTCTGTGTTGTAACACTGGTCCATCAACCTACTTCTGTGTTGTAACACTGATCCATCAACCTACTTCTGTGTTGTAACACTGGTCCATCAACCTACTTCTGTGTTGTAACTCTGATCCATCAACCTACTTCTGTGTTGTAACACTGATCCATCAACCTACTTCTGTGTTGTAACACTGGTCCATCAACCTACTTCTGCGTTGTAACACTGATCCATCAACCTACTTCTGTGTTGTAACACTGATCCATCAACCTACTTCTGTGTTGTAACACTGATCCATCAACCTACTTCTGTGTTGTAACACTGGTCCATCAACCTACTTCTGTGTTGTAACACTGATCCATCAACCTACTTCTGTGTTGTAACTCTGATCTATCAACCTACTTCTGTGTTGTAACACTGATCCGTCAACCTATTTCTGTGTTGTAACACTGATCCATCAACCTACTTCTGTGTTGTAACACTGGTCCATCAACCTACTCCTGTGTTGTAACACTGATCCGTCAACCTACTTCTGTGTTGTAACACTGGTCCATCAACCTACTTCTGTGTTGTAACACTGGTCCATCAACCTACTTCTGTGTTGTAACACTGATCCATCAACCTACTTCTGTGTTGTAACACTGATCCGTCAACCTACTTCTGTGTTGTAACACTGATCCATCAACCTACTTCTGTGTTGTAACACTGATCCATCAACCTACTTCTGTGTTGTAACACTGATCCATCAACCTACTCCTGTGTTGTAACACTGATCCGTCAACCTATTTCTGTGTTGTAACACTGATCCATCAACCTACTTCTGTGTTGTAACACTGGTCCATCAACCTACTTCTGTGTTGTAACACTGGTCCATCAACCTACTTCTGTGTTGTAACACTGGTCCATCAACCTACTTCTGTGTTGTAACACTGGTCCATCAACCTACTTCTGTGTTGTAACACTGATCCATCAACCTACTTCTGTGTTGTAACACTGATCCATCAACCTACTCCTGTGTTGTAACACTGATCCGTCAACCTATTTCTGTGTTGTAACACTGATCCATCAACCTACTTCTGTGTTGTAACACTGGTCCATCAACCTACTTCTGTGTTGTAACACTGGTCCATCAACCTACTTCTGTGTTGTAACACTGGTCCATCAACCTACTTCTGTGTTGTAACACTGGTCCATCAACCTACTTCTGTGTTGTAACACTGATCCATCAACCTACTTCTGTGTTGTAACACTGATCCATCAACCTACTTCTGTGTTGTAACACTGATCCATCAACACACTCTCGTGTTGTGTTTCAAGACAGATATTTTCTTTGGTGTTTTGGGTCAATTTAGCTGTCGTGTATCTGGTGTTTTATAGCCTTGTTAGTGGAGTGATTAACACTCAACAGGTGTTGGAGAGGAGTGTTGGGGAGGGAAGGTGGGGAGGAGTGTTATGGAAGGGAGTTATTGAGGATTGTTAGGGAAGAGTATTGGAGAAAGTGGAGAGGAGTATTGCGGAGGGAAGGTGGGGAGGAGTCTTGGAGAGGGAGGGCGGGGAGGAGCGTTAGGGAGGGAAGGTGGGGAAGAGTGTTGGGAAAGGAAGGGGAAAATGGAATGTTGTAGAGGGAAGGCGGGGAGGAGCGTTAGGGAAGAATGTCGGGGAAAAGGGAGGAGGAGTGTTGGGGAGGGAAAGTTGGAAGGAGTGTTGAGGAGGGAAGGTGGGGAGGAGTGTTGGAGAGCGAAGATGGGGAGGAGTGTTGGGAGAGATGGGGAGGAGTGTTGGGGAGAGAAGGTGGGGATGTGGAATCGATCAATACATTTCCATCAACACTTTGACTCCACCTTCACTCCAGTGTCACACTATGACAGCACTATCCCCACTATCATTAGCTCACTATCATCCTAACACTCTTCCCCACATGCCCCCACTCCCACACTCTTCCCCCACAAGTCGCTGGGGACTACTGTCATGCAGTCATCAGCGTGGACAACACAAGTCGCTGGGGACTACTGTCATGCAGTCATCAGCGTGGACAACACAAGTTGCTAGGGACTACTGTCATGCAGTCATCAGCGAGGACAACACAAGTCGCTGGGGACTACTGTCATGCAGTCATCAGCGTGGACAACACAAGTTGCTGGGGACTACTGTCACGCAGTCATCAGCGTGGACAACACAAGTCGCTGGGGACTACTGTCATGCAGTCATCAGCGTGGACAACACAAGTTGCTGGGGACTACTGTCACGCAGTCATCAGCGTGGACAACACAAGTCGCTGGGGACTACTGTCATGCAGTCATCAGCGTGGACAACACAAGTTGCTGGGGACTACTGTCATGCAGTCATCAGCGTGGACAACACAAGTCGCTGGGGACTACTGTCATGCAGTCATCAGCGTGGACAACACACCTTAACTCTATTACCTTAACAAGCAATACCTGGAACCAGCATTCTGACTGTCAGGGTGACCAACGTTAACGACCCTCGCTCACACAACGACCCTCACTCACACAACGACAATCGCTCACACAACGACCCCCGCTCACACAACGATCCCCACTCATAGAACGACCCTCGCTCACACAACGACCCTCGCTCACACGACCCTTGCTCACAAAACGACCCTCGCTCACACAACGACCCTCGCTAACACAACGACCCTAACTCACACAACAACCCCCACTCACACAACGACGCTCACTCACACAACGACTCCCGCTCACACAACGACCCTCGCCCACACAACGACCCTCGCTTACACAACGACCCTCTGTCACATAACGACTCACGCTCACACAACGACCCTCGGTCACACAACGACCCTCGCTTACATAACGACTCACGCTCACACAACTACCCTCGCTCACACAACGACCCTCGCTTACATAACGACTCACGCTCACACAACGACCCTCGCTCATACAACCCCCACTCACACAACGACGCTCGCTCACACAACGACCCACGCTCAAACGACGATTCACAAAATGACACACACACAAAACGGTACACACAAAAGACATACACACAACGACACATACACGACACAATTATAATGTAGGAAGCACAAGCCTGTATGTTGCTCCTGATACAGGCTGCTTTGTGAGACTGGTGACAGTCACTGTACAGTTTGTCACTGTACACTTTGTCACTGTATAGTTTGTCACTGTGTAGTCTATCACTGTATAGTTACAGAAGGGTTAGAGGAGACATGATAACGACATACAAAATACTGCGGGGAATCGACAAGGTAGATAGTGACAGGATGTTCCAGAGAGGAAACACAGAAACAAGGGGACACAACTGGAAGCTGAAGACTCAGATGAGTCAGAGGGATGTTAGGAAGCAATTCTTCAGCTATAGAGTAGTTAGGAAGTGGAATAGTTTAGCGAACGATATAGTGGAGGCGGGAACCATACATAGTTTTAAGACAAGGTATGATAAAGCTCACGGAGCAGGGAGAGCAGAGACCCAGTAGCGGACAGTGAAGAGGCGGGGCCAGGAGCTGAGTCTCGACCCCTGCAACCACAATTAGGTGAGTACAATTAGGTGAGTACTGTATAGTTTGTCACTGTATAGTTTGTCACTGTATAGTTTGTCACTGTACAGCTTTGTCGCTGTATAGTTTGTCACTGTATAGTGACAAACTATACACTCCCTCCATCACTATAAGGAGTGTAGTGTTCCCTCCATCACTATAGGGAGTGTAGTGTTCCCTCCATCACTATAGGGAGTGTAGTGTTCCCTCCATCACTATAGGGACAGTAGTGTTCTCTCCTTCACTGAAGGGAGTGTAGTGTTTCCTCTATCAATGGAGGGAGTGTACTGTTCCCTTCATCACTGTAGGGAGTGTATTGTTCCCTCCATCACCGGAGGGAGTGTAGTGTTTTCTCCATCAGTGGAGGGAGTGTAGTGTTCCCTCTATCATTGGTGGGAGTGTAGTGTTCCCTCCATCACTGGAGGGAGTGTAGTGTTCCCTCCATCACTGGAGGGAGTGTTGTGTTCCCTCCATCACTGGAGGGAGTGTAGTGTTCCCTCCATCACTGGAGGGAGTGTAGTGTTCCCTCCATCACTGGAGGGAGTGTAGTGTTCCCTCCATCACTGGAGAGAGTGTAGTGTTTCCTCCAACACTGGAGAGAGTAAAGGGTTCCCTCCATCACTGGAGGGAGTGAAGGGTTCCCTCCATCACTGGAGAGAGTGAAGGGTTCCTTCCATCACTGGAGAGAGTGTAGTGTTTCCTCCAACACTGGAGAGAGTAAAGGGTTCCCTCCATCACTGGAGGGAGTGAAGGGTTTCCTCCATCACTGGAGGGAGGGTCAATGATGGAGAGATGATTTAGACTGATGGAACACAGGTGACAAAGGTCCCACCTCAGACAATTACCTCCACACCTGGTCAAGGTGTGATGGTAGAACATAACTCTGTTGTTGTTGTTGCTGTAGTAGTTGTTGTTGCTGTGGTTGTTGTTGTTGTTGTTGTAGCTGTTGTTGTTGTGGTAGTTATTGTTTTTGTTATGGTGGGTGTTGTAGATGTTGCATTTGTTGTTGTTGTATTTGTGGTTGTTGTTGTAGGTGTTGTTATTGTAATTGTTGAGCTTGTTGTTGTAGTTGCTGTAGTGATGTGTTTGTTGTTGTTGCTGTTGTGTTTGTTGTTGTGGTAGTTGTTGTTTTTGTTATGGTGGGTGTTGTAGATGTTGCATTTGTTGTTGTTGTATTTGTTGTTGTTGTTGTGGTTGTTGTTGTTGTGGTTGTTGTTGTGGTTGTTGTTGTTGTGGTTGTTGTTGTGGTTGTTGTGATTGTTGTTCCTGTTGTTGCTGTTGTTGTTGTGGCTGTTGTTGTTGTGATTGTTGTTGTTGTTTGTTGTTGTTGTGTTGTTGTGGTTGTTGTTGTTGTGGTGGTTGTTGTTGTTGGTGTTGTTGTTGTTGTTGTGGTTGTTTTCTGTTTTTGTGGTTCTTGTTGTGGTTGTTGCTGTTGTTGTTGTTGCTGTTGCTGTTGTGATTGTTGTTCCTGTTGTTGCTGTTGTTGTTGTGGTTGCTGCTGTTGTTGTGGTTGTTGTTGTCGTTGTTGTTGTGGTTGTTGTTGCTGTTGCTTTTGTGATTGTTGTTCCTGTTGTTGCTGTTGTTGTTGTGGTTGCTGCTGTTGTTGTGGTTGTTGTTGTCGTTGTTGTTGTGGTTGTTGTTGCTGTTGCTTTTGTGATTGTTGTTCCTGTTGTTGCTGTTGTTGCTGTTGTTGTTGTGGTTGCTGCTGTTGTTGTGGTTGTTGTTGTCGTTGTTGTTGATGTTGTTGCTGATGTTGTTGTTGTGGTTGTTGCTGTTGTTGTTGGCCTTGTTTTGTGGTTCTTGTTTTGTTGTGGTTGATGGTGTTGGTGTGTTGTAGATGTAGTTGTTGGTGTTGTTGTTGGTGTTGTTGTTTTTGTTGTGGTTGTTGTTGTTTTTATGTTTGCTGTTGTTGTTGTTGTTGGGACAATGGGAGCCAGACGTCATTTCAAAATTCGCCCTCAAGAAGTACAGACCAGCACCCGACCTACCTGGAGTCTACCTGGAGGGTATCCCCGGAATACCTATTAAGTTTAAAGATATATTTTTTCATTTATGTTAATGTAATATTAATAATTTTGTGCCTAAAGAACCTTATAAATCTTACCTAACCTTATTATAACAAGCGCAATTTAATTTAGCCTATTCCAACTAAATATATTTTAGATAAGTTTACAATAATTTAATAAAAAAAAAAGACAATGAAATATATTCTTTTCGTTAGGTTCAGAATGCTTTTTGCGAAATTATTGCATACACATATTTTCGCTTGCCTTATTCGGCAAGAAGAGCGTTGCTATTTAAGATAAAATCGCAAGTTTTTTCTATTCGGCACGACATATATATATATATATATATATATATATATATATATATATATATATATATATATATATATATATATATATATATATATATATATATAAATTCCCCCAAAATGCTGACGGATGTGTCTATAAGATTCCCTGTAAAATATGCGATAAAGTTTATTATGGTCAAACTGGTAAAAGTCTTGAACTAAGATTAAAACAACATAAATATAGCATTAGAACTGGACAAGATTCTAATGCTCTATTTATTCATGTGAGAGATTTTAACCATCCAATTGATTTTCAAAATGCTGAGAAGGTTGTATCAAGCAAGTCCATGGTTGAGAGGAATATAATAGAATCATGTTTCATTAAAAGCAGTTTTGAAAATAATATGAATATTTCTTTTGGTTTATATAAATTGGATTCTTTTATAATTAATAAAATTTGGGAAGAATTTAATGATAAATTGGACTAATCTTAATTCTTGGGAAGAGTTTCAGGTCCTTTCTTGTTTTCCTCTTCACAGAGTCGTGAGATGTTACGCTACTGTGAGGTGTAGTCTTTGTTAGTGTAATGTGACTATGAGGTGTACTGTAGTCTTGCCCCTTATATAAGTCCTCTTGTCATGTTTCCTTTTATAGTTCCTTGATAATGTGAGTAGTCACGAATGCGCTTGGAATTCTTCTATTTTTTCATAGTGGTTGTCTTGCATATTTTGATATCACCTGTTTACTGTGATCTTTTGCATTATATATATATATATATATATATATATATATATATATATATATATATATATATATATATATATATATATATATATATATATATATATACTATATATATACAAAACAGGTGCTATTAAAACATTCAAAACAACCACTGTGAAAAAATAGTGAACTTCAATCGCTTTCGTGACTTCTCACATTATTAAGGATCTGTAAAAATATCAGAAGAGTAGAAGCCTTATAAGTCTGAGATATCATCTCACATACGACATAACACCAGTGCTAGTGTGATGAGGGTGGGAGTGTCAAGAACCTGTTACGCATAGCTTAAATTCTTCCCAAATTTTATTAATTATAAATTAATCTAATTTCTATAACCCTAAACTATTATTCATATTAAAATCAAAGCCTTTTTTTTTATAAAGCTTCACTCAATTATATTTCTTTCAACCTTAGACTTGCTAGATACATAAACGTTTTGTCAATGCATATTTGAAATTTATTCTTTTTTTTTCGGTCAGCTGTGTTTGTGTAACCAGTTATGCCTGTGTTTGGTGAACCGGTTTCTATTGATCTCTGTGTAGAGAGCCCCAGGCGCACACTTCAACAGCACTTGGAATCCTGCACGCCACACTCCTCCACTAACTCGCGGTCAACACGATTACGTTTAACTGCTGGATTGTCCTTTCATTTAAACAGACACCCTCGCCAAAAGGAACACGCCCTGAGAGATAATCTCCTTGAGAGATAATCGCCCCGAGAGATAATCTCCCCGAGAGATAATCCCCTGAGAGATAATCTCTCAGAAAGAGTGGTTGCTGTAAATGATGAGAGCCTCAAGAGGAGAATATACAATGGAGTGGATTACAGGAACATTCAGTGTGCCAAGAAGAGACTGGTTCAAGACTGGTTCATAACTGGTTAGAGACTGGTTGAAGACTGGTTGAAGACTGGTTCAAGACTGGTTCAAGACTGGTTCAAGACTGGTTCAAGACTGGTTCATAACTGGTTAGAGACTGGTTCAAGACTGGTTCAAGACTGGTTCATAACTGGTTAGAGACTGGTTCAAGGCTGGTTCAAGTCTGATTTATGACTGGTTAGACTGGTTCAAGACTGGTACAACAGACGGCTTCCTGACTTCAACTCATGCAGATGGTGAGGCTGGAAGGCCAGAGTCAGCCACCTGTGTCATTCCTGACGTCTACGTCAGAGAGATAACGTCAGCCGCACGTGTAACTCTGGCCAGTATAAAATAACCTTTAGTGAGCACGTTTCGCTCACGCAGAGGCTTCAACACGTCGCTCACCTGACAGCTGAGTGTCTCAGGAGAATAAAATCAATTGCCCTGCAGAGGCTGGCAGCGAGGCGAACCACTGAGCTCACTCAGTTCACCTACGAAGTGAAACTGAACCGATACTAGGATGATACTAGGAGAGAGATGATACAAGGAAAAAGAAAAATCAAGGGAGACTTGTTCACAACCTACACAATACACAGGCAGGTCGAAGAGACGCAAGATGTTTGAAAATTGAACATTTATTAAATGAGTCACAGGAAAGACAGCAAATATTTCCTTCAGTCTCAGGGTGACCACGAAGACGCAGAGGCAGATTCAATACGTAGTTTTAGGACTAGGTATGAGAGGAGATACGATCATTGATATTTGTGACTACTTAAAAGACGGGGCGAGGAGCTGGGAGGTAACTCCACCACCATAACTTGGTGACTGTACATACAAACGCATACAGGAAGGAAGGACATGACGAGTGATAGTCCGTGAGTGTGTCGGAGTGGGAGTTTGTGACGAGTGGGGTTCCACAAGGATCAGTACTAGGACTGGTACTGTTTCTGGTATTCATGACGGAAGGGACAGTCAGAGATATAACTGTTCGTAGATAATATGAAACTAATTGAGGAGAATATCAGCTTTTGAGGAACAGGAAAGACTACGTATGGCTCTGTACACCGTGCAGGTCTCTGTACACCGTGCAGGGCTCTGTACACCGTGCAGGTCTGGTCTGAGAAATCGTTGCTAGAATTTAACCTCACTAAGGTAATGTTATAAAGATTGGGGATGGACAAAGAAGACCGTGGATAGAGTACAGACTCAGGAGAGATAAAGAGTGCAAACTTTGCTCAAGGAGAAAACCCTTGAATTGAGCAGTATAATGAGTATATTGCCTGACGCACACATCAACCGAGTATCTGCTGCAGCAAATTGCATGTCTAGTAAATCTAAAACTATCTTTCAGGAACCCACACATGTACTCATTCACGACACTACAGCGCGTACGTCAGGCCCATATTAGAGTACACAACACCAGTATGGAACCCACACCTGATCAAGCGTGTCAAGAAATTGGAGAAAGTGACAAGGTTTGCAACCTGACTAGTCCCGGAGCTAAGGTGTATGTTCTATGAGAAGATATTAAGGAAACTAAACATGAAGTCATTAGAGGAAAGAAGAACTAGGAGTGATATGATAAATATGTACTAAATAATGAAAGGAATTGGTTGGGTGAACAAGGACAGAGTCCTCTAGAGACGGAAAAGAGAACCACAAGGACACAGATGGAAGGTGAAAACATCTGCGAGTCACAGGGATGTTAAGAAGTAGTTCTTCAACCTTAGTTCAGTCAGGCAGTGGAACGACCTGAACTGTGGAGTGGCAGAGGCAGGATCCATACATAGCTTTACATAAAGGCATAATAAAGCTCTTGAAGCCAGGAAAAAGTGATCTTAGTAATGGTCAGTGAAAAGATGGGACCAAGAGCTGAGACTCGACCCCTGCAACCAAATACAGGTGAATACTAATAAGTACCCCCATACTCACACACACACACACACGTTGCACTGAGAAACTCTCTGAGAGGTGTACTGAGATAGGCAGAACTGTACAAGAACAAATTAACAGAGAGGAAGTGGCAAAAAGTAAAGATAAACAACAGTAGCAAACACAAAGAAAATAAATAAGAATAATAGTGAAGGTGGAGGGTTGTGTGAGGCAGCAGAGAAATCAGGGACCAGCAAGAGGACTTAGAAGATATATAGTTACAATCAAAACACACAAGACTGGAAATGATTCAGGAGAGTCAGAAACAAATGCACATGACTTTGAAGGAAAGCCAGAAGACATTTTTAACCAGTTTTTGCACAGCCACATAAGAAATAAGACAACTGTGAAATCGTGAGTGAAAAAGCTGAAGAATTATGGGACGCTGACGGAGAATGATAAAGAAGTATATGAAGTTCTTAGCAAAAGATTCAAAGAAGTCTTTAAAGAAGAAAGTGGAGAGTTACCAGAAGACACTGTAGTCAGACCACAGCTGCTGGACAGCATCAGCACAACAAAAGAAGCGATGAAACTATTAATAGTAACAAAAGCAGCTGGACCAAAGTAGCATGTCTCCCTGGGTGCAGCTGGACCAAAGTAGCATGTCTCCCTGGGTGCTGAGAGAAGGAGCAGAACCACTGTGTGACCCAGTAGCAAAGGTACTATACAATTACTTTCCAAAATCAGGACGAGCGCCAGAAAATATGGAAAAATGCCAAAGTGGTTCTCATATATTGAAAAAGGAACAGATAAGAGATACTGAAATACAGACCAGTATCTTTAACATGCATACTGTTCAATGTTCTGAGAAGATAGCGAATAAAATGGAGAGAAGAAGATTATTAACAAAATTAGGGCTAGAAAAATTCTGTCTTACAAATTTGCTAGAGTTCTATGACAATCAGAAAAAAAAGAAAGAAAGGGTTGAGTGGATTGCATTTTCTTGGACTGGAAAAAGTATTTGATACTATAACACACGAGATTTGTCTAGAAATTAAAAGAACGAGCAAGAATAAAAGGCAAAGTGCTGCAGTAGGTGAAAGGGAACCTAAATGACAGAAGACAGAGAACGAAATATGAGACATTGAATGGGAGAGAATAACGAGAAGGGTTCCGAAAGGATCAGTGTTAGGCCCACTGCCGTTCCTAATATACACGAATGACCCAGTAGAGGGCATTAAATCCTTTGTGTTACTGTTTGTTGACGATGTAAAACTATTGGAGAGAATAAGACCGGTAGAAGAGAGTCATAATCTCAGGAAGACCTTATCAGACAGAAAAGTTCAATCCAATCAACTGTAAATTCATACGTTTTGAAGGAGAAAGCAGACAGTCACAGAATACAGCATGAGAGGAGAAGGAGAGAGCAGACAGTCACAGAATACAGCATGAGAGGAGAAGGAGAGAGCAGACAGTCACAGAATACAGCATGAGAGGAGAAGGAGAGAGCAGACAGTCACAGAATACAGCAGGAGAGGAGAAGGAGAGAGCAGGCAGTCACAGAATACAGCATGAGAGGAGAAGGAGAGAGCAGACAGTCACAGAATACAGCATGAGAGGAGATAAACTTCAAATTTCAGAGAGAAAAGAACCTGAGGATGACTATAACACCAGAATTACAAATAAACCTTATAATGTCAGCGACATACTCAAGGTTAGAAAACTTCAGAATAGCATTCAGGAACTTGAATAAAGAATTCTTCAGACCCTTATAAATGACCTATGGTAGGCAGTCATTGATTATGCGACCCTAGCATACTCAATCATATGAAGAATCTCGAAAAGCGCAAAGGTTCCCAACCAGACTAGTGCCAGAACTGAGACGAATGCACAATGAGGAGAGATTGGAGGGAATGAACCTGACATCCTTGGTGGAGAGGACAAGAGAAGACATGATTACGACATACAAAATGCGAAAGGGTAAGTAACAAAGCAGAAAGGAAGAAACTGAATTAAAAGGACCAGGATCAAGGGGACACTAGTGGAAGCTGAAGACACAGATGAGCCAGAGAGAAGTAAGGAAGTATTTCATTGTCTCAGGATGGTTGAAAAGTGGAATGACTTGGATGAGGCAGTGGTGTAGGTAACCTTAATAACACATCTTCAAATGCAGATATGATTAGGGCAAAGAGGCCAGGAGCTAAGTCTCAAATTCAAATCTCTGAGTACACACACATACAAACATATATATATATACACACAAAAACAAATACTCACACATACACACACAAACAAGTACACATACACACACACTCTAACACATACACAAACATACACATACATACACATACACGCTCACACATATGCACACATACACAAACATAGGAGACATGATAACGACATACAAAATACTGCGGGGAATCGACAAGGTAGACAGTGACAGGATGTTCCAGAGAGGGAACACAGAAACAAGGGGACACAACTGGAAGCTGATGTTAGGAAGCATTTGTTCAGCCATAGAGTAGTCAGGAAGTGGAATAGTCTAGAGAAAGATATAGTGGAGGCAGGAACCATACATAGTTTTAAGACAAGGTATGATAAAGCTCATGGAGCAGGGAGAGCAGAGACCCAGTAGCGGACAGCGAAGAGGCGGGGCCAGGAGCTGAGTCTCGACCCCTGCAACCACAATTAGGTGAGTACACACACACACACACACACACACACACACACTCACACACACAAACACACACACAAACACACACACACACACACACAAATTCAATCGGACGAGGACCAGGCAGAACTACAAAGGGATCTGGACAGCCTGCAAGCCTGGTCCAGCAACTGGCTCCTGGAGTTCAACCCACCAAGTGCAAAGTCATGAAGATTGGGGAAGGGCAAAGAAGACCGCAGACGGAGTACAGCCTAGGGCCAGAGACTGCAAACCTCAATCAAGGAAAAGATCTTGGGGTGAGTATAACACCAGACACATCTCCTGAGGCGCACATCAACCAAATAACTGCTGCAGCATATGGGCGCCTAGCAAACCTAAGAACAGCATTCCGACATCTTAATAAAGAATCGTTCAGGACCCTGTACACTGTGTACGTTAGGCCCATATTGGAGTATGCAGCACCAGTTTGGAACCCACACCTAGCCAAGCATGTGAAGAAGCTCGAGAAAGTGCAAAGGTTTGCAACAAGACTAGTCCCGGAGCTAAGGGGTATGTCCTACGAGGGAGGTTAAGGGAAATCGACCTGACGACACTGGAGGACAGGAGAGATAGGGGAGACATGATAACAACATATAAGATACTGAGAGGAATTGACAAAGTGGACAGAGACAGAATGTTCCAGAGATGGGACACAACAACAAGGGGACACAGATGGAAGTTGAAGACTCAGATGAATCACAGAGATGTTAGGAAGTATTTCTTCAGTCACAGAGTTGTCGGGAAGTGGAATAGTTTAGGAAGCGATGTAGTGGAGGCAGGCTCTATACATAGCTTTAAGCAGAGGTATGATAAAGCTCATGGCGCAGGGAGAGTGACCCAGTAGCGGCCAGTGAAGAGGCGGGGCCAGGAGCTTTGACTCGACCCCTGCAACCACAACTAGGTGAGTACAACTAGGTGAGTACACACACACACACACACACACACACAAGGAGGAAAAACGAGTCAATGACCAGGTAATCAGGCTGAAGAAGGAAGGAGGGGCCCTCACAAGGACTAACCAGGAAATATGTGAAGAGCCAAGCAAGAAATTTAGGAAGGTATTCTCAGTGGAGACAGAAAGGCTTCCAGCAAACACAACCGAGGTGAACTAGAAACCTCGAAGTTATCTAGTTCACCTAGTTATCTCCGTGGGTCCTGAGAGAGGAAGCAGAGGCCCTCTGTGCCGCTAACAACAATCTTCAACAAATTTATCGAAACAGGACAACTGCCAGACGAGTGGAAGACAGAAAATGTATCCTCAGTTTTTAAGAAAAGAGAGAGACATGCAGCACAAACTACAGACCAGTGGCGCTGACATGTATAATATGCAAAGACATGGAGTAGGTTATCAGAAGAGTGGTGGAGCACTTAGAAAGGAATGGGCTAATACATGACAACCAGCAGGGCTTCAAGGATGGAAAATCCTGTCACAAACCTACTGGAGTTCTACGACAAGGTATCAGAAATAAGACAGGAGAGAGAGGGACGGGTAGATTGCATTTTATTGTACTATAAGAAGGCTTTTTGACACAGTACCGCATAAGAGACTAATACAAAAGCTAGAGGAACAGGCAGGAAAACAAGAAAAGCTCTGCGACGGACCAGGAAATACCTGACAGAAAGAAAACAACGAGTGAAGGTACGTGAAGAGGTATCAGAGTGCGTGCATGTGTCGAGTGGTGGTTCCACAAGGGTCAGTCCTAGGGCCGGTGCTGTTTCCTGTATATGTGAATGAAATGGCGGATGGGACAGTTTCAAAGGTGTTTATGTTCGCAGACGATGTGAAGCTAATGAGGTAAATAGAAACGGAGGAGAGTCAGGTAGGACTACAAGGGGATCTGGACGGGCTACAACCCTGGTCCGACAAATGGCTTCAGGAGTTTAACCCCACCAGACCTCAACCTAGAGGGTCAAAGGCTGCAAACTTTATTCAAGGAAAAAAGTCTTGGGGTGAGTACCACACCGAGCACAACCCCTGATGGTATCACGCAGCTCGGTTGGTAGCTCACACACTGAGGTCCTTGGTTCGATCCCCGGTAAGGGTGGAAACATATGGGCGTGTTTCCATAGGACACCAGCTGCCCCTGGTCATCTAATAGTAAATAGATACTTGGGAGTTAGCCGACTGGTGCGGGTCGCATCCTGGGGACAATATTAACTTAATTTACCCGAAATGTTTTGCATAACCAGGGGCTTTCTATATAGTACGTCAATGATGTCAGATAGGTCAGTACAAGTTGTATCATGTACTAATAGAAATAAAGAGTATTATTATTATTATGATTATTATTATTATAAATAACTGCTGCAGCATATGGACGTCTGGTAAACCTAAGAACAGTGTTTCGACATCAAACTAAGGAGTTATTCACAACATTATCACTGTGTACGTCAGGCCCATACTGGAGCACACAGTATCAATATGGAACCCACACCTGGTCAAGCATGTCAAGAAATTTGAGAAAGTGCAAAAGTCTGCAACAGGACTAGCCCCGGAGAATGTCCTACGAGGAGAGGTTAAGGGAACTCAACCTGATGACACTGGAGGACAGGAGGGATAGAAGGGATATGATAACGACGTATAAAATACTGAGAGGAATTGACAAAGTGAAAAGGGCCAGAATGTTTCAGAGATGAGACACAGGAACAAGTGGACACAAGTGGAAGTTGAAGACTCAGATGAGTCACAGGGATGTTAGGAAGTATTTCTTCAGCCTTAGAGTTGTCAGGAAGTGGAACACACTGGAGAGTGAAGTAATGGAGACAAAATCTATATATAGCTTTAAGAAGAGGTATGATAAGGCTCTTGGAGCGGGGAGAGAGTGGACCTAGAAGCGACCAGTGAAGAGGCGGGTCCAGGAGCTGTGACTCACTTCCTGCAACCACATATAGGTGAATACACATACACGTGCCCCTCACCCCCCCCCCCATGCCGTGCGAGAGAGCGAGGTGTCAGCAACGTACATTAAGGGGAAGCTGTCAGAAATAATAATGTAGGAGGTAACATCTTCTCTTACATAACTAGTTATAGCAGCCTTCATGCATCCCCTCCATCACTCCTCCTTCCCTCCAACACCACTTTATCCCTCCAAAAACCCTCCATCAATCCAATACCCGTCCATCCTCCAACATCCCTCCATCACTCCTCCAACACCCCTCCATCCCTCCAACACCCCTATCGAATCGAATCGAATACTCGCAGGTAAGACCCATGTGAATGAAAGGGAGATTGGAAAGAGGAAGAACAGTGGGTGAGAGGAAGGTATAAAAGAATGGAGGAAAAGAGCCGGGGATAAACCCAGCTGCATAGGTTTGGTTGGCATAGTAGAGGGAATAGTTGCTGAGCCCTGCTGACTGCAAGAACGTTTTTGGCGCAATGGAGGTACTGGCCTTGGTGTGAGAGGCACACAGGTGGCGGCACAACCTCAAAGCTGGTGTGCTGTTGTCTGCTTCTCAAATGTAAATTGGGTTGGAGAGGGGAAGACATCCCTCCATCACTCCTCCAAAACCCCTTTCATCATTCCTCCAACATCCCCTCTATCACTCCTCCATCACCCTTTCCATCACTCCTCCATCACCCCCTGCATTACTCCTCAAACACCCCCTCCATCACTTTACCAACACACTTCCATCACTCCTCAATCACCGCCTCCATCACTCCAACATCCCTCTATCACTCCTCTAACTTTCCCTCCATCATTCCTACAACACCCTGTCCACCACTCCTTCACACCCTCCGTCACTCTCCAACACACCCTCCGTCACTCTCCAACAGGTCTACCGTACGTCTATAAAGCCAAGTGGAACTAGAGAATTTAGCACCGGTGATAAGGTTTTAATCTCTCTCTGGTATGCACTTTCCCTCTATTATGGAGGCTGATGCAGTCGCTATGTTAGTGTCGTCAGCTCTGGTTCAACATTTATTTAACTGCCTCTTCTTCCTCTTATAATCTTTATTCATCGTTGTGTATTTCTTAAATTACTTAATATTATGTCCTAATATGACATATTACAAATGTTTAATAAAATAAAATACTGCAAGACTTAGTGTTAAGCAATAAAGTGTAATGACTCTCTCCTCAGTGCAGTTCTGAGTAGTGTATTTGTGTCATATTAATTAACTTCAATAAGATGTCTACGATGGTGAAGTTTGACCAAGAGTGTGTTAATCCCGGTTGTCGACATCTAGGAGGCGAAAATTTGAGGGTGTACCGATATCGTATGGTAATATATATGAATCGAATTCAATATTTAAGAAGTCTGAGTATTCATAGGATCAATACCATTGGTGGCCAATGGTTTTAATAGTTACACCTGAATTGTTTGTTTCATCTAGTAAATAGAGAAGGCGTAGGGACGGCATTGCAATAAAAATTAAGATGATAGCGGGCAGGATTGTTCAAATGATTTCGATTTCTTGATTTTCAAGAAGAAAACGATTAATAAATAAATTAGAGGCCGAGTTGATTAGAATATAGCCCACTAAGGTGGTGATAAGGATAAGGATTAGTATGGCATGGTCGTGAAAGTATGTGAGCTGTTCTATAAGCGGGGAGGCTCTATCTTGGAGCCCTAAAGATCCTCATATCGGCATTTCTAAAAGAAGAATTTTCTTCCTGGTAGGAGCTTAAATCCTATACATCTATCTGTCATTTTAGATAGTTGGAGATTAGTGGGATTTCTGAATAACTATGGTCTGCGGGGGGCCACGGGTGCTGCCACTCGATTGAAGGTGGTAGAAAGTATGGCGACGTGATTTGGCGTTTGGATATAAAGGCTTCTCAGACAATGATTATAAATCATAATACTGCCACTAAGGAGATTAGGGACCCGATTGATGAGACGATATTTCATGATGTGTAAGCATCGGGGTAGTCAGAGTATCGTCGTGGTATACCATTAAGTCCCAGGAAGTGCTGGGGAAAGAAGGTTAGGTTTACTCCTGAGAATATGGCAAAGAAGTGGGGTTTTAGTCACCTTGGTTTGAGTGAGAGGCCGGTAAAAAGGGGGAATCAGTGAACAATTCCGCCAAAGATCCCAAAGACTGCTCCCATGGATAGCACATAGTGAAAGTGCGCGACAACATAATAGGTATCGTGGAGAATAATATCAATTGACGAGTTAGCTAAAATTACTCCCGTTAGACCACCCACCGTAAATAGAAAAATAAACCCTAGGGTCCAGAGGAGGGACGGCGAATAGGAGAATTGAGATCCTTGTAGGGTTCTCAGTCATCTAAAGATTTTAATTCCGGTGGGAATGGCAATAATTATAGTTGCGGATGTAAAATACGCACGGGTGTCAACATCTATGCCCACTGTAAATATATGGTGGGCCCATACTAAGAAACCCAGGATCCCGATTGCTGTCATGGCATAGATTATTCCTAAAGTCCCGAAGGCTTCTTTTTTGCCTGACTCTTGTGTTACAATATGGGAGACTATGCCAAAAGCTGGGAGAATGAGAATGTAGACCTCTGGGTGCCCAAAGAATCAGAACAAGTGTTGATACAGGACAGGATCCCCCCCACCCGCCGGGTCAAAGAATGTTGTATTTAAATTTCGATCTGTAAGTAGTATAGTAATAGCTCCGGCTAGAACCGGGAGGGATAATAGTAGCAGCACGGCTGTAATGAATACTGATCAGACAAAAAGAGGCATCCGGTCTATGGTCATACCTCTTGTTCGTATATTGATTGCCGTAGTTAGGTAATAAGGATAAAGTTAGAGAAATCAGCAGTGGTCAGTACAGTCACATTTAAACCACATGAAGTTAGTTTGTGACGATTCGGATGAGATTTCTGGTACCCAGACTGGTGAGCCAGGCCTGGACCATCCTTCTGGTACCCAGACTGGTGAGCCAGACCTGGACCATCCTTCTGGTACCCAGACTGGTGAACCAGACCTGGACCATCCTTCTGGTACCCAGACTGGTGAGCCAGACCTAGACCATTCTTCTGGTACCCAGACTGGTGAGCCAGACCTGGACCATCCTTCTGGTACCCAGACTGGTAAGCCAGACCTAGACCATTCTTCTGGTACCCAGACTGGTGAGCCAGACCTGGACCATCCTTCTGGTACCCTGACTGGTGAACCAGACCTAGACCATCCTTCTGGTACCCAGACTGGTGAGCCAGACCTGGACCATCCTTCTGGTACCCAGACTGGTGAACCAGACCTGGACCATCCTTCTGGTACCCAGACTGGTGAACCAGACCTGGACCATCCTTCTGGTACCCAGACTGGTGAGCCAGACCTGGACCATCCTTCTGGTACCCAGACTGGTGAACCAGACCTGGACCATCCTTCTGGTACCCAGACTGGTGAACCAGACCTGGACCATCCTTCTGACTCAGTATCTTCTCCCTCTAACCACCTGAGTGACACACGACAAGTGATGACATTTCAGTTTCAGCCAATACAACTAATATTTATTCCTCTCGGTCAAGGCAAGTATTATCTATTGCCACTGTATTTCCCTCCCCCATAGATCAGATGAAACACTGCATACGAAACTCTTACCCTAGTGGAGTTGGGCTTCAGTGTCACTGCCTTGTATACATTAATACTTTACCATCCTTAGTTTGTAATATTTTGTCATTTTTTAGCTGGTGATCGACTGTGAGTTATCTCACATTTCAGTGCAATATTGTGTAAATAAATTAGTATTTAGAATTGTTTCAATATTTTTAGAGACTGTTTATTCATGTAAATATTGTTATTGTTGATTAGTTGTTGCTTGTTGTTTTGCGCGACTGTGTCATATTCCTCGACTGTCATATTATCCGACTGTGTGTCATATTTCGAGACTGTGTCATATTTTCTGACAGTGTCATATTTTCTGTCATATTATCTGATTGTCATATCAGAATGTGTCATATTATCTGATTGTCATGATCTTTGACTGTGTGTCATATAAACTATTGATTTCTTCTCCGAGTTCTGACATTTAACAGTTGTGTCTCGTGGGCACCAAATTTCCCTCCTCTGCATCTTTCTTCTTTTGTCTATAATTTTCCTCAGAACTCATAGACCACCTGAACAGCGATCCATCTCCCATATGTTTTGCTATGATCCATCATGATTAATTATTTTTTCTAAGAGTGTGATATGTTCTTTTGGCACAAAATTCTTTGGTTTATATAAAATCATTGCTTGATGCCATCACGTCTGCCACTCTGTTTACATTGTAATAGTTACCTGTCTGCATGGCGAGGTCACCATGCCATAGCGTGACCGGAGCTCTCAGTGACGTACTATACTCGTCATGTATTATCAGTGTAACCACTGGTTAGCAGCATTATTGTTTGTATATTAGAATGCCGCCTGGGCTAGCAGTGCACCCAAGCAGCCAGTCGACACCCAGGCTTGGTCGAGGCAGGACGTCTTACAACAAAGCCAGAAGCAAATGCCATTAAGTATTAATCTGTACCTGTTGCTGAAGAGAACCCCATTACACACCTCCACGACATAACCACCATTATACCATTACCACCACCACCACTACTACCACCACCACTACTACCACTACTACTACCACCACTACCACCACTACTACCACTACTACCACCACTACTACCACCACCACTACTACCACCACTACTACCACTACTACCACTACTACTACCACCACTACCACCACTACCACCACTACTACCACCACTACTACCACCACCACTACTACCACCACCATTACTACCACCACCACTACTACCACCACCACTACTACCACCACTACTACCACTACTACCACTACTACTACCACCACTACCACCACTACCACCACTACTACCACCACTACTACCACCACCACTACTACCACCACCATTACTACCACCACCACTACTACCACCACCACTATTACCACCACTACTACCACCACTACTACCACCACTACTACCACCACTACTACGAACACCACCAATACCTCTACTACCACCAATACCACCATTATCATCACTACTACCACCATCACCACTATCACCATTACTACCGCGAGCAACAATACCACTAGCACCACCACTAGCACAACCACTAGCACCACTAGCACCACCACTAGCACCACCACTAGCACAACCACTAGCTCCACTGCCACCAAAACTCACCGCAACAACCAGCATCATCATTTCCACCACTACCATCACCACCACTGTCACCACTAGCACCAGTTTCACTGAAACTACCACTACCACCACCACTAACACGACCATTATCACTACCACCACCACCATTACCTCTACCACCACTACCACTATTACCACCACTATCACTACCACCACTGCTACCACAACTACCACCACCACTACCACCACTAGCACCACTACTACTACTACTATTACTATCACCACTACTACTACCACTACTACCACCACTACAACCACCACCACCACTACTACCACCACTACCACCACCCCTACCACCACCACTACCACCACCACTACCACCACCACTACCACCACCACTACCACCACCACTACCACCACCACTACCACTACTAGCACCACCACTACTACTACTACTACTACTATTACTATCACCACCACTACTACCACTACTACCACCACTACAACCACCACCACAACCACCACCACTACCACTACTACCACCACCACTACTCACCACTACCACCACAACTACCACTACCACCACCACTACTTGGTCGATAAGTCAATAATCGTGGTTGCTGGAGCTCAAATATTACATTATAAATGTAATTCAGGTAAGTAAATATTGAAGATAACTTAACTCTGTGAGGGAGAGATAGTTCTCCTCACTATGAGGGAGAGATAGTTCTCCTCACTGTGAGGGAGAGATAGTTCTCCTCACTGTGAGGGAGAGATAGTTCTCCTCACTGTGAGGGAGAGATAGTTCTCCTCACTGTGAGGGAGAGATAGTTCTCCTCACTGTGAGGGAGAGATAGTTCTCCTCACTGTGAGGGAGAGATAGTTCTCCTCACTGTGAGGGAGAGATAGTTCTCCTCACTGTGAGGGAAGCAGAGAGAGGGAGAGGTGATGAATCTCTTCACTGCACAGTGCTCAGTTACCCTCCAGTCAGTGTCATCCTCCAGTCAGTGTTTCTCTCCAGTCAGTGTCATCCTCCAGTCAGTGTCACCCTCCAGTATCACCCTCCGGTCAGTGTCATCCTCTAGTGTCAACAGTGTCACCCTCCAGTCAATGTCATTCTCCAGTGTCATCCTCCAGTCAGTGTCACCCGCCAGCCAGTGTCACCCTCCAATCAGTGTCACCCTCCAGTCAGTGTCACCCTCCAGTCAGTGTCACCCTCCAGTGCCAACAGTGTCACCCTCCAGTGTCAACTTCCAGTCATTGCCATCCTTCAGTCAGTGTCACCTTCCATGTCAATCTCCAGTCAGTGTCATCCTCCAGTCAGTGTCAACCTCCAGTCAGTGTCATCCTCCATTTAGTGTCATCCTCCAGTTAGTGTCACCCTCCAGTCAGTGTCACCTTCCAGTCAGTGTCACCCTCCAGTCAGTGTCACCTTCCAGTCAGTGTCACCTTCCAGTCAGTGTCACTCTCCAGTCAGTGTCATCTTCCAGTCAGTGTCATCTTCCAGTCAGTGTCACCTCAGTCAGTGTCACCTTTCAGTCAGTGTTACCCTCCAGTCAGTGTCACCCATTAGTGTACCATGGTAGTGTATCACTGTAGTGTACCCTAGTAGTGTACATGATAGTGTACCATGATCATGTACCATAGTGTATCATAGTTACGTACCATAGTAGTGTATCATAGTTGAGTACCATAGTAGTGTACCATGGTTGTGTACCATAGTAGTGTATCATAGTTGAGTACCATAGTAGTGTACCATGGTTGTGTACCGTAGTATTGTATCATAGTTGTGTACCAAAGTAGTGTACCATGGTAATATACTATAATATAATGTAATACGGTCCATCATGCGCCACTACGGTCCATCCTGCGCCACTACGGTCCATCCTGCGCTACTACGGTTCATCCTGCGCCACTACGGACCATCCTGCGCCACTACGGTCCATCCTGCGCCACTACGGTTCATCCTGCGCCACTACGGTCCATCCTGCGCCACTACGGACCATCCTGCGCCACTACGGTCCATCCTGCGCCACTACGGTCCATACTGGGCCACTACGGACCATCCTGCGCCACTACGGACCATCCTGCGTTACTGGCTACTTGAATATTGGTCCCCAACTTGATGAACGTCGTCTTTGTAAATTCACTCTCAATAAAGTAAAAACAAACTTTTACATCTTGTACATACGTAGATACACTGAAAATTAATAGTGCGCGTATGTGTATACACTCTCTTAGTGAGGTGTATGTCTCAGTATATATACACTCAGCCTTACTGACCCTCGTGTAGTCGACAGCCACTGGACCCCATTAACCAACCAACCAGCCTTACTGACCCTCGTGTAGTCCACAGCCACTGGACCCCATTAACCAACCAACCAGCCTTACTGACCCTCGTGTAGTCGACAGCCACTGGACCCCATTAACCAACCAACCAGCCTTACTGACCCTCGTGTAGTCGACAGCCACTGGACCCCATTAACCAACCAACCAGCCTTACTGACCCTCGTGTAGTCCACAGCCACTGGACCCCATTAACCAACCAACCAGCCTTACTGACCCTCGTGTAGTCGACAGCCACTGGACCCCATTAACCAACCAATTAACATTATCAATCAACTTTTTTCCACGAACTGCCGGCCTCAATTTATTAAGCGACCGAACACTTAATTTATCCACTTTAAAGTTCTGTACACCACACCACACAAATTTACCGTAAATCCTCACTTACAGCTTGTAAGTGCTGCTCTAATGTGTAAGTGCTGCTCTAATGTGTAAGTGCTGCTCTAATGTGTAAGTGCTGCTCTAATGTGTAAGTGCTGCTCTAATGTGTAAGTGCTGCTCTAATGTGTAAGTGCTGCTCTAATGTGTAAGTGCTGCTCTAATGTGTAAGTGCTGCTCTAATGTGTAAGTGCTGCTCTAATATGTAAGTGCTGCTCTAATGTGTAAGTGCTGTTCTAATGTGTAAGTGCTGCTCTAATGTGTAAGTGCTGCTCTAATATGTAAGTGCTGCTCTAATGTGTAAGTGCTGCTCTAATGTGTAAGTGCTGTTCTAATGTGTAAGTGCTGCTCTAATGTGTAAGTGCTGCTCTAATATGTAAGTGCCGCTCTAATGTGTAAGTGCTGCTCTAATGTGTAAGTGCTGCTCTAATGTGTAAGTGCTGCTCTAATGTGTAAGTGCTGCTCTAATGTGTAAGTGCTGCTCTAATATGTAAGTGCTGCTCTAATGTGTAAGTGCTGTTCTAATGTGTAAGTGCTGCTCTAATATGTAAGTGCTGCTCTAATGTGTAAGTGCTGCTCTAATGTGTAAGTGCTGCTCTAATATGTAAGTGCCGCTCTAATGTGTTGGGAAGTGTGTTCCAATCCCCCCCCCTCCCCCCTGTCACCTTGACCTAGCTAAGATAGTGCCGATATCTTGACTTAGCTAAGATAATGCCGTTATCTTGTCCTTGATATAACATCTTCTAGAAACTTCTTTAAGAAACATCTTCAAAAATATCTTTAAGAAACATCAAGAATCATCCAGAAACGTCTTTGAGACACATCTTCAAGAATCATCTTTCAGAAACGTCTTTAAGAAACAGCTACAAGAAACATCTTTAAGGAACATCTTTAAGAAACATTTTTAAGAAACATCTTCAAGAAAAGTCTTTATGAAACCTTTTTTTAAGAAACTTCTTCAAGAAACGTCTTAAAGAAACATCTTTAAGAATCGTCTTTAAGAAACTTCCTTAAGAATCATCTTTAAGAATCGTCTTCAAGAAACGTCTTTAAGAATCCTCTTCAAGAAACGTCTTCAAGAAACATCTTCCAGAAACGTCTTTAAGAATACTCTTCAAGAAACGTCTTCAAGAAATATTTTCAAGAAACGTCTTTAAGAAACATCTTCAAGAAACATGTTTAAGAAACGTCTTCAAGAAACGTCTTTAAGAAACATCTTCAAGAAACATGTTTAAGAAACGTCTTCAAGAAACGTCTTTAAGAAACATCTTCAAGAAACATCTTTAAGAAGCATCTTAAGGGAGAAGCTTCTACTGCTCTACCTTCACACTATCTCTCTTGTAACACTTGTATACTGTGTATGATCTAGGGGTCCCCAACCTTCGGCCCGAGGGCCGCATGTGGCCCTTCTAGGAGGTGAATGCGGCCCTCACATGAAATTATAAATTCACTTCTATGTAGGCCCCACACTGCACAGTGTCAACAAAACTACAAAATATTTAAAGCTATTTTACAGTAAAATCTTATCTTGACCTTGAACAACCAGATTTTACTTCTGGTCAGTGTCGGTTTATCTTAGTATCACCAGCTACGCTGAGGTGATGTCTATACTGACTGTTACAAATTGTTCTTCTGTGTATTTACATTTCTAGGTGTTAGGAACGAAAGGAGCACACAAGGTACTCATCAGCTTAACCCTTTGCGATTGTGTGGCTAGTGACAATAACCACATATTCAGACCACGGTACGGATGGGGATTGAACTCGCGGCAAGTGAATCTGGCAAGTGGCGAGGTTGCGCATGATTTATGTGGAGGAGAGGTTAAGGGAAATCGACCTAACGACACTGGAGGAAAGAAGAGATAGGGCAGACATGATAACGACATATAAAATACTGAGAGGAATTGACAAGGTGGACAGAGACAGAATGTTCCAGAGATGGGACACAACAATAAGGGGACACAGTTGGAAGTTGTAAACTCAGATGAATCACAGGGATGTTAGGAAGTATTTCTTCAGTCACAGAGTGGTCGGGAAGTGGAATAGTTTGAGAAGCGATGTAGTGGAGGCAGGATCCATTCATAGCTTTAAGAAGAGGTATGATAAAGCTCATGGCGCAGGGTGAGTGACCCAGTAGAGGCCAGTGAAGAGGCAGGGCCAGGAGCTATGAATCGACCCATGCAACCACAACTAGGTGAGTACACATACACACACACACACTCACACACATGGAAGAAGGCCAACGTAGTCCCCATCTTTAAAAAAAGAGACAGAAAAGAGGCACTAAACTATAGACTGGTGTCACTTACGTGTATAGTGTGCAAAGTCCTGGAGAAAATCATCAGGAAAAGAATGGTGGAGCACCTCGAGCTGAACAGGATAATAAACAACAGACAGCACGGATTCCGGGAAGGCAAATCCTGTGTAACAAACCAGCTAGAGTTCTATGATAAAGTAACAGAGGTAAGGCAAGAGAGAGAAGGGTGGGTTGATTGCATTTTCCTGGACTGCAGGAAGGCCTTCTACACAGTTCCTCACATGAGATTAGTAAAGAATTTGGAAGAACAAGCAGGTATAACAGGAAGGGCACTGGAATGGATCAGGGAATACCTCACAGGGAGGCAACAACGGGTCATGGTGCGTGATGAAGTATCACAGTGGGCGTCTGTGACGAGCGGTGTACCGCAGGGGTCAGTCCTAGGGCCAGTGTTATTCTTGGTATATGTAAACGACATGACGGATGGGATAGACTCAGAAGTGTCTCTGTTCGCAAATGATGTGAAATTAATGAGGAGAATCACATCGGAAGAGGACCAAGCAGGACTTCAAACAGACCTGGACAAGCTTCTCGAATTCAATCCCACCAAATGCAAAGTCATGAAGATCAGAGAAGGGCAAAGAAGACCGCTGACAGAGTACAGGCTAGGCGGACAAAGGCTACAAACCTCGGCAAAGGAGAAAGACCTTGGGGTGAGTATAACGCCAAGCACGTCTCCGGAGGCACACATCAACCAGATAACTGCGGCAGCATATGGGCGACTGGCAAACCTAAGACTAGCGTTCCGTTACCTTAACAAGGAATCGTTCAAGACACTGTACACCGTGTACGTCAGGCCCATACTAGAATATGCAGCACCAGTCTGGAACCCACACCTGGTCAAGCACGTAAAGCAACTAGAGAAAGTGCAAAGGTTTGCGACAAGGTTAGTTCCACAACTCAGGGGTCTGTCCTATGAAGAAAGGTTGAGGGAAATAGGACTAACAACACTGGAGGAAAGAAGGGTCAGAGGAGACATGATAACGACATACAAAATACTGCGGGGAATTGACAAGGTAGACAGTGACAGGATGTTCCAGAGAGGGAACACAGAAACAAGGGGACACAACTGGAAGCTGAAGACTCAGATGAGTCAAAGGGATGTTAGGAAGCATTTCTTCAGTCACAGAGTAGTCAGGAAGTGGAATAGTCTAGAGAAAGATATAGTGGAGGCAGGAACCATACATAGTTTTAAGACAAGGTATGATAAAGCTCATGGAGCAGGGAGGCGGGGCTGGGAGCTGAGTCTCGACCCCTGCAACCACAATTAGGTGAGTACAATTAGGTGAGTACATACACATACACACATTCACACACACATTCACACACACACACACACACACACACACACACACATACACACACACACAGGAGAGAGAAGGGTGGGTTGATTGCATTTTCCTGGACTGCAGGAAGGCCTTCGACACAGTTCCTCACATGAGATTAGTAAAGAAGTTGGAAGAACAAGCAGGTATAACAGGAAGGGCACTGGAATGGATCAGGGAATACCTCAAAGGGAGGCAACAACGGGTCATGGTGCGTGGTGAGGTATCACAGTGGGCGCCTGTGACGAGCGGTGTACCGCAGGGGTCAGTCCTAGGACCAGTGTTATTCCTGGTATATGTAAATGACATGACGGACAGGATAGACTCAGAAGTGTCTCTATTCGCGGATGATGTGAAAATAATGAGGAGAATCACATCGGAAGAGGACCAGGCAGGGCTGCAAACAGACCTGGAGAAGCTCGACATCTGGTCTAGCAATTGGCTTCTCGAATTCAATCCCTCCAAATGCAAAGTCATGAGGATCGGAGAAGGGCAAAGAAGACCGCTGACAGAGTATATGCTAGGCGGACAAAGGCTACAAACCTCGGCAAAGGAGAAAGACCTTGGAGTGAGTATAACGCCAAGCACGTCTCCGGAGGCACACATCAACCAGATAACTGCGGCAGCATATGGGCTACTGGCAAACCTAAGATTAGCATTCCGTTACCTTAACAAGGAAACGTTCAAGACACTGTACACCGTGTACGTCAGGCCCATACTAGAATATGCAGCACCAGTCTGGAACCCACACCTGGTCAAGCACGTAAAGAAACTAGAGAAAGTGCAAAGGTTTGCGACAAGGTTAGTTCCACAACTCAGGGGTCTGTCTTATGAAGAAAGGTTGAGGGAAATAGGACTAACAACACTGGAGGAAAGAAGGGTCAGAGGAGACATGATAACGACATACAAAATACTGCAGGGAACTGACAAGGTAGACAGTGACAGGATGTTCCAGAGAGGGAACACAGAAACAAGGGGACACAACTGGAAGCTGAAGACTCAGATGAGTCAAAGGGATGTTAGGAAGCATTTCTTCAGCCACAGAGTAGTCAGGAAGTGGAATAGTCTAGAGAAAGATATAGTGGAGGCAGGAACCATACATAGTTTTAAGACAAGGTATGATAAAGCTCATGGAGCAGGGAGAGCAGAGACCCAGTAGCATACAGCAAAGAGGCGGGGCCAGGAGCTGAGTATCGACCCCTGCAACCACAATTAAGTGAGTACAATTAGGTGAGTACACACACACACACACACACACACACACACACATAGAGTTGTTAGAAGTGGAACAATCTGGAGAGTTATGTAGTGGAGGCAGGATTCATACATAGCTTTAAGAAGTGATACGATAAAGCTCATAAACCAGGGAGAGAGTGGACTTAGTAGCGACCAGTTCTGAGGAGGAGCCAGGAGCTGTGAATGGACCGCTGCAACCACAAATGTGAAAGTTCGATGACGTAAGTACTCACCCACACACAGACAGGATGTTCCAGAGAGGGAACACAGAAACAAGGGGTCACAATTGGAAGTTGAAGACTCAGACGAATCAAAGGGATGTTAGGAAGTATTTCTTCAGTCATAGAGTTGTCAGGAAGTGGAACAGTCTAGCAATTGATGTAGTGGAGGCAGGAACCATACATAGCTTTAAAACGAGGTATGATAAAGCTCATGGAACAGGGAGAGAGAGGACCTAGTAGCGGTCAGTGAAGAGGCGGGGCCAGAAGCTAAGTCTCGACCCCAGCAACCACAATTAGGTCAGTACACACTCACACACACGCACACACACAAACGTAGAGGGATCTGAAGTGTGGGACCCAGGTGGTGAGACCAGTGAAGTACAACCCAACAATAAACAGCAGGAGACTAAGACTGGTGTGTGGCGACATAGACATTGTAAAACTACTGATCAAGGGAAACTTCAGCCGTAAGAAATTAGACTGTGAAAGTCCAGAGTCACAGAGAGGATCATAAACGTGGATAACCAAGTTGTTGGAGGTGGTAACGGACTCTTGCTCTAACACATCAGGAACACAACCAGAGAGAGAGGTGACGAACCAGCAAGGCTGGATGATATGTTCACTTTAAGTGAATATATTGAACATGAGTGGCCCCTTGGTACTAGTGACCTCGTGGAAGTAAATATGAAGTGAAATACAAATCGTGAAGGAGGGATAAATCTGGCTTGAAAAAAGAGAGACTACAAATGAAGCAATTGCTAAGTGGAGTGCCGTGGGAAAGCGAACCAGATGGAAAGATTGAATTTTTAATGATGGAGTTTGAAGCTGGAAAGTGCCAGTAGGCTGAAGAGACATTCATACTGCTTATGTGTTTATCTTTCCACACAGAAGAAGCACCGAGGTGCGGAGGCAAAACTTAAAAGTGCAAAAGCTTGGAAGAAATACAGAAAGCAAATAACACGAAAGAATAGGGAAGTGAGCAGAAGAGCCAGAAATGAATAAGCATGGGCAGGAAGAATCAGAAAATAAGTTGCTATACATCCGCATCAGAACGAAAACAACTGTGAAGTACCAGATAATACGACTGAAGAAGGAAGGAGAGAAGCTCACTAGGAATGATCAGGAGATCTACGAGGAGCTAAACAGAATATTTAGGGAGGTATTCTCAGGGGAAACAGGAATATTGCCAGAGAGTCAAAGAGGCAGAGTCCACAAACGAGTACTGTAAACATTAAACACAATGGTTGGTGAGGTGAAGAAATTACTGAGTGAACTAGATACTTCGAAAGAAATGGAACCAAACAACATCTCTCCATCGGTTCTGAGAGAGAGAGAGAGAGAGAGAGAGAGAGAGAGAGAGAGAGAGAGAGAGAGAGAGAGAGAGAGAGAGAGAGAGAGAGAGAGAGAGAGAGGGGATGGGGATAACTGTGTGAACCACTAGCAGCAATCTTCAACAAGTTAGTTCAAACAGGGCAGGTTCTTGATGTCTTGGAAAAAAAAAGCAAATGCATTTCTGAAATTAATAAAAAAGGAAAGAGAGAGACAGGTAGCATTACTGTAGAGGCCGGTGACTCTCACATGTTATTGGGAGAAGATTATCAGGAGAAGAGCAGTTAAGTACCTGGAAAGTAGTGTTGTAAACAGAAGCTAGCACGGTTTTAGAGAAGGCAAAATCTGTCTCACAAACCTGTTAGATTTCTATTATAAGGTATCGAAAGTTAGGAAGGAAAGAGAAGGATGAGTAGACTGTATTTTTGGACTGTAAGATCTTCGATACAGTACCTCACAAGAGACTGAAACAAAAGCTAGAGGAGGAGTTGTTGGATTCTGTACAATAACTGGAAAATTCATCTTCTGGTCAGTTTTAAACTCTTAGTGTTGATGTGTTTGCTTCAAGGGAAACAATGTCTTGATGTTAGCTTGTGTAAGTTATCATGTGTAAGTTATCATGTGTAAGTTATCATGTGTAAGTTATCATGTGTAAGTTATCATGTGTAAGTTATCATGTGTCAGTTATCATGTGTAAGTTATCATGTGTAAGTTATCATGTGTAAGTTATCATGTGTAAGTTATCATGTGTAAGTTATCATGTGTAAGTTATCATGTGTAAGTTATCATGTGTCAGTTATCATGTGCCAGTTATATTAATCAAATTAGTTTCTGTGAAATAATTGGAGAATATTTCTTTTGATCAGAAATAAGTCACAGACTTTGATTTTGTATGGTTATCTTAGATTAAATTAACTTAAAGTTCGCTAAGCTTACGTAAAACATTACTTAATTACTTACATATTGTACTTTCTTTTTTAAAAGCTAGTCAGTCTTACAGAAAACGTTGATTGATTTTGTCCTGAGTATTCCCAGTCTGTTTTTTTTGTAAGAAACTGGAACAAAATGAGATAATCCTTTTCATGTGATAATTTCTGAGTGTCACATCTAATTAACTTCAACTCTTCCATGATGATAACTTAATAATACAACTTCTAAGCAGCTTCAAGTTTGATGTTGTTGTATATTTTAGGATTCTGGTCTTTTTCGGTTCTTTGAAATGTTTGAATTAGATTTGGGCCGTGTATGTCCTAATTTACCATTTCCATTGAAGAAATTTGAAAACTAGCTTCCATGTGATGACTTGTGAAAGTCTCTTCTAATTCCCCTCAAATATTCAACATTAATATTTAACTGAATTATGAACTTATGCCGCACTCTGCACTATTCCAGTCTCGTGCATTGTGGTACAGGAGACTGTGGTTATGTAATGTGCAGATACCGAAATGAATTGTTATTATTATTATTATTGTTGTTATTAGTTTCATAATAATAATAATAATAATAATAATAATAATAATAATAATAATAATAATAAAAAATAATAATAATAATATTATTATTATTATTATTATTATTATTATTATTATTATTATTATTATTATTATTATTATTAATTACCTTTGAATAAAGTTAATTAGTGAATTGTCTACATAATTGAACAAAATAGAGGTTTAATTAAAACTGATATATAACACTGGATGTAGAGTAACGTAACACCTGACACTAACGTAACATTAATGTAAGACCTACTGCCCACACTAACGTAACACCTGCCCACACTAACGTAACATTAATGTAAGACCTACTGCCCACACAAACGTAACACCTGCTGACACTAACGTAACATTAATGTAAGACCTACTGCCCACACTAACGTAACACCTGCTGACAATAATGTAACACCTGATGACACTAACGTAACACCTGCTAACACTAACGTGACACTTGCTGAAACTAACGTAACACCTGCTAACATTAACGTAACACCTGCTAACATTAACGTAACACCTGCTGACACAAGCGTAACACCTGCTGACATTAACATAACATTTGGTGACAATACACAAATATCCCGCACATAGAAGAGAGGAGCTTACCACGACGTTTCGGTCCGATTTTTTTCCTCTCTGTGTTCTTGATCCTACCCTCTGTGGGCCCCTAACTCCCTTGTGGGCCCCTAGCTCCCTTGCAGTGCTCCTCTTTCTTAGTATATGACTGACACCACTACTAATACTATTACTACCTCCACCACTCCCTCTCTCTGCTGGCTTATAAATACTCCCTCCTTCTCTCCTTGTGTTAGTGTGACTTTGTAAATGGTCCAAGTTGGACCGAAACGTCGTCGTAAGCTCCTCTCTTCTATGTGCGGGTTATTTGTGTATTGTTCCAGTCACGGTATTGTGAGTTTTATTGTTATTTGATGACACTAATGACCCCAATGCAACACTTGCTGACCCCAGCATAACACCTACTGACTTCAACATAACACCTGCTGACCCCATCATAATACCTAATGACTCAAACCTAACACCTGCTGACCCAAAGTCATACATGGTGATCCCAAAGTAACATTTGCCGACCCCCAATGTAACATATACTGACCCCACCATATCACCTACTGACCCCACCATAACACCTGCCGACCCCAACATAACACTGGCTGACCAGGTGCATTAATCTTCCGGTGTACAACACATCAAAGCAAGTGCTACGCTGTCGTGTGTGTCCCAACTTCTGTCCGGAAGGAGCACCCTGGGGGGAGGGAAGGGATAAAATCCCACAGGGTAGGTTCCCATGAAGGTGGGATGGCTAGTCTCAGAAGCACAAGTTCCCTCCTAGGAAATCCAGCAGATTACAGGCTCACCTGCAGCCTGCATCTCCTAGGTGCTCAGGAGATGGGGATGCACAGTAATTCAAGTGGGGAGAAGAGTAAGTGACTAACGTGTGTTATTACTTGACGTTATTTGAGTTTCTGAGAAGAAGCCCCACGCCTTTACCTTCCTTCATTACATTCATCTCTCTCTCTCTCTCTCTCTCTCGCTTCTCACTCTCTCACTTCCCTCTCTCTCGCTCCCCCTCCCTCCCTACTTGCTAGTAATAGACTCGTGTTATCACAGGAATAGAAGAAAGGGAAACTCACCAAGTTTACGTCTTGCAGAGTCGTATCCTCATGTTGTAGTGGTCGTCTCCTTATGTTTAGCGGTGGGTCGTACGGTTCATTGGTTGACCTGGGTCGTGTTGTGACTGTGGACGTCCATACTATTTCTTCAGGTGTTCACCCATAGTCTAAGGTGGCTGTCAGCTGGTGTGGGCGTCCACCCAGCCACCCAAGTGGCTCTCGGTTGGTGTGGGCGTCCACTCACCTTCCCAGGTTCTTGTTAAGCTGGTGTGGGCGCCCGTCCACCATCCCAGGTGGCTGTCAGGTGGTGTGAGCATCTGCTCTGGACTGCTTTACCCGTCATCCTAGTTGCGATGGTTACCTGAACGAAGCCAGTGGGGAGGAAGCTTCATGTGATGGTCAGTGAAGCTGTTACGAGGTCACGATCAACGGCAAGCACTTGTGATGTATGTGCTCACCTAATTGTGGTTGCAGGGGTTGAGTCATAGCTCCTGTGTGTGTGTATATGTGTGTGTGTGTATGTGTGTGCGCATGTGTGTGTGTGTGTTTGTGGATGGGTGGGTGGGTGTGGGTGTATGGGTGGGTGTGGGCTCTGGCTGGATGCTGGCCGTCTTCCAGTACCGTGTATGAGCCAATCCTGGTAAATTTAGGAGTGCGCCGAAGTGGTTGGTCTGATTACCTTCCCAGGGAGGTTCACTTGTCGCAGTTGATGGGAGTGTCTCCGAGGTTCTCATCTTATAACTTTTCTTACAAACAAAAATCAAATCCTGGAAGATATAGTATACGGGGAAGACATGGAAAATTTTCAAGGGTATTTTTTTTCCCACAATTGTTTGAGCAGGTTTGTGGGTTGCAACAGAATATACAAAATAGTGGTTTCCGCTCCCTGAACTTCATGAAGTTTGGAAACACGTCTTTGAGGCTGATACAAACTCAACACTAGTTTCTCTAACACTTAGGCACTACTTGGACCCTCCGCCAGCCTCCTCTTCTTCCTGCTGCAGGCGAGGCCGCAGGTCACCACCAGGATGCCAGTGCCGATGAGGGCACCCATGATGGCTTCTCTCAGGTGGCATGCCATCCACAGCAAGTACCACAGAGTGAGGGGGATCTCCTCCACCTGCACGCGCGTCCACATGATAGGCACTAGCTTGTGTGCGTGCAGCATTCCTTCTGGCGGCCGCACGCCCACTTGCACGGCCAGGGAGGCATTGATAGGCACACCGAGGATCGGGTGGTAGTATATAAAGGAGCCGTGGAGGGACTCGTTAGCCGACACGCCCTCTACCCCTACCAGGATATTTTTATTAGTGGGATTCGAAGGGAATAACGAGAGTCTGGAGCCGGAACTGTTCCACGACTCTTGTATAAACCGCGATTTATTTACATTGTCTATACTATCAGTTAACGATAAAAAATGTGGAGGGGATATCCAGAAGGGATAGTGTTCCAACTGGCGCCCCATTAAAACTACACTCCCTACAGTTTCTAAAAGTAAAGGTTCTAGATCAACGACTCCCAGCACGTCGTTGAAACTTTTTCTATAACTATCACTTTCTAAAGAATTTTGATGCTTAGAATGGCGATGGTGCTTTTTTTTCTCATTGAATTTGTGTCGTTGATGTTGGTTGTTGGAGTCGTCGGTGAGGTCTCCATCCTTGATCCTGGAGTAGCTTAGGGACGGGTAGAGATCCGGGTGGGGGTACTCCCAGGGGTTGCCCTTACTGATGTCGTTGCCAAGGACAAACTGGTAACCTGGTAGGCCCAGGACGTTGACGGCGTGGCGGTACCGCAGCGTCAGGTTCTTCTCTATGAAGGGCACTGGAAGCAACACCGTTTTTTTGGTGTCCAATGGAAGAGGTAAAAATATTTTTCCTGATATCTCAGCCAGGGATCTCCAGGTAGATCTCCTCCTGGTTGGCTCCTCAGTCGATCTTCGTATTCTCTCAAACGCTGTGGTGACTGGCTCTTTACTACTAACGTGCAGGGATCGCTCACTGAAGCTTTCTGTTACTTTTCTCTCAGAGTTTAGTACGACAGGAACGAACGTGCTTGGCGTAACTGCCTCGAACGTAGCCTTTGTTGTTTGTATAGTCGCCTTAACGGGTTTCTGATCCCCGTGTTTTTCTTGCTCTTCCGTCTCTCTTTTAACTCTCCCCTTCTGAATCTGAGCTTGTATACTGGACAGAAACGTGGTGTCCACGTTAAATTTCTTAAGATTATCGATAATCATATTAAAAAGGGCTGACGGAGTGGTTTGGAGGTAATCGTGCATATGCATTCCAAAATATGGAAAATCATTGCTCAATAGAATCATTTTCATTAAGTCATAAATTTGGAATGATGTGGAGAGTGACATGTTAGACCTCTCGGGTATATAGTCCACATGCAGACCAGCAGCTCTCCTGAAGGATATTCTGAAGAAGAGAGGACCTCGGTCGTGCACTATGACCTGAGGTGTTGACATGTCTGAGGTTTCGTCGATGCTGAAGAAATGCATCTGGACGGATAGTTTCAACCCTTCCAACACAAAGAGAAATTTGGGATCTACGTTACTGATGGCGTCCTTGAACCGTGTAGCATTGGCTTTCTTGGTGCTATTTGGCCCGAATTTTGGATACGGCTCGCCATATAAACGCTCATTGTTGCTAATTCTAAAGAACAAGCTGTTGTAGGAGACAAATTCATCGCCGAAGTTCATGTAGCTGGTCCTGAGCCACGACCAACAACTCTGTAGCAGGTTATCTACACCGTGTTTAACGCCGTGATCGTACGTCACCCCCAACAGGATAAGCGTGAGGCCAAACAGCACCGCTAGCGACCTGGGCACTGACACGTGTGTGCACCTCTTCAGGCGTCTCATCTCACCAGGTAACGCGGGTTTTTTCATCCCACACAAGTCTGGAAAATGTTTTCTGATGGTCTCCACGGAGGTCGGAACTTCAGCATCACCTGTGTCTGTTTTGCTTCGGAACTTCTTTGATCTGAACATCTGGACGATCTTTGATTTCCTTTCCGGATGAACTTTTGCCCCGACGTCTACTTGATCAACAGTCGGGCTGTGAGCTCCTCTTTGCGGTCTTAACGTTGTCATCCAGGTGACCATTCTGTACCTCAGTGACATCTTACTAGAGGGAGACTCCCTCACGCTGTCAACATCAAAAGGCTTGTTTACAAATTTGCAGCCTCGTTTTTTACACACGCACACACACTTGACGGTAGTAGGGCCATGAAGGGGAGCATTCACAAACACGCTCTCTGTGTCACTACCAATATCGTGAATAGCATCATCCACACTATCATGTTTACAGAAACTCTCCAGATCACCCTCGCTGCCACTTGCCTTAGTCCACTGTGTCTCTACATACTCTGTGTAACTTCCGTCTAACTCACACTCCTCTGAACACTCTGAAACACCGATGTGCTGGCTGGACACCACTGTGATTTTGTTAGGCTGGACGTAGTCTAGAGAGCAACACTCCAAAAACTCGGCTGTGTCGTCCATCCTGGTGTCACGATCGAACGGGAGGAAGTCAGCGAGACCGAGGTGCTCCGCAGGTGTCAAGGGAGACGGGGCGCGCGAGCATGAGTCCATGGCTGTGGTGATGCCCTTTAAAGATCTCTTCTTGTTTGTCTCTTTCCCAGACCTACCTCTCTACTCCACCACACCTTTCTCTTTCTCTCTCTCTTTTCTCCCACAGACACGGGACTTATATGCACCTTCTTCCTTCCATCATTTCATATTCTGTATCAAATCTGGTAAATGTCATATAGTTCTAGTCTGCAGTACTAGTGTACCTGCTGATATTTTATACTTATTCATGTTGATAAAATTATTTCATCAAGTTTCATGAGTCAAACAATATAAGAAAAGCTTCATGAGAAGCGGAGGCTGCGAGCCAGCACGCCAAAGAGCAGGTTGTCCTTGTAAACACTTGCTCTCAGCTCTCCTTAACCCAATACTTTGCTATGGCTAAGACAAGAGAAGCCTCCAACCTCACGTTCCACTAATTGTCATTCTTCGTTTAGATTTTTCCTTCATGTGTACGAGAGCACTTTTCCTTTCCTTTCAACTTACATTCGCTTGGTGCTGAACTAAGGACAACCAGGCGGCAGTGAGCCAGTGACTGACAGTTTTCAGGTGACAAACTGTTGCGTCAGGCTGACCGCTGCGACTCACAGTAAAGCAGCACATATGATCCACATCCAGGCGCAACAGTTACACGGCAGCAGCAGCAGCACGTCGGCTCAGCCGTGCTTTACAGAGCCTCACTTTATAAAAGTATTTCACACCGACTAACATAAATGTTTGCTTTCAGACTAATGTCTCTCATTAAATTGCTTATAATTCTTATGGCCTCAGCTGAGCGTTCAATTACATTTGCCAAGACACAGGAGCAATTACCTTGCGAGAGTTAGTGAGGCGGCCATAAATAAGGACATGGAAGGGGCAGCCGGAGGCAAGTCTGGCCACGTCACTCCTCTTGCACAACATCGTTCACTTAGTAATTATTCAGCAAGACTCAGGAAGGAAGGTAGGTGTGATGGGAGACCCATAGGGCGCCCTATATCAGACCACAGGGCCACAACACCTTGCCTCACTGTAACAATCTTCACTCAAGTGGTCTGCCTCACCTCTATGTTTATGTTAGACAGATACTTTCCTACCCCTGGCACCGTGGCCAGCCTCACCGTACAGGCACCCGGCATTAAAGGGGCCACCATTGTAAGCATCTTCCTCAGGGATTATCATCGTTATTATGTACAGTAGTGATAATTCCCTGCCGGGTCGGGATGAGACTAGTGTTGCCTGTGTACCGAGCAAAGCCACAAACTCCAGCTGGCGTATTGCCTATGTATCGAGCCCCAGGCACAAGTTCCAGCTGGCGTATTGCGTGTATCCTGAATCTAAGGCACAAGCTTCAAGTGGAGTGTTGCCTGTGTACTGAGCCCTAGGTACAGGCTCCAGCTGTCGCGTGCGCCACTTTGCTAAAAAAAACTCACTCTTACCGTGACTGCGCTCTGCTGACCGTGGTTCCAGTGAGCAACAGCAGCAAGCTAGCCTGAACATGTGACAGGTGTTTCAAGGTCACACAGCTGGTACAGTCACAAGTGTGCACATATTAATCACGCACCTATTATCCACTCACGACACCTATATCACTGTCTAGCGAACATTTTTTCTCACTATCGTGCACTGCCAGGTATCATATCAATTGATAGCGTGGATATCTGAGGGTGACGAGCCTATCCAGGTGTGTTGGAACGCGTTTCGGCACCCAGGAACACTGCACACCGAGGTGTTACAGCTGGAGCACTGCACACCGAGGTGTTACAGCTGGAACACTGCACACGGAGGTGGGGGAGGTGGTCGGGCGCGGCTACCGGAGCCCAGAGCGACGTGTGTGTGAGGCGCGGGTTCCAGTCGGCAGCTGACGGGTCCCTCTGGTCGTGGACCTAGTCAGGAGGGGAAGGCACACGCGCCCTCACTCCCTCCTTCTAGCCCTCCCTCCCTCTTTCTACCCCTCCCTCCCTCCTAGCCCTCCATCCCTTCCTCCCTCCTTCCAGCCCTCCCTCCGGCCAATCCCTCCCACCATTCAAGATCTTCCCTCCGTGTCAGTCCTACCCACGGAATCATTCCCTCCCTCCTCCCAGAAACTCCCTTCCCAAGACTCCCCTCCCGCCCTCCTCATTATTCCCTCCCTCACCTCCTCAGATCCTTATGGTCGATGAAGTTACCTAATTAATAGTGGGGTTCATTTCGTGTGTATGATACGTTAGTAGGTACACGATGGAGCCTGCCTCCATGACACCTGCTGTTGATGGTGATGGTAATGATGGTGATAATGATGATGATAATGATAGTGATAATGATAGTGATAATGATAATGGTGATGATGACAGTGATGATGATTATGGTGATGTAAACTCCCTCCATGACATCAACTGCAGATGGTGATGATATTGATCGTATTGATGTTGTGTTAATGTTACTAGTGTTGTTCATGTTGTCGTTGATGATGTTGAGGTTTATGTTGATATTGCAGTCGATGCTGCTGCTGATGTTGATGTTATAGTTGGTGTTGCAGTTTGACCAACTCAGTCATCAGTTGCGACTGACCTGCTAGACCATCTTCATGTTGTAACAATTTCAATAAGTCTAATGAAGCTAACATTACTGAACATAGCTTTCCCATCAAAGCTAACAAAGCTACTACTGCTACATTAGTGAACATAGCTTTCCCATCAAAGCAAACAAAGATACTACTGTTACATTAGTGAACATAGCTTTCCCATCAACGCTAACAAAGCTACTACTGTTACATTACTGAACATAGCTTTCCCATCAAAGCTAACAAAGCAACTACTGTTACATTACTGAACATAGCTTTCCCATCAAAGCTAACAAAGCAACTACTGTTACATTAGTGAACATAGCTTTCCCATCAAAGCTAACAAAGCTACTACTGTTACATTAGTGAACATAGCTTTACCATCAAAGCTAACAAAGCTACTACTGTTACATTACTGAACATAGCTTTCCCATCAAAGCTAACAAAGCTACTACTGTTACATTAGTGAACATAGCTTTCCCATCAAAGCTAACAAAGCTACTACTGTTACATTAGTGAACATAGCTTTCCCATCAAAGCTAACAAAGCTACTACTGTTACATTAGTGAACATAGCTTTCCCATCAAAGCTAACAAACCTACTACTGTTACATTAGTGAACATAGCTTTCCTATCAAAGCTAACAAAGCTACTACTGTTACATTAGTGAACATAGCTTTCCCATCAAAGATAACAAAGCTACTACTGTTACATTAGTGAACATAACTTTCCCATCAAAGCTAACAAAGCTACTACTGTTACATTACTGAACAAAGCTTTCCCATCAAAGCTAACAAAGCTACTACTGTTACATTAATGAACATAGCTTTCCCATCAAAGATAACAAAGCTACTACTGTTACATTAGTGAACATAGCTTTCCCATCAAAGATAACAAAGCTACTACTGTTACATTAGTGAACATAGCTTTCCCATCAAAGCTAACAAAGCTACTACTGTTACATTACTGAACATAGCTTTCACATCAAAGCTAACAAAGCTACTACTGTTACATTAGTGAACATAGCTTTCCCATCAAAGCTAACAAAGCTACTACTGTTACATTAGTGAACATAGCTTTCCCATCAAAGATAACAAAGCTACTACTGTTACATTAGTGAACATAGCTTTCCCATCAAAGCTAACAAAGCTACAACTGTTACATTACTGAACAAAGCTTTCCCATCAAAGCTAACAAAGCTACTACTGTTACATTAGTGAACATAGCTTTCCCATCAAAGCTACTACTGTTACATTACTGAACATAGCTTTCCCATCAAAGCTAACAAAGCTACTACTGTTACATTAGTGAACATAGCTTTCCCATCAAAGCTAACAAAGCTACTACTGTTACATTAGTGAACATAGCTTTCCCATCAAAGATAACAAAGCTACTACTGTTACATTAGTGAACATAGCTTTCCCATTAAAGCTAACAAAGTTACTACTGTTACATTAGTGAACATAGCTTTCCCATCAAAGCTAACAAAGCTACTACTGTCATGTAAATGATAGTGATAAAGTTTTATTTCTGTGAACATACAGATACTGTAGATAACTGGCTAGGTAAATGAGTACAGTAATAGGCACAAAATAAAGCCAATAATTATGCAAAATATTTCGGCAACTAATCATAAGGCTTAACAAACTACATAATAACTAGACATGGCCTTGTGCAGGTGTCCATGTGTAGTTAAATGTAATCATACCTTCAACATGAAGGGAACCAGGTAATGACACACTGGTCAGTTACAAGTCATTTACATGTTGTTTAAACAGGTTCAATGACCTTCAGTTTTATGGTGTGATTGAATAGAGACAGTGAAATTACAACTAATTATTGAAATTGCAATACAAATCTAGTGGCACAATATTAATTAATTACACAGGGGAATTGAAGGAAACCTGAAAGAAGAACAGGTACAAAACTCGATGAGGACAGGTAGTGTTTAACAGGCAAATTGCTGTCTGCATTACATATGATGCTTTTTAACAATAACTTTGAAGCGATTGACAGACTTTTAGAGACTTGAGGCAGCAGGAGTTCCAGAGTTTAGGGCTTTTTATGCCCACTGAGTTTTTATACAGGTTGACATGGACTCGGAGATGTCGAAGAGATTTTTGTGTCGTGTATTATGTCCGTGAGTTCTGTTCCAGCCATCAAGAAGAGTTTCAGAGGAGGGTTTATATTGCAAATGATTGTTTTATATATATATATATATATATATATATATATATATATATATATATATATATATATATATATATATGTATATATATATATATTCTTCTTTCAACAAACCGGCCGTATCCCACCGAGGCAGGGTATCCCACCAAGGCAGGGTATCCCACCGAGGCAGGGTATCCCACCGAGGCAGGGTATCCCACCGAGGCAGGGTATCCCACCAAGGCAGGGTATCCCACCAAGGCAGGGTATCCCACCGAGGCAGGGTATCCCACCAAGGCAGGGTATCCCACCGAGGCAGGGTATCCCACCGAGGCAGGGTATCCCACCGAGGCAGGGTATCCCACCGAGGCAGGGTATCCCACCAAGGCAGGGTATCCCACCGAGGCAGCGTATCCCACCGAGGCAGGGTATCCCACCAAGGCAGGGTATCCCACCAAGGCAGGGTATCCCACCAAGGCAGGGTATCCCACCAAGGCAGGGTATCCCACCAAGGCAGGGTGGCCTAAAACGAAAAACAAAAGTTTCTCTATTTAACTTTAGTAATGTATGCAGGAGAAGGGGTTACTATCCCCTTGCTCGCGGCATTTTATATATTGTTGCCGAATAAGGCAAGCGAAAATTTGTGTATGCAGTAATTTTGCAAAAATCCTTTTGAATCTAACGGAAGAAATATATTTCATTGTGTTTGTTTATTATTAAATTTTTGTAAACTTATCTAAAATATATTTAGTTGGGTTAGGCTAAATTAAATTGAGCTTGTTATAATAAGGTTAGATAAGTTTTCTAAGGTACTTTTAGTACAAAATTATTAATTTTTACATAAACATAATTAAAAAAATACATCTTTATACGTATAAGATAAAATTTTAGAAAGACCTTAATTTTAAATGAGTTCTTGCTAACTGACCAGCTTTACTTATTTGGAACCCATGTCGTTTTGGCCCGGCGTACCTGTCACAAGGTTCGTAGGTACGAGTCTCCTTCGGCCAGAGATCAGTGTTTGTTATATATATATATATATATATATATATATATATATATATATATATATATATATATATATATTTTTTTTTTTTATTAACACATCGGCCGATTCCCACCAAGGCAGGGTGGCCCGAAAAAGAAAAACTTTCATCAACATTCACTCCATCACTGTCTTGCCAGAAAGGTGCTTTACACTACAGTTATAAAACTGCAACATTAACACCCCTCCTTCAGAGTGCCGGCACTGTACTTCCCATCTCCAGAACTCAAGTCCGGCCTGCCGGTTTCCCTGAATCCCTTCATAAATGTTACTTTGCTCACACTCCAACAGCACGTCAAGTATTAAAAACCATATGCCTCCATTCACTCCTATCAAATACGCTCACACATGCTTGCTGGAAGTCCAAGCCCCTCGCACACAAAACTTCCTTTACCCCTCCCTCCAACCTTTCCTAGGCCGACCCCTACCCCGCCTTCCCTCCACTACAGATTTATACACTCTCGAAGTCACTCTGTCTCGTTCCATTCTCTCTACATGTCCAAACCACCTCAACAACCCCTCCTCAGCTCTCTGGACAATCGTTTTGGTAATCCCGCACCTCCTCCTAATTTCCAAACTCCGAATTCTCTGCATTATATTCACACCACACATTGACCTCAGACATGACATCTCCACTGCCTCCAGCCTTCTCCTCGTTGCAACATTCATCACCCATGCTTCACACCCATATAATAGCGTTGGTATAACTATACTCTCATACATTCCCCTCTTTACTTCCATGGACAAGGTTCTTTGTCTCCACAGACTCCGAAGTGCTCCACTCACCCTTTTCCCCTCATCAATTCTATGATTCACCTCATCCTTCATAGACCCATCCGCCGACATGTCCACTCCCAAATATCTGAATACATTCACCTCCTCCATACTCTCTCCTTCCAATCTGATATCCAATCTTTCATCACCTATTCTTTTTGTTATCCTCATCACCTTACTCTTTCCTATATTCACTTTCAATTTTCTTCTTTTACACACCCTACCAAATTCATCCACCAACCTCTGCAACTTCTCTTCAGAATCTCCCAAAAGCACAGTGTCATCAGCAAAAAGCAACTGTGACAACTCCCACTTTGTATTTGCTTCTTTATCTTTTAGCCCAACACCTCTTGCCAGGACCCTTGCATTCACTTCTCTTACAACCCCATCTATAAATATATTGAACAACCACGGTGACATCACACATCCTTGTCTAAGGCCCACTTTTACTGGGAAAAAGTCCCCTTCCCTCCTACACACTCTAACCTGAGCCTCACTATCCTCATAAAAACTCTTCACTGCTTTCAGTAACCTTCCTCTTATTCCATACACCTGCAACATCTGCCACATTGCCCCCCTATCTACCCTATCATACGCCTTTTCCAAATCCATAAATGCCACAAAAACATCTTTACCCTTATCCAAATACTGTTCACCTATATGTTTCACTGTAAACACTTGGTCTACACACCCCTACCTTTCCTAAAGCCCCCTTGTTCATCTGCTATCCTGCTTTCTGTTTTACTCTTAATTCTTTCAATAATAACTCTACCATACACTTTACCAGGTACACTCAACAGACTTATTCCCTATAATTTTTGCACTCTCTTTTGTCCCCTTTGCCTTTATACAAAGGAACAATACACGCTCTCTGCCAATCCCTAGGTACCTTACCCTCTTCCATACATTTATTAAATAATAGCACCAACCACTCCAAAATTATATCCCCACCTGCTTTTAACATTTCTATCTTTATCCCATCAATCCCAGCTGCCTTACCCCTTTCATTCTACCCACTGCCTCACGAACTTCCCTACACCCACAACTGGCTCTTCCACACTCCTACAAGATGTTATTCCTCCTTGCCCTACACACGAAATCACAGCTTCCTGTCTTCATCAACATTTAACAAATCCTCAAAATATTCCCTCCATCTTCCCGATACCTCTAACTCTCCATTTAATAACTCTCCTCTCCTATTTTTAACTGTCAAATCCATTTGTTCTCTAGGCTTCCTCAACTTATTAATCTCATTCCAAAACTTTTTCTTATTTTCAACAAAATTTGACATATATAATATATATATATATATATATATATATATATATATATATATATATATATATATATATATATATATATATATATATATATATATATATATTAAGCAAATATAGCAAACCAAGCGATACAAGATGCTAAAATGCGTTTTTAGTTGAGGTTATAGTACACAGTTTAAAATTGGGTTCTTATTCAAATGCATCAGACTGTCTTAAATGTAGTGCCACACCGAGGAATTAGGGCCTATATTTTTTCTGCAGTTTCTGAAGGTTGAACCAGAGTTTGCCTCAGAATTATGTGGGATGAATACCTGTGGCCGGCTTTCTTGTTGTTGTAGATGTCTTTCCCCTTTAATGAGTTTATTTTAATGAGCCCCGTTTCCTTTACAAAACTTTTACAAGTCTCCCCTATATATTGTACCGTTTTCTCTTGTAATTTAAATGGACACGTCCTGTGGAGGATATAATTGCCAGTGACTTCTATATCACTGACAATATATTTATATATTTAATGTTTTTGATGTCATAGTGGAATATGACCGAATTTTTTTATTATTGTCACGTTAATTTCATTTAGGCTATTACAATATCAATGCCTGTGGGATTTTTCTAATGCTATAATATTCATTTTTCTGGCTATAGGCACTGTTATGCCTGGGGGCACTTCCAGTACCCTCTCCTTTCTCCCTTACTCGCTAACTCCAGTGAAGGCGGTCATCTGGGAACATTATTTGCTTGGACATCCTCCCCTTTTCTGCAATTTTGCAAGCCCTGATGATGTGATGATTGCAACACGAAAGGTCTAGAAATATTATTCTACTCCCTCCGTGGTTGTTTTGCATATATATGTGTGTGTGTGTGTGTGTGTGTGTGTGTGTTAATAATACATATATATATATATATATATATATATATATATATATATATATATATATATATATATCGAGCGTTTCCCACCAAGGCAGGGTGGCCCGAAAAAGAAAAACTTTCATCATTCACTCCATCACTGTCTTGCCAGAGGCACGCTTACACTACAGTTATAAAACTGCAACATTAACACCCCTCCTTCAGAGTGCCGGCACTGTACTTCCCATCTCCAGGACGCAAGTCTGGTCTTCCGGTTTCCCTGAATCCCTTCATAAATGTTACCTTGCTTAGTCTCCAACAGCACGTCAAGTCCTAAAAAGTACTTGTTTCCATTTGCTCTTATCTAACATGCTCACGCATGCTTGCTGGAAGTCTAAGCCCCACGCACACAAAACCTCATTTACCCCCTCCCTCCAACCTTTCCTAGGCCTACCCCTACCCCGCCTTCCCTCCACTACAAATTTATACACTCTCGGAGTCATTCTGTTTCGTTCCTTCCTCTCTACATGTCCAAACCACCTCAACAACCCCTCCTCAACCCTCTGGATAATAGTTTTGGTAATCCCACACCTCCTCCTAATTTCCAAACTACGGATTCTCTGCATTATATTTACACCACACATTGCCCTCAGACAAGACATCTCCACTGCAAGATGACAACACTTGTGTCAGCCAACACAACAAGTTCAAGGAGACAGAATACGTTGGTCAGATAACACATCTCTCTCACCGACGTTAACAAAGCTACTGCTGGCACGTTTGTCTCTCAGGATACATACACATCATGGTGTTTGTCAGGATACATACACATCATGGTGTTTGTCAGGATACATACACATCATGGTGTTTGTCAGGATACATACACATCATGGTGTTCGTCAGGATACATACACATCATGGTGTTTGTCAGGATACATACACCTTATGGTGTTTGTATCCTAAGTGATAAACACCATGATGTGTATGTATCCTAAGATACAAACACCATGATGTGTATGTATCCTGAGAGACAAAAGTAATGAGGTGTATGTATCCTGAGAGACAAAAAACAGGAGGTGTATGTATCCTTAGTGATAAACACCATAAGGTGTATGTATTCCGAGATACAAACACCATTATGTGTATGTATCTTGAGAGACAAACACCATGATGTGTATGTATCCTGAGAGACAAACACCATGATTTGTATGCATCATGAGATACAAACACCATGATGTGTATGTATCCTGAGATACAAACACCATGATGTATATGTATCCTGAGATACAAACACCATGATGTGTATGTATCTTGATACATATACCTCATGGTCTTTTTCTCTCAGGATACATACACATCATAGTGCATGTATCCTGTGCTGGACTGCCTGGTTTATGAGTCTTGATAGTGCGATACAGACAATGTAAAAGACAGAGCTCTCGTACAAGTTAGTAATATGACTGACGTACAGGTATGGTAATGGCACTGACGTACAGGTATGGTAATGGCACTGACGTACAGGTATGGTAATGGCACTGACGTACAGGTATGGTAATGGCACTGACGTACAGGTATGGTAATGGCACTGACGTACAGGTATGGTAATGGCATTGACGTACAGGTATGGTAATGGTACTGACGTACAGGTATGGTAATGGCACTGACGTACAGGTATGGTAATGGCACTGACGTACAGGTATGGTAATGGCACTGACGTACAGGTATGGTAATGGCACTGACGTACAGGTATGGTAATGGCACTGACGTACAGGTATGGTAATGGCACTGACGTACAGGTATGGTAATGGCACTGACGTACAGGTATGGTAATGGCACTGACGTACAGGTATGGTAATGGTACTGACGTACAGGTATGGTAATGGCACTGACGTACAGGTATGGTAATGGCACTGACGTACAGGTATGGTAATGGCACTGACGTACAGGTATGGTAATGGCAATGACGTACAGGTATGGTAATGGCACTGACGTACAGGTATTGTAATGGCAATGACGTACAGGTATGGTAATGGCACTGACGTACAGGTATGGTAATGACAATGACGTACAGGTATGGTAATGGCACTGACGTACAGGTATGGTAATGGCACTGACGTACAGGTATGGTAATGGCACTGACGTACAGGTATGGTAATGGCACTGACGTACAGGTATGGTAATGGCACTGACGTACAGGTATGGTAATGGCACTGACGTACAGGTATGGTAATGGAACTGACGTAGAGGTATGGTAATGGCACTGCCGTACAGGTATGGTAATGACACTGACGTACAGGTATGATAATGGCACTGACGTACAGGTATGGTAATGGCACTAACGTATAGGTATAGTAATGGCACTAACGTACAGGTATGGTAATGGCACTAACGTACAGGTATGAAAATGACACTGACGTACAGGTATGGTAATGGCACTGACGTACAGGTATGGTAATGGCAATGACGTACAGGTATGGTAATGGCATTGGTGTGACTGAAAGTTATTTGACTGAAGCCTTATTCACCTTATTTATAAGCATCATAATCATTCCCATCATGACTGAGGGAGACGCACTCGTAGCCTATAGATGATCTGTCAACCAAGTTGTCTGTGTTATGGTGTTGTTAAACACAGGTGGGATAATGAACTTACTCGATGGTGGTTGTATAAGTATAGTAGTGATGGTTGTGAAGGTGATGGTGTTGATAGTTTTGTAGTGATGGTGTGGAGTTAGTGATGGTGATGGCGGTGGTGACAGTGTTAGTGATGGAGGTGATAGTGGGGATAGTGATAGTGTTTGTGGTAGTGGCGGTGTGTGTGTGTACTCACCTAGTTGTACTCATCTAGTTGTGGTTGCAGGGGTCGAGACATAGCTCCTGGCCCCGCCTCTTCACTGGCCGCTACTGGGTCACTCTCCCTGCGCCATGAGCTTTATCATACCTCTCCTTAAAGCTATGTATGGAACCTGCCTCCACTACATCGCTTCCTAAACTATTCCACTTCCCGACCACTCTGTGACTGAAGAAATACTTCCTAACATCCCTGTGATTCATCTGAGTCTTCAACTTCCAACTGTGTTCCCTTGTTGCTGTGTCACATCTCTGGAACATTCTGTCTCTGTCAACCTTGTCAATTCCTCTCACTATTTTATATGTCGTTATCATGTCCCCCCTATCTCTCCTGTCCTCCAGTGTCGTCAGGTCGATTTCCTTTAACCTCTCCTCGTAGGACATACCCCTGTGTGTGTGTGTCTATGTTTGTGTGTGTGTGTGTGTGTGTGTGTGTATGTTTGTGTGTGTGTGTGTGTGTGTGTGCGTGTGTGTGTGTGTGTGTGTGTGTGTGTGCTTGTAGATTGTGAATTGTGAAACATTGTAATGTGTATTTGTTTTAACAGGTTCTCCTAATCAGAACGTGAACAGAATTCGTACAAATTACAAGACTGTCCTGGTAAGGAGGCGGAAGTCTGTTTTGAAAGATATATCCAATATTAAACGTATGTTGCGAGAAAAACTATTCCCACTGATAGAATTACGCAAGGAAATGAGTCATGTGAATAACACCTCGCCAGAGATGTTAGTCAGCAGCATTAGAGGAACGTCAGTTGATAAATCAACTTGACATATTGTTTTATCGTGTATAAATACTTACCATGTAATGTATATAACTGGTATATACCTCGTATATACAAGTATACTTATATGGTGTTTTAACAGTAATTCATGAAGTTGTTTATGCCTCATATATATCGTAAATACCTTTGTTTGTCTTACCACGAGAATGTACTTATTAGCTTGCAATGTTACCAATGTTTTGTGAGTATTGTAATGGAGGTAGTAACTGATAATTTATATTCTCACAGTGGTACAGTGAGGTGGAGCGATGACCCAACCCGCTTCACTATCAAAGTAGTGTAGAGCCAACACTTCGTCAACTAAGAGGAGAGAGAGTCCTCATTCACCAAGGAAGCGGCGTAGAGCTCTCCACTTCGCCAACGAAGAGGGGCAGAGCCTCCATTACTTGATGCTTGGAGTTTTCTCAGCGGGCAGACTCACCTGCCCCTGGCCCTCCCTGCAACATGACCCCACATACCTTGACCATCGCCCGGGGTTACCTCGTCCAGGTCCCTCACCCAGAGGAGATTCACCCACCGTCATGATCAGAACTACCAGATGTTAGTTAAGTAAGGAAATAGTTAGAATGGTGAGCTTATACTCAGTTTAAAATAGGATATACATATCAGGTTCTGTCAACCATACCTCATTGCATTTTATTTAAAAAAAAAAAAATCCCCGGTAATTTAGTTAGATATAGTGTGAGGTCCTCTACATCAAAATGTGGCATTTGAAGGAAGCAAAAAGAAAAAGTCTTTTGAGATTTAAATAATATCATGAGTATTGAAAATATGTAATGATTTTCTAGGTAAAGAAATGGCTAAGTAATGATTTTCAAAGTGTTAAGTAAAAGGACACAAATGCAAAGCTCCTGGAGAGCGAAACGTTGCCACAATAAAATGTCACATTAGTTGCATTTGTGTCCTTTTACTTAACATATTGCCGGTAATTCTACCAATATTAATACATTTACAAAGTGGAATGATTACAAGGAAGTGAAATGCATCGTGATGCTTATATATGTGTGGTTGTGAAGCAGTTAATGTTGTGTGTTTAGTGTAAGGATGAGTTTGAATATGATGAATCTCATCACGGTAGGTTGAATGGGGCGCTTATAGATAAGTACGAAGTGTAGAGGAGTGGTGTCAAAAGTACGTGATTTAGTGAGAAATGTTTTCAGTATAGAACTTATAGTGTGGTTAGGAAAAATGTGGGATAAAATATGTAATATGTATTAGTGTAGGAAATTTTAGTGCAAGAAGTCATCTATTACGAGACACAGGAGGTAGTAGAGAGGGACACAGGAGGTAGTAGAGAGGGACACACGAGGTAGTAGAGAGGGACATACGAGGTAGTAGAGAGGGAGAGGAAATAAATATAAATTTGTTAGTGGTCAAAATCTGATGTAGTGGACATTTTCATGGTAGAGAAATGAACAGTGAATGTGAAACGAATTTTCATGAATGTCCAATGAATGTTAGATGTTTTTTCAATGTGAAGAATGACGTATGTGATATTTACCGATGAAAAGAAATGTGTCAATAATGTTCTTTTATGAGTGTGTAACTAATTGTCATTAATGTGCAATGATTTTTCAGGGAAGAGAAATGAATGTGTAATATGTTTTTAGGATGGTGAATGAATGTGTAATGATTTTTCAGGGAAGAGAAATGAATGTGTAATATGTTTTTAGGATGGTGAATGAATGTGTAATGATTTTTCAGGATGGAGAAATGAATGTGTAATGATTTTCAGAGTACTGAAGGGAAATGAGTAATGAGTACATAGCGGATTTTACGATGGTGTAATGAAATGTGCAACGAATTTTCGTGATAGCGAAATGAATATGAGATGTCATTTCAGTGTAAAGAAATGAATTGGTGGAGACAGATTCCAGACATAGTTTTAAGAATAGGTAAGATAAGGCCCATGATACTAAGAAAGAGTGAATCTAGAAAGATGCAATTTGAGAAGCGAGGCCAGGAGCTAAGACTCGATCCCTGCAACCACATACAGGTGAGAACACGTGACCAAACTCTGAATTAGGTGGTGATGGTTGGCACTATGACGTTATTCACAGCATATATGAAGCTGCCCAGGTAACATACATCCCATGTAGGGAAATTACGTCACATAAAAATGACCCTAAATGGATAATCAATAGATTTGTACGTCTCACAGGTCAAAAGAGAAACATTTACAGGCGGATCACAAGAGCAGAGGGACATTTAACAAATCGAAAAGCCAAAAGAGATTATGAAGTTAAAGTCGCAAGGGAATCGAAGATTAAGATAAAGCTTTCTTTCAAATATACAGGAGTAAGATTAGGGAGAAGATAGTCCCACTTACTCATAGTCAACTATTGCTAGGTGAAGATTAATAGAGCAACTTGCATGTTAGTTAGTTACCATTTTGTCCTAGGCACATGTCGATTAGACACTAGGCCTGTTGTATGTGTGTAACGAAACACTTCGAAATTTTTCGGCCCCGCCGGGAATTGAACCCGGGCCCTCCGTGCGTGAAGCAAGAGCGCTAGCCACTATGCCGTATAGGACGTGTAGGGCGTGTAGAAGTGTAGGTGCTCTCTGATCATCTCTAGACAGTCACTGTCAACAAGTGAGTTCCAGGTATCGCCGAGTGATTGACTTATAATATTATTGATTATCGATTCACATATAGACAGTCACACGATGGTGACAGTGATAGTGGTGGTGATAGTGATGGTGGTGGTGATAGTGATGGTGGTGGTGATAGTGATGGTGGTGGTGATAGTGATGGTGGTGGTGATAGTGATGGTGGTGGTGATAGTGATGGTGGTGGTGATAGTGATGGTGGTGGTGATAGTGATAGTGGTAGTGATAGTGATGGTGGTGGTGATAGTGATGGTGGTGGTGATAGTGATGAGGGTGATATTAGTAGTGGTGATGAGCACATATGCATAAGTATGCATTTACATATAAATACACATGCACAAGTATGCATCTGTGCGTGTATGCATTAATAAATATTGCATTCATACTTAGATACATATATACATACATATATAAATTCATTCATAAACACCTGCATGCATACACACACACACACACTCGGAATACACAGTGAACGAATATATCTGTTATTAATATATTATTTACTTTATAATGTTCAATATTATATTTTAGCTAAGGTCATAAAACTTATTTTATTATTCTCCTCAGCAGGGAAGATGATAGTAATATTTTATATTACTTAGTTATAAATTTCCAGTGATGACGTCAGGTTCGCTGGTGGTTGAACAAAGTGTAGATTGCTCTCCTCTGTAGCCATACTCGTGCTATTTGGTTAGTGCCATGTAGGGGGTGTGGCCTCCTTACCTCCCTCTCTGCTTTCATTTGTTGGCTATATTCGTCATGTTCTTCTGTTCTGTTTTGTGATGGTGGATGAGCCAGCATCCTAGAAGCTTTCAGAATAGGAAGCTGGGATGACAGCTGCTTATAAGGTTATCTGTCTGTTTGTCTGTCAGAGTTAGTAATTTATATTGGGTGGAAGTACTGCTGCTGCTGCTGCTGCTGCTGCTGCTGCTGCACTCATTTGATTCTTTTCTCTTCTAAGTGTTGCATTGTTGTTGTGTATGTCTTCATTCAACTCTGGTGGGAGTCAGACTGTGTACTGCTGTTCTTGTGACGTTACATCACCAGGATCATATTTATGATGTACTTGATGGTCTTTTAATTGTTGCAGGATGATCCTGTCTTGATACTTTTTGACGTCCAGAGATTTGCACATGGGACTTACACTGCCTAGCATTGTAACTGGGGACTTTTTGTGGTATTTTGACCTTTGTAAGTCCACCTTGCGGTGTTTGCTTCTAGTACTGCTCATGTTTGCTCTCGTGAGTCAAGGTTTGTTACTGTCTGACAGTGTTGTATCCACCTTGTATAATATTTAAAGTGTCATTGATGTTAGGATCATGCATAATTTATTTCTATATTATCAAACATGTTCTTATTACAATGAACGAATTATAAACAGTCATTTCACTAATTAATTCTAAATAAATTATTGTAAACACATTACTGTTATAATACTTGAGTAATGAGTAAAGATGACTGTATTGTCACGATCATTACTGATATATTGTATGTATTAAGGTAATAATTTTCCCCACTCAGAACATTCAACTGACTCTACATAACTTGCTGGTATTTGAGTTTTCACAAAGTTCATTTTATTGTTTATCTTCTTCATCATAAGAAAAATTAAGGTTCATTCTGTGGTAAAATCATACAGTGGAAGTTAGATATTGCCCTTCATATTACGACCTGCATATAAGTCAGACTCGGGTTATAAGTCATAACAGGCGAAATGGAGACCGTGAGGACAGACCGGACACAGAATACAGCATGGGCAGAGAGAAGCTGCAAATATCAGAGAGTGAGAAGGACCTGGGGGTGAATATAAAAACTAAACATATCGCTAGAAATACACATTACCCGTTTGACGTCAGCGGCATCTGCACGAATAGCAAAGTTCAGAATAACATAGAGGAACTTCAATAAAGAATTCAGAACCTTATAAAAGACATAAGTTAGGTCAGTCACTGATGACTGTAGAGGAGAGAAAAACAAGACACAACTTGATTACTACGACCTAAATCTTAAGAGGAATTGATAGGACTTATAGGGACAAACTGCTTGCATTAAGATAACAAGGGTCAAGGGAACACAAGTGGAAGTTGAAGACACAGATGAACCGAAGAGATGTAAGGAAGTATTACTTTACTCTCACTATGGTTGAAACGTGGAATGACTTGGATGAGGTAGTGGTGGAAGCAAAGTCAATACACAGCTTCAAGTTCAGATATTATTAAGTCCACGTGTGCACCCATACATACACACATACATACACACATACATACACACACAGAAAGACAACAGTCAAGGACCAGGTAATCAGGCTGAGGAAAGAAGGTGGAGAGCTCACAAGAAATGACCAAGAAGTATGTGATGAGCTCAAAACGAGATTTAAGAAGTATTTACAGTGGAGACAGAAAGGACTCTGGGAAGATAGAATAGAGGGACACACCAACAATGGATATACCGACAAGTGTTGGATGAAATACACACAACCGAGGAGGAGGTGAAGAAGCTGCTAAGTGACCTTGATACCTCAAAGGCGATGGGACCGGACATCTCCCGTGGGTCCTTAGAGAGGGAGCAGAGACGCTGTGTGTGCCACTAACAACAATATTCAACACATCGATTGAAACTGGGCAACTACCTGAGGTATGGAACACGGCAAATGTAATAACCATTTTTAAGAAAGGAGACAGAAACGAAGCACTAAACTATAGACCAGTGTCACTGACGTGTATAGTATGCAAAGTCATGGAGAAGATTATCAGAGGGAGAGTCGTGAAGAACCTGGAACGGCACCAGCTTATAAACGACAACAACATGGATTCATGGAAGGCAAATCCTGTGTCACAAACCTACTGAACTTTTATTACAAGGTAACGGAAGTAAGACACGAGAGAGAGGGGTGGGTAGATTGCATTTTCTTGAACTGCAAGAAGGCCTTCGACACAGTTCCTCACAAGAGATTAGTGCAGAAGCTAGAGAATCAGGCACGTATAACAGGAAGGGCACTGCAATGGATCAGAGAATACCTGGCAGGGAGGCAACAACGAATCATGATACGTGATGAGATATCACAGTGGGCGCCTGTGACGAGCGGGGTTCCACAGGGGTCAGTCCTAGTACCAGTGCTATTTTTGGTATATGTTAATGACATGATGGAAGGGATAGACTCAGAAGTGTCCCTGTTCGCAGATGATGTGAAGTTAATGGGGAGAATTAAATCAGATGAGGATCAGGCAGGACTACAAAGAGACCTGGACAGGTTGGACACGTGGTCCAGCAACTGACTCCTCGAATTTAACTCCGCCAAATGCAAAGTCATGAAGATCGGGGAAGGACAAAGAAGACCGCAGACAGAGTATAGGCTAGGTGGCCAAAGACTGCAAACCTCACTCAAGTAAAAAGATCTTGGGGTGAGTATAACACCGAGCACATCTCCTGAAGCACACATCAACCAGATAATTGCTGCAGCATATGGGCGCCTGGCAAACCTGAGAATAGAGTTCAGATACCTCAGTAAGAAATCGCTCAAGACACTGTACACCGTGTACGTCAGGCCCATACTGGAGTATGCAGCACCAGTTTGGAACCCACACCTGGTCAAGCACGTCAAGAAATTAGAGAAAGTGCAAAGGTTTGCAACAAGGCTAGTTCCAGAGCTAAGGGGAATGTCCTACGAAGAAAGGTTAAAGGAAATCGGCCTGACGATACTGGAGGACAGGAGGGTTAGGGAAGACTTGATAACGACATACAAAATACTGCGTGGAATAGATAAGGTGGACAGAGACAGGATGTTCCAAAGATGGGACACAGAAACAATGGGTCACAATAGGAAGTTGAAGACTCAGATGAGTCAAAGGGATGTTAGGAAGTATTTATTCAGTCATAGAGTTGTCAGGAAGTGGAATAGTCTAGCAAGTGATGCAGGAACCATTCATAGCTTTAAGACGAGGTATGATAAAGCTCATGGAGCAGGGAGAGAAGGGACCCAGTAGCGATCAGTAAAGAGGCGGGGCCAGGAGCTGAGTCTCGACCCCTGCAACCACAATTAGGTGAGTACACACACACACACACACACACACACACACACACACACACACACACACACACACATACACACACACACACACACACACACACACAGCTCCTCGAGTTTTCAATTAACAAAAGCTTCAAAAAAAATAAAAATCGATAATCGTTAATTGGCGGCATTAGCTGTGTGGGGAGGGGTTGGGAGGAGGAGATGGGGTGGGGAGGGAGGGATGGGAGGGGTGGGGAGGAGGGGAGGGAGATGGAGGGAGGGGCAGGGGTGGGGGAAGGGTGGGGAGGGAGGGGAGGGATGGGGAGGAGAGGGGAGGGTAGTGGGTGGGGAGTGGTAGGGGATGGGGAGGGGGGGGAAGAGGAGGGAATGGAAAGGGTGGGGATGGTTAAGAATGGGTTGGAAGGAGTGGGGGGAGGGTTAAGGAGGGGGTTAGTAAGTCTTGGGGGAGAGGGGGGAGATGCGTTTTTTACCGCGTCACGTTCTTGTGGGAGGTGGAGGATGAAGGTTGAGGTGGCGGATGAAGGTTGAGGTGGAGGATGAAGGTGGAGGTGGAGGATGAAGGTGGAGGTGGAGGATGAAGGTTGAGGTGGAGGATGAAGGTTGAGGTGGAGGATGAAGGTGGAGGTGGAGGATGAAGGTGGAGGTGGAGGATGAAGGTTGAGGTGGCGGATGAAGGTTGAGGTGGAGGATGAAGGTGGAGGTGGAGGATGAAGGTGGAGGTGGAGGATGAAGGTTGAGGTGGAGGATGAAGGTTGAGGTGGAGGATGAAGGTGGAGGTGGAGGATGAAGGTGGAGGTGGAGGATGAAGGTTGAGGTGGAGGATGAAGGTGGAGGTGGAGGATGAAGGTGGAGGTGGAGGATGAAGGTGGAGGTGGAGGATGAGGTGAGGTGGAGGATGAAGGTGGAGGTGGAGGATGAAGGAGGTGGAGAGGTGGAGTGATGAAGGTGGAGGTGGAGGATGAAGGTTGAGGTGGAGGATGAAGGTGGAGGTGGAGGATGAAGGTTGAGGTGGAGGATGAAGGTTGAGGTGGAGGATGAAGGTTGAGGTGGAGGATGAAGGTTGAGGTGGAGGATGAAGGTTGAGGTGGAGGATGAAGGTGGAGGTGGAGGATGAAGGTTGAGGGGGAGGATGAAGGTGGAGGTGGAGGATGAAGGTTGAGGTGGAGGATGAAGGTGGAGGTGGAGGATGAAGGTTGAGGTGGAGGATGAAGGTGGAGGATGAAGGTTGAGGTGGAGGATGAAGGTGGAGGTGGAGGATGAAGGTGGAAGTGGGAGACTTCAGTAGTGTCAGCCTTAGCTGGGAGACTTTTTGGTAACTACCAGCTCTCAGGATAGTCTATTCCTTGGGAACTACCACCTCTCAGGATAGTCTATCCCTTGGAAACTACCACCTCTCAGGATAGTCTATCCCTTGGGAACTACCACCTCTCAGGATAGTCTATCCCTTGGGAACTACCACCTCTCAGGATAGTCTATCCCTTGGGATCTACCACTTCTCAGGATAGTATATCCCTTGGGAACTACCACCTCTCAGGATAGTCTATCCCTTGGGAACTACCACCTCTCAGGATAGTCTATCCCTTGGGAACTACCACCTCTCAGGATAGTATATTCCTTGGGAACTACCACTTCTCAGGATAGTCTATCCCTTGGGAACTACCACCTCTCAGGATAGTCTATCTCTTGGGAACTACCACCTCTCAGGATAGTCTATCCCTTGGGAACTACCACTTCTCAGGATAGTATATCCCTTGGGAACTACCACCTCTCAGGATAGTCTATCCCTTGGGAACTACCACTTCTCAGGATAGTCTATCCCTTGGGAACTACCACCTCTCAGGATAGTCTATCCCTTGGGAACTACCACCTCTCAGGATAGTCTATCCCTTGGGAACTACCACCTCTCAGGATAGTCTATTCCTTGGGAACTACCACCTCTCAGGATAGTCTATCCCTTGGGAACTACCACTTCTCAGGATAGTCTATCCCTTGGGAACTACCACTTCTCAGGATAGTCTATCCTTTGGGAACTACCACCTCTCAGGATAGTCTATCCTTTGGGAACTACCACCTCTGGCTGACATAATACCTGGGATATACCTGGAGGGTGTTTCGGGGGGTCAACGCCCCCGGGGCCAGGTCCTTGACCAGGCCTATATGAATTACTAGCTAACATAACATCGTTATTACATGTCTAAGAATATATACACAAAGAACCCGGTCTTGTGCCTTTTAATGTTCTTTACGAGAATGTATAATAGCACAATCTACTCATTTCTATACGATAGTTACAAATGTAGCCTAAAAAAATATATATATATATATATATATATATATATATATATATATATATATATATATATATATATGTCGTGCCGATTAGGTAAAACTGGTCAATTAGCAAGAACTCATCTAAAATTAAGTACTTTCTAAAATTTTCTCTTATACGTTTATATATATATTTTTTTAATTTATGTTAATGTAAGAATTTATAATTTTGTACCAAGAGAAACTTTGAAAACCTACCTAACCTTATTACAACAAGCGCAATTTAATTTAGCCTAACCCAACTAAATATATTTTAGATACGTTAACATTAATTTAATAATAAACAAACACAATGAAATATATTTTTTTCGTTATGTTCAGAATGATTTTGGCGAAATTATTGCATACACAAATTTTCACTTGTCTTGTATGGCAAGGTGAGCGTTGCTATTTACGCCAAAATTGCAAGTTTTACCTAATCGGCACACTATATATATATATATATATATATATATATATATATATATATATATATATATATATATATATATATATATATATATATAATATATATATATATATATATATATATATATATATATATATATATATATATATATATATATATTTCATGCCGAATAGGTAAAATTGGTCAATTAGCAAAAACTCATTTAAAATTACGTCTTTTCTAAAATTTTCTCGTATACCTTTAAATATATACTTTTTTCATTTATAATAATGTAAAAATTAATAATTTTGTACCAAAAGTACCTTAGAAAACTTTCCTAACCTTATTATAACAAGCGCCATTTAGTTTAGTCTAATCCAACTAAATATGTTTTAGATAAATTTTAAATAATTTAATAATAAACAAACACAATGAAATATTTTTTTTTTCGTTAGGTTCAGAATGAATTTTGCGAAATTATTGCATGCACAAATTTTCGCTTGCCTTATTCGACAAGAAGAGCGTTGCTATTTAAGCCAAAATCGCAAGTTTTACCTATTCGGCACGACATATATTATATAATTATACACATATCTATGTGTGTGCTCAGGTTTATAAGCTGTGCTAGGGTATGTTATTATGTTTGACAACTTAGGCAGATGTTGGAGGGTTAGATGTGAAGGGGGAGGGGGAAGGAAGGAAGAAAAGAGAGGGGGGAAAGGGTGGGGAAGGTGAGGGATAGATTGTAACAGAGGCTGGTGGTTCAAGCCTCAACCAACCCCCTTACTCCTCCTCCTCCTCCCCCTCCCCCTCCCCCTCCCCGTCCCCCTCCCCCTCCCCCAGTAGTGCCGACACTCGGCTGGATCAAAATTCTCTTCCAATTAGACGAACCTGAGACATAAGAGGCCTTGTACCCAGCTCCTCTCCTATCCTTCTCTTCTACCTCTTCTCTCCTTTCTCCTTCTTCCCCAGTCTCTCTCTTCCCTTTCTCTCTCGCTCTCTCCCTCTCTCTCTCTCTCTCTCTCTCTCTCTCTCTCTCTCTCTCATAAGAACATAAGAACATAAGAAAGAAGGAACACTGCAGCAGGCCTACTGGCCCATGCGAGGCAGGTCCAAATCTCCAACGGCTTAAGCCAATGCCCCGACCCAGCCAGGTCAGGTTACATTCACTTAAGGAAGGAGCACTGCATCTGACCTAGTAGCACAACCTAGTCAGGACCAATTCACACCCAACCGCACCCACTCATATAATTGTCCAGCCGACCACCTGGTCAGGTCACTTCCACTTAAGGAATTAGTACAGGTCAGGTTACATTCACTTAAGGAAGGAGCACTGCATCTGACCTAGTACAAGCTCACACCCATCCACACCCACTCATGTATTTATCTAACCTATTTTTAAAACTACACAACGTCTTAGCATCTATGACGGTACTCGGAGTTTGTTCCACTCATCCACAACTCTATTACCAAACCAGTGCTTTCCTATATCCTTCCTGAATCTGAACTTTTCCAACTTGAAACCATTGCTGCGAGTCCTGTCTTGGTTGGATATTTTCAGCACGCTATTTACATCCCCTTTGTTTATTCCTGTTTTCCATTTGTACACCTCAATCATATCCCCCTAATTCTACGCCTTTCTAGAGAGTGCAGATTCAGGGCCCTCAGTCTATCCTCATAGGGAAGATTTCTGATACATGGGATCAACTTTGTCATCCTCCTCTGTACGTTTTCCAGTGCATTTATATCCATTCTGTAATACGGTGACCAGAACTGTGCAGCATAATCTAAATGAGGCCTAACCAAAGATATATAGAGTTGAAGAACAACCTGAGGACTTCTGTTATTTATACTTCTTGATATGAAGCCAAGGATTCTGTTAGCTTTATTGCGAACACTTATGCACTGTTGTCTAGGCTTCAGATTACTACTAACCAGAACTCCTAAATCCTTCTCGCAATTACAAGTAATAAGATCTATATTATTCAGCTTATATGTGGCATGGTTATTGTCCTGCCCAACATTTAGAACTTTGCATTTGTTTACATTAAACTGCATCTGCCACTTCTCCGACCACTGCATCAGTCTATTCAAATCATCCTGGAGTGCTCTAATGTCCTCGTTTGAATGAATTGGACTGCCTATTTTGGTGTCATCAGCAAATTTACTTATGCTACTATTTATTCCCTCATCTATGTCGTTTATGTAAATTGTAAACAACAGGGGGCCCAAAACTGACCCCTGTGGAACACCGCTTGAGACACGCCCCCATTCTGATTTCTCTCCATTTATGCAAACTCTCTGCCGCCTATTAGTCAACCATGCCTCTACCCAGGAAAAAATTTCTCCTCCTATTCCGTGTGCCTTAAGTTTCCTCAGTAGCCTCTGATGTGGAACTTTATCGAAAGCCTTACTGAAGTCCATATACACAATATCATATTCATTACCATGATCTACTTCCTCAAACACCTTAGTGAAAAAGTTAGTAAATTCGTAAGACATGAACGCCCCTTTGTAAAACCGTGTTGAGATTCATTAATCAATTTATGCTTTTCAAGATGGCTACGAATTGCCTCGGCAATTATTGATTCCATAAATTTACCAACTATGGAGGTAAGGCTTATTGGTCTATAGTTCGAAGCTAAGGACCTGTCACCTGCCTTGTAAATAGGTATTACATTTGCCCTTTTCCACTTGTCTGGCACTATGCCAGTTTGTAGTGATATATTGAAAAGATTTGCCAAAGGTTTGCTAAGTTCCTCTTTACATTCCTTTAAAACTCTTGCAAACAGTTCATCAGGGCCTGGGGATTTGTTAGGTTTTAATTTCTCTATTTGTCTGAGGACCATGTCACTAGTTACCCCAATCGAGCATAGTCTGTTATCTTCCAGCTCTACATAATTTATTATTTCTGGAATTCTGCTAGTATCTTCCTGAGTAAAAACTGAGAGGAAGTAAGTATTGAAAATTTCACACATATCCTTATCACTGTCCGTGATCTGTCCTGAGTTACTCTTAAGTGGGCCTATCTTGTCCCTAATCTTACTTCTGTATACCTGAAAGAACCCTTTTGGGTTAGTCTTCGAATCCCTTGCGACCTTAGCCTCATAATCCCTTTTTGCTTTTCTTATTCCTTTTTTTATTTCTCTCTTTAATTGAAAATATTGATTTCTTATCTGTCCATCCCCTCTTTTGATACGCCTATATATGCCTCTCTTTTGACCAATGAGATGTTTTAATCTATTGTTCATCCATTTAGGATCATTTTTGTTAGATCTAATTTCCCTACTTGGAACAAAAGTTGTCTGGGCAGCTAGAACTATGCTCTGAAAAACGTCATATTGGCAACCAAAACCATCTACCTGACCCATAGTCAGGTCATCCCAATTTAGCCCACCTAGGTAATTTCTCAGCCCCATGAAGTCGGCTACACGAAAGTCTGGAACTGAGACTCTTTCTCTCTCTCTCTCTCTCTCTCTCTCTCTCTCTCTCTCTCTCTCTCTCTCTCTCTCTCTCTCTCTCTCTCTCTCTCTCTCCTCTCTTTCTCTCTCTCTCTCTTAAGAATTCTACAACTTTTAGAACGAAGCTTCAAGTTTTACAATTCAACAACAACAATAACCAGCTGTGCTTCAGAGTCTGCGTGATCTGAGAGAAGTATACCTGTATTCAAGCAGCCCAGCCTCCTCTACCTCAGAGCACGCAAGAGGAATGCTGCAGAATGGTAATACAACTCTAAAGAATCAAGAGGCAAAAATATGTATTCAAATACATGTGTATGCATGCATGTACTTATATTCGCTTTTATGTATGTATGCATGTGCATATATATGTGTCCTTGCATATGTATGCACGTAGGAAGGTACATTTTTTTGCATAAATGAATGTATTTATGTATACGTGTGCATATGTACGTATGAACGTATGTATTCCTGTGTGTATGTATGTATTTACACTTTTGTGGATGTATGAATGTGTGTATGTATATGTGTACATATGTATGCATATGTGTATACATTCTTCTGATAATGCATGTGCATACGTATGAATATACTGCACACATGTACTCTTGTGTGCATATATGCATATTCATATATGTGCACTTGCATGCGTGTATATAGGTATGTATGTGTCTGTGCATGTGTATGACTGTGTACATATATATCAATCGGCCATCAAATACAGTTAACTGAAAAAAAATAATAAGACTATCAGTGTTCAGAATGTCTAGATGATTTGTATTGCACAGGAGTCTTGTTCTCCCGTTCTTATCACGGACGCCAGTATCAGGAGTCTTGTTCTCCCGTTCTTATCACGGACGCCAGTATCAGGAGTATTTTCTCCCGTTCTTATCACGGACGCCAGTATCAGGAGTCATGTTCTCCCGTTCTTATCACGGACGCCAGTATCAGGAGTATTTTTCTCCCGTTCTTATCACGGACGCCAGTATCAGGAGTCATGTTCTCCCGTTCTTATCACGGACGCCAGTATCAGGAGTCTTGTTCTCCCATTCTTATCACGGACGCCAGTAGACCCATGTTGATGAAAGCCTCACAAGTTATTCTACAATAACAAACAAATACTAGACAAGAATAATGTTAAATATTAATGTACGTTTCGAATTTAGCTTAATATTAAATGTCCGTTGTCGATTATTTTAGGTGGAAAATAATATTTTTTGAAGTTCATTTTTACAGTTCGGTATTAAAAATGTTTTGGTCTATAAGAGTAAGCATGATATTCCAAAAAAAAAAAAATTGTTAATAAAGTGAGTAAATTAGAGGCTACAAAGTCCGTGGAAATAATGTAATTTCCCTCTCGGCAAAACACTGAAATTCTGAAGCCAATCAGAAGAGGCTTCCTCCAGCAACCATACGGAAACTAAATCTGGGAATGAGCTTTGTAACACTGCTCAGAGGCTCGGGGGGTGTTGCTCCCCTGGGAATTTTTGGAAATGCTAGAGAACATATTGTGAGGCTACAGCTGAGCCGGAACCTTTAAATAATATAATTCATAGCCAGAAGGTAAGGCGACACTACTGCCCTGCGGAACACCGCTGACACGACGCGACGCTACTGCCCTGCGGAACACCGCTGACACGACGCGACGCTACTGCCTTGCGGAACACCGCTGACACGACGCGACGCTACTGCCTTGCGGAACACCGCTGACACGACGCGACGCTACTGCCCTGCGGAACACCGCTGACACGACATGACGCTACTGCCCTGCGGAACACCGCTGACACACGCGACGCTACTGCCCTGCGGAACACCGCTGACACACGCGACGCTACTGCACTGCGGAACACCGCTGAGACGACGCGACGCTACTGCCCTGCGGAACACCGCTGACACGACGCGACGCTACTGCCCTGCGGAACACCGCTGACACGACGCGACGCTACTGCCCTGCGGAACACCGCTGACACTACGCGACGCTACTGCCCTGCGGAACACCGCTGACACGACATGACGCTACTGCCCTGCGGAACACCGCTGACACACGCGACGCTACTGCCCTGCGGAACACCGCTGACACACGCGACGCTACTGCCCTGCGGAACACCGCTGAGAAGACGCGACGCTACTGCCCTGCGGAACACCGCTGACACGACGCGACGCTACTGCCCTGCGGAACACCGCTGACACGACGCGACGCTACTGCCTTGCGGAACACCGCTGACACGACGCGACGCTACTGCCCTGCGGAACACCGCTGACACGACGCGACGCTACTGCCCTGCGGAACACCGCTGACACGACGCGACGCTACTGCCCTGCGGAACACCGCTGACACACGCGACGCTACTGCCCTGCGGAACACCGCTGACACGACGACGCTACTGCCCTGCGGAACACCGCTGACACGACGCGACGCTACTGCCCTGCGGAACACCGCTGACACGACGCGACGCTACTGCCCTGCGGAACACCGCTGACACGACGCGACGCTACTGCCCTGCGGAACACCGCTGACACGACGCGACGCTACTGCCCTGCGGAACACCGCTGACACACGCGACGCTACTGCCCTGCGGAACACCGCTGACACGACGACGCTACTGCCCTGCGGAACACCGCTGACACGACGCGACGCTACTGCCCTGCGGAACACCGCTGACACGACGCGACGCTACTGCCCTGCGGAACACCGCTGACACACGCGACGCTACTGCCCTGCGGAACACCGCTGACACGACATGACGCTACTGCCCTGCGGAACACCGCTGACACGACGCGACGCTACTGCCCTGCGGAACACCGCTGACACGACGCGACGCTACTGCCCTGCGGAACACCGCTGACACGACGCGACGCTACTGCCCTGCGGAACAACGCTGACACGACGCGACGCTACTGCCCTGCGGAACACCGCTGACACACGCGACGCTACTGCCCTGCGGAACACCGCTGACACGACGCGACGCTACTGCCCTGCGGAACACCGCTGACACGACGCGACGCTACTGCCCTGCGGAACACCGCTGACACACGCGACGCTACTGCCCTGCGGAACACCGCTGACACGACGCGACGCTACTGCCCTGCGGAACACCGCTGACACAAACACTCGACGTGATGATGAACAATGAGCCAAACTTCACATTCCATTGTTCTTGAAAGTATTAATTAATGTTTTGCTTCGTGAGTTACAGTGCTGGTTCACTGACAACATTAACTCATATGTTTTTCATGTGGAAGTTCTTCTTCCATGAGAGATTGGTATTACTAGGAGGTATCGTGAGGGAAGTCACCTAGACGGTAGTGATGAAGTATCGTGAGGGAAGTCACCTAGACGGTAGTGATGAAGTATCGTGATGGAAGTCACCTAGACGGTAGTGATGAGGTATCGTGAAGGAAGTCACCTAGACGGTAGTGATGAGGTATCGTGAAGGAAGTCACCTAGACCGTAGTGATGAGGTATCGTAAGGGAAGTCACCTAGACGGTAGTGATGAGGTATCGTGAAGGAAGTCACCTAGACGGTAGTGATGAGGTATCGTGAGGGAAGTCACCTATACGGTAGTGATGAAGTATCGTGAGGGAAGTCACCTAGACGGTAGTGATGAGGTATCGTGAAGGAAGTCACCTAGACGGTAGTGATGAGGTATCGTGAGGGAAGTCACCTAGACGGTAGTGCTGAAGTATCGTGAGGAACGTCACCTAGACGGTAGTGATGAGGTATCGTGAGGGAAGTCACCTAAACGGTAGTGATGAGGTATCGTGAGGGAAGTCACCTAGACGGTAGTGATGAGGTTTCGTGAAGGAAGTCACCTAGACGGTAGTGATGAGTTTCGGAAGTCACTAGACGGTAGTGATGGTATCGTGAGGGAAGTCACCTAGACGGTAGTGATGAAGTATCGTGAGGAAAGTCACCTAGACGGTAGTGATGAAGTATCGTGAGGGAAGTCACCTAGACGGTAGTGATGAGGTATCGTGAGGGAAGTCACCTAGACGGTAGTGATGAAGTATCGTGAGGGAAGTCACCTAGACGGTAGTGATGAGGTATCGTGAGGGAAGTCACCTAGACGGTAGTGATGAAGTATCGTGAGGAAAGTCACCTAGACGGTAGTGATGAAGTATCGTGAGGGAAGTCACCTAGACGGTAGTGATGAGGTATCGTGAGGGAAGTCACCTAGACGGTAGTAATGAAGTATCGTGAGGGAAGTCACCTAGACGGTAGTGATGAGGTATCGTGAGGGAAGTCACCTAGACAGTAGTGATGAAGTATCGTGAGGGAAGTCACCTAGACGGTAGTGATGAAGTATCGTGAGGAAAGTCACCTAGACGGTAGTGATGAAGTATCGTGAGGGAAGTCACATAGACGGTAGTGATGAGGTATCGTGAGGGAAGTCACCTAGACGGTAGTGATGAAGTATCGTGATGGAAGTCACCTAGACGGTAGTGATGAGGTATCGTGAGGGAAGTCACCTAGACAGTAGTGATGAAGTATCGTGAGGGAAGTCACCTAGACGGTAGTGATGAAGTATCGTGAGTGAAGTCACCTAGACGGTAGTGATGAAGTATCGTGAGGGAAGTCACCTAGACGGTAGTGATGAAGTATCGTGAGGGAAGTCACCTAGACGGTAGTGATGAATTATCGTGAGGGAAGTCACCTAGACGGTAGTGATGAAGTATCGTGAGGGAAGTCACCTAGACGGTAGTGATGAAGTATCGTAGGGAAGTCACCTAGACGGTAGTGATGAAGTATCGTGAGGGAAGTCACCTAGACGGTAGTGATGAATTATCGTGAGGGAAGTCACCTAGACGGTAGTGATGAAGTATCGTGAGGGAAGTCACCTAGACGGTAGTGATGAAGTATCGTGAGGGAAGTCACCTAGACGGTAGTGATGAAGTATCGTGAGGGAAGTCACCTAGACGGTAGTGATGGTTGTCAATATGACGTTTTCCACAGCGTCGTACAAGGTTCTCAAGCCACATATATTCCTAATACAGAATGCATAAACGTTTAACTGACTAAAAAATCTGCTTACAGGCGAGGAGAGAGGTTACAATATTGACCAATATATTCAATATAAAACAAAAGAAAACAAAAAGGAAATTGAAAACCAAAAGAAAAATACAAAATTAAGGAAGTACCAGAATCAGAGACCAGTGAAAAGAGTTTCTTTCAGGTGTACAGGAATAAAATTACATAAAATATAGAACCTTTTAACTGTGACTTCGGTCAGGTTACTGTTAGTGACAAACAAAAAATTCGTACTACATTTAACACTTATTTCATCTATTTTTTACACAAGAGGACACAAACGAAATCCCAGAAATTAATTATGAAGGTCAGGACGAAACTATATATTCGCAGTAACAAAGTCACTAGTGACAAGGACCCCAGACAACTAGACAGACTGCAGCCTAACAAGTCACCGGACCCTCATGAGCCGGGTCAGGGGTTCTGATAGAACTATGCACTGAGGAATATAGCAAACTGTTAGCTTTTCTCTTGGACAGACCACCACAGGCGGGTATCGCACTGGTTACGTGGAAAAATGGCAAATGTGATAAACCATTTGCAATTCGGAAGACAAGTGTTTAGCTTCACATTATAAACCACTCAGCTTAACCTCAATTGTGGGAAAGTTAATGAAACCGTTAATTGTGGATGCAGTTCGAAGCCACACTGAAAAATATAATTTTGCCAATATATCTCAAATATCCAGGAATAATCTACAGTAAATCCCATTAAACCATGCACGTATCCAGGCTAATCACTGGTAAATCCCACTAAACTACATTTTTATCCAGGGATAATCACCAAAAAACTCATTAAACTACTTACGCATCCACTGATAATCGCTAATAAATCCCACTAAACTATGCACATATCCAGTGACAATCACTAAAAATGCTCACTAATGTACACCCATAGGAGAGAAATCCAGCTGTCAGGAGGATTATAGTCAACTGTTTCCTCTCTCTCTCTCTCTCTCTTCCCCACACCTCCAGATGTATTAATCTTACCAAAAATTCGATCGATTATTCATCACATTCCTCTCTCCACACAATAACCACGCGATCAATTTTTAATCACTTTCTCTCCTTTGCTCAACAAGCACTAACTGCTTGTAGGCTACTCCAGGTCCTCCTCCTGACTCTCATCTCCCACTTCATTCCTTGTTCGTCCTCCAGGGGGCAGAGGGGGCTTCTTTGTCAGGTAAATGAAACTGCTGGTCTGCCACTGCTGGATTATCATTGTTGAAAAAGAACGATAGTATTGTGTTTTTCTCCTCACTAGATAACGAAGGAAGAATGAAGGATAAAGATAATGAATATATATATAATATATATATATATATATATATATATATATATATATATATATTATATATATATATATATATATATATATATATTTAAGTGTGTGTTGTGTGAGTGTATTTATTATACAACTGAATTGTTGAATTTTGGCAAATGGAAAAAATAATTTTGGATTAGTATTTTGATGGTGCGTGGTGGTATAAAAAGGGGATGGTTTTGCTGTCTGGTGTATGTTTGTAACACCATGTTACCCCAGGGACGTCTGTGTTAACCATTTCATTAATCTACAGAACCTGGTGATGATGTTAAGAGCAAAGGGAGTCGAAGGTTTTTTGAGTACTCTTCGAATATTGTGTGAGTAAAAAATTAAATCCGGGAGAGAGAGAAAAAGAGGAGAAAAAAATGATTAGGTACCATGGGGACGCTGATGGTTGAGCAGAGAATCACTGTGGTCTTGATGGGGGATCAGTTACCATGGATGGAACACGCAATGCATGTTCATGATAAGACCATCAGTTTGATACTGTGTAAGGATCTGAGTGATGGGTAGAGAGGATTATTAATGTGTAAAGTATTTGTTTCTTCACTGTGTTTTAGGTTTTGGGAAAAATTTGAGGGTTAAGATAAAATAGTCTGAGAACCAAGAATAATCTTTAGTTCTCCTAGTTATCAGTAAATTAAAAATGAAAGAAGGGGAGACGTGATGGGATAGGCACTGTAGGCACTGTAGGCACTGTGAACACTATTCTCTCTTATTTCTTTTTGTGAAGATACAGACTTCCGGTTCGTCTAAGGTGTTTGTAGTGTGTGAAATTAATGGTCTGGTCGAGTCCACTGTCTCTTGTCGGCCGACTCCAATAACTAGAGTATTTGTGAAGCTACGAGGGCATGGGCTCGTACGAAATGGTAATTGCTTCGACTTCCTGGAGCCTGTGCCTCTAAGGAAACACAAATTTTCCTCACGGGAGTGACTTTTACTTCCAAAAGCTGGGCTTTTATAAGAAGCAAGAAGAGCTAGGCTGTGACCTGGCTAGGCTGGTGAACTGTATTGGTTTACCTGACATGGGTAAGGGACAGGGATGCTATGTGACGACTACAGCGACCTGGGCTACACGTCTGAGGTATTATTGTGTATGTTTCTTGATAATACTGTTTTGGATCATTCCTGCACCTGGCAACACAGCTTTATTACAATATTTACATATATATGGTTCTGCAGCTGTGTCATAGTGAGTGTAAAGTTTACTTATAAAGATATTAACGTCTGTTAAATCCACTTCTGTTATATCCACTTCTGTTTTATCAAGTGCTGTTATATCCAGTTCTGTTATACTACTTAATTCTGTTATATCAACTTCCGTTATATCAAGTTACGTTATATTCAGTTCTGTTATTAACGTGTCACACACAGCGTGCTCACATCTCCCTTACCTTGACCATCCTCGCCCCTCACCACTCATCTCCAACCCCCTCACCACCATTTTCCAACCCCCTCACTCCCAGACTTTCTTCCACCATCCCTCCCTCACCCTCTCCCTTCCTCACCCTCTCCCTCCCTCCCCCTTTCCCTCCCTCACCCCATCTGGCTAGGGACCATCCCAGAATATCGACTGAGTGACGAAGATAGAGGAGAGGTGAGAACGAGGGGAGGAGAGGTGAGAACGAGGGGAGGAGAGGTGAGAACGAGGGGAGGAGAGGTGAGAACAAGGGGAGGAGAGGGTAAAACACAAGAGGAATGAGGGAAGCGGAACAAGAGGAAGTGAAGGAGAGGATCAGTAAAGAGGAATGAAGGTAGTAGAAGAGGAGGAAAGGAACAATAAAGAGGAATAAGGGATGTAGAAGAAGAGGAAGAGGAGGAGAGGGTCAGTAAAGAGGAAAGAAAATGGTGGAATATAAGGGATGGAAGGAGATAAATTAAAAGGAATAGGGGATGCAGAACAAGGAGAAATAAAAGAGAGGATCAATAAAGAGGGAGAGGGAAGAGGAAGGAAATGAGAGGATCAATAAAGAGGGAGAGGGAAGAGGAAGTGAATGAGAGGATCAATAAACAGGGAGAGGGAAGAGGAAGGGAATGAGAGGATCAATAAACAGGGAGAGGGAAGAGGAAGGGAATGAGAGGATCAATAAAGAGGGAGAGGGAAGAGGAACAGCAGAAAGGAAAAAAAAAAGAAATAGAAAGAGTCAGTAAGGAAGATGGAAACATAACAGAAGGAACGTTAAGGAAGATGAAGCAGAGGAGAAGAACAAGAGACAGTAACAAGGATGGAGAGAAACAGGCTCACAGAAGGAAACTTTTCTTCTTTTTCATCTTCATCATCATCATCTTCACCTTCACCTTCATCATCACCATCTTCTTCACCTTCACCTTCATCATCATCATCATCTTCACCTTCACCTTCATCATCATCATCTCACCTTCACCTTCATCATCATCATCATCATCATCTTCACCTTCACCTATCATCATCATCTTCACCTTCATCATCATCATCTTCACCTTCACCTTCATCATCATCATCATCATCATCTTCACCTTCACCTTCATCATCATCATCTTCACCTTCACCTTCATCATCATCATCTTCTTCACCTTCACCTTCATCATCATCTTCTTCACCTTCACCTTCATCATCATCTTCTTCACCTTCACCTTCATCATCACCATCTTCTTCACCTTCACCTTCATCATCATCATCTTCTTCACCTTCACCTTCATCATCATCATCTTCCTTCACCTTCATCATCATCATCATCATCATCTTACCTTCACCTTCATCATCATTTCTTCACCTTCACCTTCATCATCTTCTTCACCTTCACCTTCATCATCATCATCTTCACTTCACCTTCATCATCACCATCTTCACCTTCACCTTCATCATCATCATCTTCTTCACCTTCACCTTCATCATCATCATCTTCACCTTCACCTTCATCATCATCATCATCATCATCTTCACCTTCACCTTTATCATCATCATCTTCTTCACCTTCACCTTCATCATCATCATCTTCACCTTCACCTTCATCATCATCATCATCATCATCATCTTCACCTTCACCTTCATCATCATCATCTTCTTCACCTTCACCTTCATCATCATCTTCTTCACCTTCACCTTCATCATCATCATCTTCTTCACATTCACCTTCATCATCATCATCTTCTTCACCTTCACCTTCATCATCATCTTCTTCACCTTCACCTTCATCATCACCATCTTCCTGCCTAATATTGGTGATGATGTAAGTTGGGTGTGTATACTCACGGTGACATACACTGCTCAGTGTATATGCAACATTCCGGTTTGCTTGTATGTTTAGTTCCCTTTATATCCGGTGTGTGTGTGTGTGTGTGTGTGTGTGTGTGTGTGTGTGTGTGTGTGTGTGTGTGTGTGCGTGTGTGCGTGTGTGTGTGTGTGTGTGTGTGTGTGTGTTTTACTCACCTAATTGTGGTTGCAGGGGTCGAGACTCAGCTCCTGGCCCCACCTCTTCGCTGTCTGCTACTGGGTCTCTGCTCTCCCTGCTCCATGAGCTTTATCATACCTTGTCTTAAAACTATGTATGGTTCCTGCCTCCACTATATCTTTCTCTAGACTATTCCACTTCCTGACTACTCTGTGGCTGAAGAAATGCTTTCTAACATCCCTTTGACTCATTTGAGTGTTCAGCTTCCAGTTGTGTCCCCTTGTTTCTGTGTTCCCTCTCTGGAACATCCTGTCAATATCTACCTTGTCAATTCCCCGCAGTATTTTGTATGTCGTTATCATGTCTCCTCTGACCCTTCTTTCCTCCAGTGTTGTTAGTCCTATTTACCTCAACCTTTCTTCATAGGACAGACCCCTGAGTTGTGGAACTAACCTTGTCGCAAACCTTTGCACTTTCTCTAGTTTCCTTACGTGCTTGACCAGGTGTGGGTTCCAGACTGGTGCTGTATATTCCAGTATGGGCCTGACGTACACGGTATACAGTGTCTTGAACGATTCCTTGTTAAGGTAACGGATCGCTAATCTTAGGTTTGCCAGTCGCCCATATGCTGCCGCAGTTATCTGGTTGATGTGTGCCTCCGGAGACGTGCTTGGCGTTATACTCACTCCAAGGTCTTTCTCCTTTGCCGAGGTTTGTAGCCTTTGTCCGCCTAGCTTGTACTCTGTCAGCGGTCTTCTTTGCCCTTCTCCGATCCTCATGACTTTGCATTTGGAGGGATTGAATTCAAGAAGCCAATTGCTAGACCAGATGTCGAGCTTGTCCAGGTCTGTTTGCAGCCCTGCCTGGTCCTCTTCCGATGTGATTCTCCTCATGTGTGTGAGTGTGTGTGTGTGTGAGTGTGTGTGTGTGTGTTTGTGAGTGTGTGTGTGTGTGTGTGTGTGTGTGTGAGTGTGTGTGTGTGTGTGTGTGGTGAGTGTGTGTGTGTGTGTGTGTGAGTGTGTGTGTGTGTGTGTGTGTGTGTGTGGAGTGTGTGTGAGTGTGTGTGTGTGTGTGTGTGTGTGTGTGTGTGAGTGTGTGTGTGTGTGGTGTGTGTGAGTGTGTGTGTGTGTGTGTGTGTGTGTGTGTGTGTGTGTGTGTGTACTCACCTAGTTGTGATTGCAGGGGTCGATTCATAGCTCCTGGCCCCGCCTCTTCCCTGGCCGCTACTGGGTCACGCTCCCTGCTCCATGAGCTTAATCATACCTCTCCTTAAAGCTATGTATGGAACCTGCCTCCACTACATCGCTTCCCAAGCTATTCCACTTCCCGACCACTCTATGACTGAAGAAATACTTCCTAACATCCCTGTGATTCATTTGAGTCTTCAACTTCCAACTGTGTCCCCTTGTTGCTGTGTCCCATCTCTGGAACATTCTGTCTCTGTCCACCTTGTCTATTCCTCTCAGTATCTTATATGTCGTTATCATGTCCCCCTATCTCTCCTGTCCTCCAGTGTCGTCAGGTCGATTTCCCTTAACCTCTCCTCGTAGGACATACCCCTTAGCTCCTGGACTAGTCTTGTTGCAAACCTTTGCACTTTCTCTAGCTTCTTTCATGCTTGGCTAGATGTGGGTTCCAACTGGTGCTGCATACTCCAGTATGGGCCTAACGTACACAGTGTACAGAGTCCTGTGTGTGTATGTGTGTGTGTGTGTGTGTGTGTGTGTATGTGTGTGAGTGTGTGTGTGTGTGTGTGTGTGTGTGTGTGTGTGTGTGTGTGTGTGTGTGTGTGTGTGGTCATAATGGAGAGCTCTAGTATGATCTAGATTTATCCAGCTAATAACCTACCACACTGTATCTCCACGACAAGACCATAGCTATATATATATATATATATATATATATATATATATATATATATATATATATATATATATATATATATATATATATATATATATATATATATATATATATATATATATATTGAGACAGTGATGAAATAAGACATTTATTTGGATTTTTTTTTAAATACACGGCTATAATATGACAGATAATTAATTGATTTAATAAGAGATATGACAACCCTTTGCTTTTATAAGCATTGCTACACGCTGCGGCATAGAATCGACCAATACTGAATACATTTTGGCAGGTTCTTCGTTGTGATTCCAAGTCCTAATATCAACAGCAATTAGCTTCTTCACAGTTGAACAGTTTCGCGATCCTGCGTCTGGTTGTTGCACATAGAGTCTCAATTGGGTTGTCGTCAGGAGAGTTTCCAGGCCAATTTAGAACGCATAGCTCACTCTCTTCGAAGAATGTCAGCATTTTTTTGGAAGTATAGCATGGAGCAAGATCCTTCTGGAACATGCATTCTTCATCAGGAAAGTCTCTATCCACAATGGGAAGCAAATCAGTTGCCTGGCTTGCCTTGTTTTTGTCACTGTTCATCGTTTCTTAAGAATAGCAAGCCGTCTAGGGCCTTTAGCCTTAAAACTACCCCAAAACATTTTCTTAGGTGGGGTGGTTTGGCGCTTGTTGAATGTGTCCATTCCATCTCACTACCATATCTAAAAATATAAGTTTTCTCCATTCATCTGTCGTCCCTTATGATCGAATGCCCACGACAGCCTTTTTTTTTTTTATAACAGCAGTCAATAATTGTTTCTTGACGGGCTATCTGGCAGTTCTGCCAACTTCAAGGAGCTTCGTCGATCAATTGAAGCATCAGCATTTACGCAGCTGAAGCCAAATCTCTCTGTAGATTTTTGCTGGTTTTCTTGGGATACTTCACACTATTTCTTATGATAACCTAGTGATCAAAAGGTGTTGCCTTGCGTTTTCTTCCTCATCTTCCCCAACGCAGCGCTCCACAGTTACCAGTGTCGTCAGCTCTCTACAGAATCCGACAAACAGCTGACTATGCTAGGCTCAAATTTTCGTTGATATGTCTGATATTGAAATCAGCATCTTTTATAAGAGCTTCAGTACTTGAACGCTTCCTAGGTGTAACAGCCATCATGAATTTAAGCAGTAATCATGAACTGAAGGGGATAATTTTACAAAACCACATTCACTTACAGAGCACGCTAGGAGGAATAGCCTTACAGAACAACAGCTGTTGTAGCACTAAAGAGTCGCAGGGTAACACCACAGCTGGATGGTTGCTAGAAGTAGGTAGCAAACTCTTCTGAAAAGAGCCCAACCTACATTAATTAAGCCGGAGACTAAGAGATATTATGAGATAATCACAAAAATTACTCATGTCCCAATTAATTTGCACATTATTGTACAAATATATATATATCCATACATATATATATATATATATATATATATATATATATATATATATATATATATATATATATATATATATATATAAGAGAGAGAAAGAGAGAGAGAGAGAGAGAGAGAGAGAGGAGAGAGAGAGAGAGAGAGAGAGAGAGGGGAGAGACAAGTGGGTGCACCAAGAGGTGGGTGGCTCCTCCATTGATTGATGGAGCAGTGGGCGATATTTGCTTTGACTGCAGTAATGGTGTTTACACTGTGTGCTCTGACACCCCATGTTACCAGAACCCATGATCACTCACCCCATGTTACCAGAACAATGATCACTCACCCCATGTTACCAGAACCCATGATCACTCACCCCATGTTACCAGAACCCATGATCACTCACCCCATGTTACCAGAACACATGATCATTCACCCAATGTTACCAGAACCCATGATCACTCACCCCATGTTACCAGAACCCATGATCACTCACCCCATGTTACCAGAACCCATGATCACTCACCCCATGTTACCAGAATCCATGATCACTCACCCCATGTTACCAGAGCGCATGATCACTCACCCCATGTTACCAGAACCCATGATCACTCACCCCATGTTACCATAACCCATGATCACTCACCCCATGTTACCAGAGCCCATGATCACACACCTCATGTTACCAGAGCCCATGATCACTCACCCCATGATACCAGAGCCCATGATCACTCACCCCATGTTACCAGAGCCCATGATCACTCACCCCATGTTACTAGAGCCCATGATCACTCACCCCATGTTACCAGAGCCCATGATCACTCACCCCATGATACCAGAGCCCATGATCACTCACCCCATGTTACCAGAGCCCATGATCACTCACCCCATGTTACTAGAGCCCATGATCACTCACCCCATGATACCACAGCCCATGATCACTCACCCCATGATACCAGAAGCCATGATCACTCACCTCATGTTACCAGAGCCCATGATCACTCACCCCATGTTACCAGAGCCCATGATCACTCACCCCATGTTACCAGAGCCCATGATCACTCACCCCATGTTACCAACACCCATGATCACTCACCCCATGTTACCAGAACCCATGATAACTCACCCCATGTTACCTGAGCCCATGATCACTCACCCCATGTTACCAGAGCCCATGATCACTCATCCCATGTTACCAGAGCCCATGATCACTCACCTCATGTTACCAGAGTCCATGATCACTCACCCCATGTTACCAGAGCCCATGATCACTCACCCCATGTTACCAGAGCCCATGATCACTCACCCCATGATACCAGAGCCCATGATCACTCACCCCATGTTACCAGAGCCCATGATCACTCACCCCATGTTACTAGAGCCCATGATCACTCACCCCATGATACCAAAGCCTATGATCACACACCCCATGATACCAGAGCCCATGATCACTCACCCCATGATACCAGAGTCATGAACACTCGCCCTATGTTACCAGAGCACATAATCACTCACCCCATGTTACCAGAGCCCATGATCACTCACCCCATGTTACCAGAACCCATGATCATTCACCCCATGTTACCAGAACCCATGATCACTCACCCCATGTTACCAGAGCCCATGATCACTCACCTCTTGTTACCAGAGCCCATGATCACTCACCCCATGATACCGGAGCCCATGATCACTCACCCCATGTTACCAGAGCCCATGATCACTCACCCCATGTTTCCAGAGCCCATGATCACTCACCCCATGATACCAGAGCCCATGATCACTCACCCCATGTTACCAGAGCCCATGATCACTCACCCCATGTTACTAGAGGTCATGAACACTCGCCCTATATTACCAAAGCCTATGTCGTGTGGGGTTCTTAACGATGAATTTGGTAATAACAGAAACGCAGATTGGTTGGTAACTTATATATTGGTGATAATAATAATAATAATAATAATAATAATAATAATAATAATAATAATAATAATAATAATAATAATAATAATAATAATAATAATAATAATAATAGGAGAACACTCAGAGCCACCTTCGCCTGACCTGTCTACTCTGCTATTCTGTCTTGAACTGTGGCCCAGTGAGCGAGGGACGCTCATGGCATTCAAAGGTTGACCTCTGACAAGCCTTGGTCAGCAGAAAGACTAGTAAAGGACAGTGATCACGTGAAAGGCTTGTGACTCACTAACGGTTGGAAAGATACGAAATACTACTACTGAACTACTACTGACACCTATGATCACTCACCCCATGTTACCAGAGCCCATGATCACTCATCCTTTGTTACCAGAGCCCATGAACACTCACCCAATGTTACCAGAGCACATGATCACTCACCCTCTATTACCAGAGCCCATCAACACTCACCCTTTGTTACCAGATCACATGATCACTCATTTGTTACCAGAGCCCATGATCACTCACCCTTTGTTACCAGAGCCCATGATCACTCACCCTTTGTTACCAGAGCCCATGAACACTCACCACATGTTACCAGAGCACATGATCACTCACCCTTTGTTACCAGAGCACATGATCACTCACCCTTTGTTACCAGAGCACATGATCACTCACCCTTTGTTACCAGAGCCCATGAACACTCACCCTTTTTTACCAGAGCCCATGAACACTCACCCCATGTTACCAGAGCACATGGTCACTCACACTTACCATGTTACCAGAGCACATTCTCACTCACACATACCATGTTACCAGAGCACATTGTCACTCACACATACCATGTTACCAGAGTACATGGTTACTCACACATACCATGTTAGCAGACCACATGGTCACTCACACATACCATGTTACCAGAGCACATTGTCACTCATACATTCCAAGTTAACAGAGCACATGGCAACTCACACATACCATATTAACAGAGCACATTGTCAATCACACATACCATCTTACCAGACCACATGGTCACTCACACATACCATCTTACCAGACCACATGGTCACTCACACATACCATCTTACCAGACCACATGGTCACTCACACATACCATCTTACCAGACCACATGGTCACCACACATACCATCTTACCAGACCACATGGTCACCACACATACCATGTTACCGGAGCACATGGTCACTCACACATAACATGGTAAAAGATCACATGGTCACTCACACATACTATGTTAACAGAGCACATTGTTACTCACACATACCATGTTACCAGACCACATGGTCACTCACACATAACATGTTAACAGAAAACATGGTCACTCACACATACCATGTTACCAGAGCACATTGTCACTCACACATACCATGTTGCCAGAGCACATGGTCACTCCCATACCATGTTACCAGAGCACATGGTCACTCACATACCATGTTACCAGAGCACATGGTCACTCACATGCCATGTCACCAGAGCACACTGTCACTCACATTCCATGTTACCAGAGCACATTGTCACTCACATACCATGTTACCAGAGCACATGGTCACTCACACATACCATGTTACCAGAGCACATGGTCACTCACACATACCATGTTAACAGAGCACATGATCACTCACATACCATGTTACCAGAGCACATGGTCACTCACACATACCATGTTACCAGAGCACATGGTCACTCACACATACCATGTTACCAGAGCACATGGTCACTCACACATACCATGTTAACAGAGCACATGATCACTCACATACCATGTTACCAAAGCACATGGTCACTCACACATACCATGTTACCAGAGCACATGGTCACTCACACATACCATGTTAACAGCACATGGTCACTCACACATACCATGTTAACAGAGCACATGGTCACTCACACATACCATGTTACCAGAGCACATGGTCACTCAGTTACTCAGTGACCTCGATACCTCAAAGGCGATGGGTCCAGACAGTATCTCCCCGTGGGTTCTTCGGGAAGGAGCTGAGGTACTGAGTGTGCCACTTACCATAATATTCAACACAGCCCTTGAAACTGGGCAGCTACCTGAGGTATGGAAGAAGGCCAACGTAGTCCCCATTTTTAAAAAAAGAGACAGAAAAGAGGCACTAAACTATAGACTGGTGTCACTTACGTGTATAGTGTGCAAAGTCCTGGAGAAAATCATCAGGAAAAGAATGGTGGAACACCTCGAGCTGAACAGGATAATAAACACCAGACAGCACGGATTCCGGGAAGGCAAATCCTGTGTAACAAACCAGCTAGAGTTCTATGATAAAGTAACAGAGGTAATTCAAGAGAGAGAAGGGTGGGTTGATTGCATTTTCCTGGACTGCAGGAAGGCCTTCGACACAGTTCCTCACATGAGATTAGTAAAGAAGTTGGAAGAACAAGCAGGTATAACAGGAAGGGCACTGGAATGGATCAGGGAATACCTCAAAGGGAGACAGCAACGGGTCATGGTGCGTGATGAGGTATCACAGTGGGAGCCTGTGACGAGCGGTGTACCGCAGGGGTCAGTCCTAGGACCAGTGTTATTCCTGGTATATGTAAATGACATGACGGACGGGATAGACTCAGAAGTGTCTTTATTCGCGGATGATGTGAAAATAATGAGGAGAATCACATCGGAAGAGGACCAGGCAGGGCTGCAAACAGACCTGGACAAGCTCGACATCTGGTCCAGCAATTGGCTTCTCGAATTCAATCCCTCCAAATGCAAAGTCGTGAGGATCGGAGAGGGGCAAAGAAGACCGCTGACAGAGTACAAGCTAGGCGGGCAAAGGCTACAAACCTCGGCAAAGGAGAAAGACCTTGGAGTGAGTATAACGCAAAGCACGTCTCCGGAGGCCCACATCAACCAGATAACTGCGGCAGCATATGGGCGACTGGCAAACCTAAGATTAGCGTTCCGTTACCTTAACAAGGAATCGTTCAAGACACTGTATACCGTGTACGTCAGGCCCATACTAGAATATGCAGCACCAGTCTGGAGCCCACACCTGGTCAAGCACGTAAAGAAACTAGAGAAAGTGCAAAGGTTTGCGACAAGGTTAGTTCCACAACTCAGGGGTCTGTCTTATGAAGAAAGGTTGAGGGAAATAGGACTAACAACACTGGAGGAAAGAAGGGTCAGAGGAGACATGATAACGACATACAAAATACTGCGGGGAATTGACAAGGTAGACAGTGACAGGATGTTCCAGAGAGGGAACACAGAAACAAGGGGACACAACTGGAAGCTGAAGACTCAGATGAGTCAAAGGGATGTTAGGAAGCATTTATTCAGCCACAGAGTAGTCAGGAAGTGGAATAGTCTAGAGCAAGATATAGTGGAGGCAGGAACCATACATAGTTTTAAGACAAGGTATGATAAAGCTCATGGAGCAGGGAGAGCAGAGACCCAGTAGCAGACAGCGAAGAGGCGGGGCCTGGAGCTGAGTCTCGATCCCTGCAACCACAATTAGGTGAGTACAATTAGGTGAGTACATACCATGTTACCAGAGCACATTGTCACTCATACCATGTTAACAGAGCACATTGTCACTCACACCTACCATGTTAACAGAGCACATGGTCACTCACACCTACCATGTTACCAGAGCACATGGTCACTCATACATACCATGTTACCAGAGCACATGGTCACTCACACATACCATGTTACCAGAGCACATGGTCACTCACACATACCATGTTACCAGAGCACATGGTCACTTGGACACTCTCACATAGTGTGTTACGACAAATAGTTGTAAATGACTCAGTTGAATGGCTTGAGGTAAGTCTTTTATTGGCAGTGATAAACTAAGTCTTGTGTTGGCAGTGATAAACTAAGTCTTGTGTTGGCAGTGATAAACTAAGTCTTGTGTTGGCAGTGATAAACTAAGTCTTGTGTTGGCAGTGATAAACTAAGTCTTGTGTTGGCAGTGATAAACTAAGTCTTCTGTTGGCAATGATAAACTAAGTCTTTTGTTGACAGTGATAAACTAAATCTTGTGTTGGCAGTGATAAACTAAGTCTTGTGTTGGCAGTGCTAAACTAAGTCTTGTGTTGGCAGTGATAAACTAAGTCTTGTGTTGGCAGTGATAAACTAAGTCTTGTGTTGGCAGTGATAAACTAAGTCTTGTGTTGGCAGTGATAAACTTATTCTTGTGTTGGCAGTGATAAACTAAGTCTTGTGTTGGCAGTGATAAACTAAGTCTTGTGTTGGCAGTGATAAACTAAGTCTTGTGTTGGCAGTGATAAACTAAGTCTTGTGTTGGCAGTGATAAACTAAGTCTTGTGTTGGCAGTGATAAACTAAGTCTTGTGTTGGCAGTGATAAACTAAATCTTGTGTTGGCAGTGATAAACTAAGTCTTGTGTTGGCAGTGATAAACTAAGTCGTGTGTTGGCAGTGATAAACTAAGTCTTGTGTTGGCAGTGATAAACTAAGTCTTGTGTTGGCAGTGATAAACTAAGTCTTGTGTTGGCAGTGATAAACTAAGTCTTGTGTTGGCAGTGATAAACTAAGTCTTGTGTTGGCAGTGATAAACTAAGTCTTGTGTTGGCAGTGATAAACTAAGTCTTGTGTTGGCAGTGATAAACTAAGTCTTGTGTTGGCAGTGATAAACTAAGTCTTGTGTTGGCAGTGATAAACTAAGTCTTGTGTTGGCAGTGATAAACTAAGTCTTGTGTTGGCAGTGATAAACTAAGTCTTGTGTTGGCAGTGATAAACTAAGTCTTGTGTTGGCAGTGATAAACTAAGTCTTATGTTGGCAGTGATAAACTAAGTCTTGTGTTGGCAGTGATAAACTAAGTCTTGTGTTGGCAGTGATAAACTAAGTCTTGTGTTGGCAGTGATAAACTAAGTCTTGTGTTGGCAGTGATAAACTAAGTCTTGTGTTGGCAGTGATAAACTAAGTCTTGTGTTGGCAGTGATAAACTAAGTCTTGTGTTGGCAGTGATAAACTAAGTCTTGTGTTGGCAGTGATAAACTAAGTCTTGTGTTGGCAGTGATAAACTAAGTCTTGTGTTGGCAGTGATAAACTAAGTCCTTCACGAATTTTCATGACAGATTCGAGGCAGTAATCGTGCCATGAGGGACATGGTTAATACCTTAAGTAAAAAAAAAGAGGCACAATACCGTGACTGGAACAATACACGAATAACCTGAATATAAGAGAAACTTAAGACGACGTTTCGGTCCGACTTGGACCATTAACTAGTCTCACTCTACTTAATGGTTAAAGTCGGACCGAAACGTCGTTATAAGTTTCTTCTATGTGCGAGTTATTTGTATGTAAATACGTTGAGTGTCTGGCACCTTGGTGAACAAGGTGAACAAGAACGTCACGTCGACAGATCTACAGTCTGGTTTACCTGGACTCTGAGAAGAGTTTCCAAGAGCCGTGAATGATGATCAATGATTATCATTGGATACTCTTTAAAAGCGTATAGAATCTCCTCTACACTCACATATATTAAAGAAGAAAGTAATTTCATCAGTCAAGTTGTCAGTGAATTTCACTGCCCACGATGTTTCTTCACCTACGTCAAGAAGATGGCCGAGAAAATGCTACAGAACTTCAATTGTAACAACTGCAAATACACTCAGCTGGTACACTGTACTCTGCGTCAACAACACACTCAACATTCCTCTAGGCCGGGTGTACCAGTGCTGAGAGTTTGAACCAATCAGAAGAGGCTTTCCCAAGTTATTTGACGGTAACCAAAACTGGCAGGATTCAAAATAAAATTCAGCAGAGGGCAGCACCTGCATACATCGAGGGTTTCATTAACCTTTTCCTAATATATAACCTTAATTTTAAAGAGGGTGGACGGGAAAGCCAGCAGGAGGTCTCGGTCAGATGACCCAAACCTCCAGTGGCGGGTCATCATATGACTCAGACCCGCGTCAACAAACACTTGTCCTTTTCCTGACAAATCTTGCCTAACCTTTTCCCAAGTTAATGTACACCAGCCATGAAAACAATTAACTGATTGGATCAAGCATTCTTAAGTTGTATATGGGAAACTTCAGGGAAGATCAAAATCCTTGAAGGAAGTTGAAAAAAAATCTTAGAGGATCAAAAATTTGGAAGAAGTTAAAAGAAACTTGGGGGATCAAAATCCTTGGAAGATGTTGAAAATTAACCTGGAGGAAATTTAGAAAATATTCGAGTAAGCATAAAAAAAAACTTGAGAAAGATTAAAAACCTTGAAGGAAGACCAAGAAACCTTGAAGGAAGATCAACAAACCTTGAAGGAGGTCAACAAACCTTGAAGGAGGTCAACAAACCTTGAAGGAAGATCAACAAACCTTGAAGGAAGATTAAGAAACCTTGAAGGACGATAAGAAACCTTGAAAGAAGATCAACAAACCTTGAAGGAGGTCAACAAACCTTGAAGGAAGATCAACAAACCTTGAAGGAAGATCAACAAACCTTGAAGGAAGATCAACAAACCTTGAAGGAAGATCAACAAACCTTGAAGGAAGATCAATAAACCTTGAAGGAAGATCAACAAACCTTGAAGGAAGATCAACAAACCTTGAAGGAAGATCAACAAACCTTGAAGGAAGATCAACAAACCTTGAAGGAAGATCAACAAACCTTGTAGGATGATCAACAAACCTTGAAGGAGGTCAACAAACTTTGAAGGAAGATCAACAAACCTTGAATGAAGATCAACAAACCTTGAAGGAAGATCAAGAAACCTTGAAGGAGGTCAACAAACCTTGAAGGAAGATCAACAAACCTTGAAGGAAGATCAACAAACCTTGAAGGAAGATCAACAAATCTTGAAGGAAGATCAACAAACCTTGAAGGAAGATCAACAAACCTTGATGGAGGTCAACAAACCTTGAAGGAAGATCAACAAACCTTGAAGGAAGATCAACAAACCTTGAAGGAAGATCAACAAATCTTGAAGGAAGATCAACAAATCTTGAAGGAAGATCAACAAACCTTGAAGGAAGATCAACAAATCTTGAAGGAAGATCAACAAACCTTGATGGAGGTCAACAAACCTTGAAGGAAGCTCAACAAACCTTGAATGAAGCTCAACAAACCTTGAAGGAGGTCAACAAACCTTGAAGGAAGCTCAACAAACCTTGAAGGAGGTCAACAAACCTTGAAAGGGTAACACCGAAGGAGATCAACAAACCTTGAAGGAAGATCAACAAATCTTGAAGGAAGATCAACAAACCTTGAAGGAAGATCAACAAACCTTGAAGGAAGATCAACAAACCTTTAAGGAAGATCAACAAACCTTGAAGGAAGATCAACAAACCTTTAAGGAGGTCAACAAACCTTGAAGGAAGCTCAACAAACCTTGAAGGAGGTTAACAAACCTTGAAGGAAGATCAATAAACCTTGAAGGAAGATAAAGACGGATGTTCTGGTAAGCACTTGAAGGTCTCCTTTAGGAGAGACTGATTTACTCTCGTTATTACTACTACTACTACTGCTATTACTATTACTACTACTAATACTACTACTACTATTACTACTACTACTGTTACTACTACTACTATTATTATTATTACTACTACTATTGCTACCACTACTATTACTGCTACTACTATCACTACTACTACTATTACTACTGTTACTACTACTACTATTATTATTATTACTACTACTATTACTACCACTACTATTACTGCTACTACTATCACTACTACTACTACTGCTATTACTATTACTACTACTATTACTACTTCTAATACTACTACTACTATCACTACTACTACTACTGCTATTACTATTACTACTACTATTACTACTTCTAATACTACTACTACTATTACTACTACTACTATTACTACTACTACTACTATTACTACTACTACTATTACTACTACTACTACTATTACTACTACTATTACTACTACTACTATCACTACTACTACTATTACTACTACTACTATTACTATACTACTACTACTACTATTACTACTACTACTATTACTACTACTACTATTACTACTACTACTATACTACTACTACTATTACTACTACTACTATTACTACTACTACTATTACTACTACTACTACTACTACTACTACTACTACTTACGCTCGGTGAAGGTCACACAGCGCCTTTGTTGTGGTAAGTAATCAGGTTTGATCCGAGGAAAGTTTCCATTCATAAGATCACGAGACCTTCACCATCATGCCTCGGAGACCTGACTCACCATGTCATGGTACCACACTAGAGACCTTGTGAGTCGAGTCACTCAAGTGACCTGGTGAGTCGAGTCACTCAAGTGACCTGGTGAGTCGAGTCACTTAAGTGACCTGGTAAGTCGAGTCACTAAGGCAACCCATAAATAAATACTGCTGAAAATGATCTTCACAATCAGTGGCTTCCTGGACAACTTGAAGTCGAAGCCACTTTTTAAAGCTAACACTTTAATACAAACCTGATATTCCTCTGCGTCCCATCATATCTTCTAGACGTTCTTATTCTCTTGCTTCTTGGCTGGCCAAAACCCTCACTCCCTTTCTTGGTACTTTTTCTCCTGCCCACCTTCGTCACTCTCAAGACTTCATCGAACGGGTTCGCTCTCTCCCGACCTGTAAGCTGCTTAGTCTTGATGTCGAGTCCCTCTTCACTAATGTCCCTCTGGATGATGTCCTTAATTTTCTCAGAGAGAAGGCCAATGAAGGGTTACTTCATCTCCCTATACATACTGATGTCTTTCTTGAACTTATCCGCCTTTGTGTGGACTCTAATTCCTTTTCTTTTCAAGATAAATATTATTCTCAAACCTTTGGTGTCGCTATGGGCTCTCCTCTATCTCCTGTTCTTGCTAATCTTTACATGGAATACTTCGAGACTGTTCTTCTTCCCACTATTGATGTACGTCCTTCACTCTGGCTCCGCTATGTAGATGACATCTTTGCTCTTTGGCCTCATGACTCAAGTCTCTTCCAACCATTTCTTGATGCTCTTAATAATCTTGCCCCTTCCATTAAGTTTAAAGCTGATTGGGAATCTAATTCTTTGTTTCATTTCCTTGATGTTCATGTCCACCGCTCAGTTACAAGTTTTGCCTTTTCCGTGTACCGCAAGCCTATGCACAGTGGCATGTATATTCACTACTTTTCTTATCATGCCTCCTCTGTCAAGAAAAGGGTTCTTATCTCCCTCTTTCTCCGTGCTCTCCGCATTTGTGATCCTCAGTTCCTTGAAGCAGTAATTTCCACTCTTCATAATTCATTTTCCCGTCATGGTTACCCTTCCCATTTCAGAGACCATTCTTTCTCTTGTGCCAAACGGACTTTCTTCTCTCCTAAACCCTCTACTCCTGGGAACTCTCCTGTCCTCTGCCTTCCATACATCTCTGGTCCCTCTAATCACAACAACTCTCTCCGTTCCTTAGACATCAAACTTACCTTTCGCCAGACTAACACTCTTCGCACTAATCTAGTTCATACCTCCCCTCCCTCTATAGATTCTCCTGGTGTCTACTCTATTTCTTGTTCCTCCTGTCCTCTTCAGTACTTTGGAGAAACTGGCCGATCTCTTTCTGACAGACTTAGGGAGCACAAAAATAGTGTTACGCCGACACCAATAATGCTCTTTTCTGTCATGTTAGAGATCACAGTCATCCTATTGATTGGTTTCTGCTAAAACTGTCTACCCTACGTCCAACTTTTAGAGTCGCTGTCTGGTTGAATCCTCCCTTATACACAACTTTCCCTGTATGAATCTTAGCCCTGGCTTTGTCTCTGTAGATGCTTTCCTCTCCAGTTACATTGTTAAATGCTCCAAACTTCAGAACACCCGTGACTTAACCTGATTCCTTTTCCTTCTATCTCTTCCCCCTTCTCCTCTTTCTTCTTTCTCCTCTGTATTTCTCCTTGTATTTGTCCTTCTTTATTTTATTTTCATAATTTTTTCCCCCTCTGTGTTCTTGTCCTTACCCCATGCGGGCCGCCAGCTTTATTGCAGTGCTCCTCTTTCCTAGAATTGACTGACTCCACTACTATTACTTCCACTACCACTACTACTTCCACTATTACTCCTCCACCACTTTCTTGTGCCCTCCCCTGTCTGTTGGCCTATAAATACCCCTTCTATCTGCTCTTTGTGTTAGTGTGACTTTGTAAATGGTCCAAGTCGGACCGAAACGTCGTCGTAAACTCCTCTCTTATATGTGCGGGTTGTGTGTGTTGTCCCAGTCACGGTATTGTGCCTTTTTTGTTAACACTTTAAGCTTTATGAAAATCAACTTCCTTTTCATGTACTTTTGAGCAGTGATGATGAAGAGAAGCACCAACACAACACCATCAGTGAGTCTTGAAGCACCACCACATCACCATCAGTGAGTCTTGAAGCACCACCACATCATCAGTGAGTCTTGAAGCACCACCACAACACCATCAGTGAGTCTTGAAGCACCACCACATCACCATCAGTGAGTCTTGAAGCACCACCACATCATCAGTGAGTCTTGAAGCACCACCACAACATCATCAGTGAGTTTTGAAGCACCACCACATCACCATCAGTGAGTCTTGAAGCACCACCACAACATCATCAGTGAGTCTTGAAGCACCACCACAACACCATCAGTGAGTCTTGAAGCACCACCACATCACCATCAGTGAGTCTTGAAGCACCACCACAACATCATCAGTGAGTCTTGAAGCACCACAACACCATCAGTGAGTCTTGAAGCACCACCACATCACCATCAGTGAGTCTTGAAGCGCCACCACAACATCATCAGTGAGTCTTGAAGCACCACCACAACACCATCAGTGAGTCTTGAAGCACAACCACATCACCATCAGTGAGTCTTGAAGCACCACCACAACATCATCAGTGAGTCTTCAAGCACCACCACAACACCATCAGTGAGTCTTTAAGCACCACCACAACACCATCAGTGAGTCTTGAAGCACCACCACAACACCATCAGTGAGTCTTGAAGCACCACCACAACACCAGAAATGAGTCTTGAAACACCACCACAACACCATCAATGAGAGTCTTGAAGCACCACCACAACACCATGAATGAGTCTTGAAGCACCACCACAACAACATCAAAGAGTCTTCAAGCACCATTACAACACCATCAATGAGTCTTGAAGCACCACCACAGCACCATCAATGAGTCTTGAAGCACCACCACAACACCATTAACGAATTTTGAAGCACCACTACAACACAATCAATGAGTCTTGAAGCACCACCACAACACCATCAATGAGTCTTGAAGCACCACCACAACACCATCAAGGAGTCTTGAAGCACCACCACAACACCATTAATGAATATTGAAGCACCACCCCAACACTATCAATAAGTCTTGAAGCACCACCAATGAGTCTTGAAGCACCACCACAAAACCATCAATGAGTCTTGAAGCACCACCACAACACCATCAATGAGTCTTGAAGCACCACCACAACACTTTCAATGAGTCTTGAAGCATCACCGCAACACCATCAATGTCTTGAAGCACCACCACAACACCATCAATGAGTCTTTAAGCATCGCCGAACACCATCAATGAGTCTTTAAGCATCATCACAACACCTTTAATTAGTCTTTAAGCACCACTGCAACACCATCAATAAGTCTTGAAGCACAACCACAACACCTTTAATTAGTCTTGAAGCACCACTGCAACACCATCAATAAGTCTTGAAGCACAACCACAACACCATGAATGAGTCTTCAAGCACCACCATAACACCACCAATGAGTCTCGAAGAATCACATCATCGCCATCAATGAGTATTGAAGCACCACCACAACACCATCAATGAGTCTTGAAGCACCACCACTTACACCATCAATGAGTCTTGAAGCACAACCACAACACCATCAATGATATTCGTGAAGCATCACCACAACACCACCAATGAGAGTCTTGAAGCACCACCACACTATCAATAACTATTGAAGCACCACCACAGCACCATCAGTGAGTCTTGAAGTACCACCACCACCACACCATCGATGAGTCTTGAAGCACCACCATAACATCACCAATGAGAGCCTTGACACAAGACCACAATACCATCAATAAGTCTTGAAGCACCACCACCACACCATCGATGAGTCTTAAAGCACCACCACAACACCACCAATGAGAGTCTTGAAACACCACCACAACACCATCAATGATAGTCTTGAAACACCACCACAACACCACTAATGAGTCTTGAAGCACCACCACAACACCATCAATGAGAGTCTAAAAGCACCACCACAACACCATCAATGAGAGTATTGAAGCACCACCACAACACCATTAATGAGAGTCTTGAAGCACCACCACCAATGAGTCTTGAAGCACCACCACAACACCATTAATGAGGGTCTTGAAGCCCCACCACAACACCGCCAATGAGTCTTGAAGCACCACCACAACACCATTAATGAGAGTCTTGAAGCACCACAACAACACCATTATTGAGAGTCTTGAAGCACCACCACAACACCATTAATGCGAGTCTTGAAGCACCACCACAACACCACCAATGAGTATTGAAGCCCCACCACAACACCATTAATGAGAGTCTTGAAACACCGCCACAACACTATTAATGATAGTCTTGAAACACCACCACAACACCATTAATGAGAGTCTTGAAACACCATTACAACTCCACTAATGAGAGTCTTGAAACACAACCACAACACCATTAATGAGAGTCTTGAAAGACTACCACAACACCTAATGAGAGTCTTGAAACACTACCACAACACCATTAATGAGAGTCTTGAAACACCACTACAACACCATTAATGAGAGTCTTGAAACACCACCACAACACCACCAATGAGAGTCTTGAAACACAACTACAACACCATTAATGAGAATCTTGAAACACCACCACAACACCATTAATGAGAGTCTTGAAACACCACCACAACACCATTAATGAGAGTCTTGAAAGACTACAACAACACCACCAATGAGAGTCTTGAAACACCACCACAACACCACCAATGAGAGTCTTGAAACACAACTAAAACACCATTAATGAGAGTCTTGAAACACCAACACAACACCATTAATGAGAGTCTTGAAGCACCACCACCACACCATCGATGAGATCTTGAAGCACCACCACAACACCACCAATGAGAGTCTTGAAACACCACCACAACACCATCAATGAGTCTTGAAGCACCACCACCACACCATCGATGGGTCTTGAAGCACCACCACAACACCACCAATGAGAGTCTTGAAACACCACCACAACACCTTCAATGAGAGTCTTGAAGCACTACCACAACACCAGAAATGAGAGTCTTGAAACACTACCGCAACACCACCAATGAGAGTCTTGAAGCACTACCACAACACCACCAGTGAGTCTTGAATCACCACCACAACACAATTAATGAGAGTCTTGAAGCACCACCATAACACCATCAATGATAGTCTTGAAACACTATCACAACACCATCAGTGAGTCTTGAAGCACCACCATAAGACCATAAATGAGTCTTGAAGCACCACCACAACACCATCAATGAGTCTTGAAGCATCACCACATCACCAACAATGAGTATTGAAGCACCACCACAACACCATCAATGAGAGTCTTGAAGCACCACCACAACATCACCAATGATAGTCTTGAAACACTACCACAACTCTATCAATGATAGTCTTGAAGCACCACCACAACAACATCAATGAGAGTCTTGAAGCACCACACAACACCATCAATGAGTCTTGAAGCATCACCACATCACCATCAATGAGTATTGAAGCACCACCACAACATCATCAATGAGAGTCTTGAAGCACCACCACAACATCACCAATGATAGTCTTGAAACACTACCACAACTCTATCAATGATAGTCTTGAAGCACCACCACAACACCACCCTCTTGTGACGCCATTTCTAAGCTGCTTCACCTCTCCAGAAGCTTGACAAACTTCATGGAGAGCGAAACGTGCCACAATAAAATATCATGTGATTTGCATCTGTGTCCATTTACCAAAGATTTTGTTGGTAATTCTATCATTGTTACTATCATATTAGTCTCCAACTTTTAGCATCTAAGGAGCTGATCTCCTGAACTACTTCCTCACGTCTTCCACCGTCTGAAGTATTATTCTCTGTAATCGGCTGACGAAGCCATTGGTTTGCGAAACGTCTCTGCAGTGAAGATACCCAAGTGTTTCACATGTGTAAGTCAGCATATAATGAGACACAGAGTACCAGAAGAGGTTGAGATTTACTTGCGAGGGGCTGGGAGTCCGTGAGAGGGGCGGGGAGTCCGTGGGAGGGGCGGAGAATCCGTGAGAGGGGCAGGGAGTCCGTGAGAGGGGAGGGGAGTCCGTGAGAGGGGCGGGGAGTCCGTGAGAAGAACAGGGAGTCCCTGAAAAGGGCGGGGGGGGGGGGTTGTCTCTGAGAGGGGTGGGGAGTCCGTGAGAAGGACGGGGAGTCCCTGAGAGGGATGGAGTGGTGATAAGATAAAGGTTATTTGGCAGAGTGGCTGGGTAGAGGAGGTGTCGATGTGACTGATGTGAGTGATGGAGGATGGCAGGAAGAAGCAGAAGGATGGAGGGAAGAAAGATGGGGAAGAAATAAGGAGGGAGGAAAAGGGACAGAACTACAGATAAGATGTTTAGAAACAGGAGGTAGGAAAGAGAGACAGGATGATAAATAAGATGTTAGAAACAAGAGGGAAGATAGACAGAATGACAGATGTTATAAACAGGAGAGGATAAACATATGGAAAAAAACAGGTATCACAAGCAAGAAGGAGAGACACGAGGAAGAAGAGAGAGAGACAACCCTAGGTAGACCTAGAGGGATCCCAGGAAGGTATCCCAGTATTCCATAACCCCAGTCCACTGTACTTCAGTGCATGCGACTGGAATAGTGAAAAGTGCAGCATAAGTTAATAAGGAAGTTAAATATTAGTCTTGACGATTTGAAGCGAATCAGAAGAGGCATTTACAAGTCATCACATGGAAACTAATTGCAAAATTTCCTCAATAAAAAATAGGAAATTAGAACATACGCAGCCGAAATCTAATTCAAATATTTTAAAGAGACCATAAAGACAAAAATCCTAAAATACACAAGACCATCAAGCTTGAAGCAGCTTAGAAGTTGTATTATTAAGTGATCATGATAGAAGGCTTGAAGCTGATCAGATGTGACTCTCAGAAATTATCATATGAAAATAATTATTTAAATTTTTCCAGTTTCTTTACAAAAATTGGGATCCACTCTGGCCAAAATCATTTTAAAGTCTACGTAGGACTGACCAGCTTTAAAACAGTGCACACTAAGTGAGTTTTATTTAGGGTTAGTTTACGTAACACACAATTTTTTAAGGTTGGTCTTGAGGACAGACTGATGTTACAGAACCATAAAAGAACATTAAGTTAATTTAACTTAACATAACTAAATAAAGTGCGAATTATTTCATAAAATATTCTACAATTATTTCACAGAAACGAATTTAATTAACAAAACTGACACATGATAACTTACACATGATAACTTACACATGATAACTTACACATGATAACTTACACATGATAACTTACACATGATAACTTACACATGATAACTTACACATAACTTACACATGATAACTTACACATGATAACTTACACGTGATAACTTACACATGATAACTTACACATGATAACTTACACATGATAACTTACACATGATAACTTGCACATGATAACTTACACATGATAACTTACACATGATAACTTACTTAAGCTAACATCAAGACATTGTTTCTTTTTGAGGAAAACACATCAACACTAAAAGTTTAAAGCCGACCGGAAGATGCATTTTTCATTTGTTGCTCAGAATGCAACACGACCTAAACCCATCAAACCTTCCATCCATTACATACACTACATCAACTGTTGAAGATTGATGTCCTTCACTAATGTTATAATTCAAACAGGGGGAAAGCACTAAACGTAGCGAGGACAAGAACAATAAACCAGGCGAGGCCAGGAACAATAAACAAGGCGAGGCCAGGAACAATAAACCAGGCGAGGACAGGAACAATAAGCCAGGCAACGACAGGAAAAATAAACCAGGCAACAACAGGAACAATAAACCAGGCAAGGCCACTAACAATAAACCAGGCATGGCCAGGAACAATAAAACAGGCGAGACCAGGAAAAATAAACCAGACGAGGCCAGGAAATATAAACCAGGCGAGGCCAGGAACAATAAACCAGGCGAGGACAGGAACAATAAAAGAGGCGAGGCCAGGAACAATAAACCAGGCGAGGCCATGGACAAAAAACCAGGTGAGGCCAGGAACGATAAACCAGGCGAGACCAGGAACAATAAACCAGGCGAGGACAGGAACAATAAACAAGTTGACAGGGACGATAAACCAGGCAAGGCCACTAACAATAAACAAGGCGAGGCCAGGAACAAAAAAATAGGCGTAACCAGGTACAATAAACCAGGCGAGACCAGGAACAATAAACAAGACGAGGCCAGGAACAATAAACTAGGCGAGGCCAGGAACAATAAACCAGGCGAGGCAGGGAACAATAAACCAGGCGAGGCAGGAAACAATAAACCAGGCGAGGCCAGGAACAATAAACCAGGAGATGTCAGGAAAAATAAACCAGACGAGGACAGGAACAATAAACCAGGCGAGGCCAGGAACAATAAACCAGGCAAGTCCAGGAACAATAAACCAGGCGAGGAAAGAAACAATAAACCAAACGAGGCCAGGAACAATAAACCAGAAAGACCAGGAACAATAAACCAGGCGAGGTCAGGAACAGTAAACCAGGCTAGACCAGGAACAATAAACCAGACGAGGAAAGGAACAATAAACCAGGCGAGACACGAAACAATAAACCAGTCGAGGCCAGGAACAATAAACCAGGCAAGGCAACTAAAAATAAACCAGGCGAGGACAGGAACAATAAACCAAGCGAGACCAGGAATGATAAACCAGGCGAGGCCAGGAAATATAAACCAAGCGAGGACAGGAACAATTAACCAGGCGAGGTAAGGAACAATAAACCAGGCGAGGCCAGGAACAGTAAACCAGGCGAGACCAGGAACAATAAACCAGGCGAGACCAGGAACAATAAACCAGGCGAGACCAGGAACTATAAACCAGATGACAGGAACAATAATCCAGGCAAGGCCTCTAGCAATAAAGCAGGCGAGGCCAGGAACAATAAACCAGGCGAGGCCAGGAACAATAAACCAGGCAAAGCCAGAAACAATAAACCAGGTGAGGCCAGGAACAATAAACCAGGCGAGGCCAGGAACAATAAACCACGTGAGGCCAGGAACAATAAACCAGACGAGGCCAGGAACAATAATCCAGGCGAGGCCAGGAATAATAAACCAGGCGAGGCCAGGAACAATAAACCAGACGAGGCCAGGAACAATAAACCAGACGAGGCCAGGAACAATAAACCAGACGAGGCCAGGAACAATATTCCAAGCGAGGCCAGGAACAATAAACCAGACGAGGCCAGGAACAATAAACCAGACGAGGCCAGGAACAATAAACCAGACGAGGCCAGGAACAATATTCCAGGCGAGGCCAGGAACAATAAACCAGGCGAGGCTAGGAACAATAAACCAGACGAGGCCAAGAACAATAATCCAGACGAGGCCAGAAACAATAATCAAGCGAGGCCAGGAACAATAAACCAGGCGAGGCCAGGAACAATAATCCAGGCGAGGCCAGGAACAATAAACCAGACGAGGCCAGGAACAATAAACCAGACGAGGCCAGGAACAATAAACCAGGCGAGGCCAGGAACAATAATCCAGGCGAGGCCAGGAACAATAAACCAGGTAAGGCCAGGAACAATATACAAGGCGAGGGCAGGAACAATAAACCAGGTGAGGTTTGGAACAATAAATATGCAAGGCCAGGAACAATAAACCAGACGAGGCCAGGAACAATAAACCAGACGAGGCCAGGAACAATAAACCAGACGAGGCCAGGAACAATAAACCAGACGAGGCCAGGAACAATATTCCAGGCGAGGCCAGGAACAATAAACCAGACGAGGCCAGGAACAATAAACCAGGCGAGGCCAGGAACAATAATCCAGGCGAGGCCAGGAACAATAAACCAGGTAAGGCTTGGAACAATAAACCAGGCAAGGCCAGGAACAATATACAAGGCGAGGCCAGGAACAATAAACCAGGTAAGGCCAGGAACAATATACAAGGCGAGGGCAGGAACAATAAACCCGGTGAGGTTTGGAACAATAAATATGCAAGGCCAGGAACAATAAACCAGACGAGGCCAGGAACAATAAACCAGACGAGGCCAAGAACAATAAACCAGACGAGACCAGGAACAATAAACCAGACGAGGCCAGGAACAATAATCCAGGCGAGGTCAGGAACAATAAACCAGACGAGGCCAGGAACAATAAACCAGGCGAGGCCAGGAACAATAATCCAGGCGAGGCCAGGAACAATAAACCAGGTAAGGCTTGGAACAATAAACCAGGCAAGGCCAGGAACAATATAAAAGGCGAGGGCAGGAACAATAAACCAGGTGAGGTTTGGAACAATAAATATGCAAGGCCAGGAACAATAAACCAGACGAGGCCAGGAACAATAAACAAGGCGATTCCAGGAACAATAAACAAGGCGAGGCCAGGAACAGTAAACCAGGCGAGACCAGGAACAATAAACCAGACGAGGCCAGGAACAATAAACCAGACGAGGCCAGGAACAATAAACCAGACGAGGCCAGAAACAATAAACCAGGCGAGGCCAAGAACAATAAACCAGGCGAGGCCAGGAACAATAAACCAGGCGAGGCCAGGAACAATAAACCAGGCGAGGCCAGGAACAATAAACCAGGCGAGGCCAGGAACAATAAACCAGGCGTGGCCAGGAACAATAAACCAGGCGAGGCCAGGAACAATAAACCAGGCGAGGCCAGGAACAATAAACCAGACGAGCCCAGGAACATTCTCAACACTGGGAAGCTGAAGAATGATTTGCCATATTAGCATATAAAGATCATTCCCAGACCGGTGAATGTAACATTGAAGGAAGAATGATGGAAACGTGGAAGGGGAGGGACGGAGAGAGAGAAGAGAAGAGAAAGAAGGAAGGAGGAGAGTGAGTTTTGTAGGATGGATAAAAATGGGAGAGAAAACAATGAGAGATGGAAGAGGTGTCTGGCATGGATGGGAAGGAAAGAAGGAAGGAAGGAAGGAAGGAAGGAATGAAGGATGGAAGGAAGGAAGGGTGCTCCATTCTTTCAGGTGGGTTCTGGAGAAAGCAGCAAGGAAGAAAAGAAAGAAGGAAAGAAAGAAGGAAGGAAGAAAGGAAGGAATGAGTTAAGGAAAGAAGGTAGGGAGAAAGGAAGGAAGGAAGAAGTTAAGGTAGGAAAGGAGGAAAGAAGGGTGGTCCACCATTCTTGCATGTGGGTCCAGGTGACAGCAGCTAGGAAGGAAGGAGGGAAGGAAGGAGGGAAGGAAGGAGGGAAGGAAGGAGGGAAGGAAGGAGGGAAGGAAGGAGGGAAGGAAGGAGGGAAGGAAGGAGGGAAGGAAGGAGGGAAGGAAGGAGGGAAGGAAGGAGGGAAGGAAGGAGGGAAGGAAGGAAGGTTGCTCAAACATTCATACTGGAGAGTTCTGGTGACAATAGCTAGGAGGGAAGGAAGGAAGGAAGGAAGGAAGGAAGGAAGGAGGGAAGGAAGGAAGCAAGGAAGGACGGAAGGAAGCAAGGAAGGAAGGAGGGAAGGAAGGAAGGGTGCTCCAACATTCTTGCTGGTGAGTCCTGGTGACAGCAGCTAGGAAGGAAGGAAGAAAGAAGGATGGAAGGAATAAGGAAGGAAGGAAGGAAGGAAGAAGGAAGGAAGGAAGGAAGGAAGTGTCAGTAGCGTTACTGAATCCCTATGTAATATACTTGTGTAGTATATCGTAGTTAGTATCAGCTATGTTATATATATGATCCCTGCTCAGCTAGGCCCAGCGGCTAGCTGGGCCTAGCTGAGCTCACATGCCAGAGCTTACATGCCCTGGGCATGTAAGCTCTGGCACCCAGGCATCTCTCTCACTTCGTCCACTGGCATATAACCAAACAGGTAGGCTGGGCTATCTTCCCCTCACAGTCTCTGTCAATATATAGTTACCAACCTCCTAGTGTGTGTCACTACGACCGTCCGTATCTCCAGAATACCCACACAACAGAAGAAGGAAGGAAGGAAGGGTGCAACAACATTCTTGCTGGTGAGTCCTGGTAAGAGCAGCTAGGAAGGAAGGAAGGAAGAAGGAAGGAAGGAAGGAAGGGTGCTTCAACATTTTTACTGGTGAGTCCTGGTGACAGAAGCTAGAAGGGAATGAAGGAAGGGAGGAAGGAAGGAAGGAAGGAAGGAAGGAAGGAAGAAGGAAGGAAGAAGGAAGGAAGGAAGGAAGAAGGAAGGAAGGGTGCTCCGACATTCTTGCTGGTGAGTCCTGGTGACAGTAGCTAGAAGGGAAGGAAGGAAGGGAGGAAGGAAGGAAGGAAGGAAGAAAGGAAGGAAGGAAGGAAGGAAGGGTGCTCCAACATTCTTAGTGGAGAGTCCTGGTGACAGTAGCTAGAAGGAAGGAAGGAAGGAAGGAAGGAAGGAAGGAAGGAAGGAAGGAAGGGTGCTCCAACATTCTTAGTGGAGAGTCCTTGGGACAGTAGCTAGAAGGGAAGGAAGGAAGGAAGGAAGGAAGGAAGGAAGGAAGGACGGAAGGAAGGAAGGAAGGAAGGAAGGAAGGAAGGGTGCTCCAACATTCTTAGTGGAGAGTCCTGGTGACAGTAGCTAGAAGGAAGGAAGGAAGGAAGGAAGGAAGGAAGGAAGGAAGGTGCTCAACATTCTTAGTGGAGAGTCCTTGGACAGTAGCTAGAAGGGAAGGAAGGAAGGAAGGAAGGAAGGAAGGAAGGAAGGAAGGACGGAAGGAAGGAAGGAAGGAAGGAAGGAAGGAAGGAAGGGTGCTCCAACATTCTTAGTGGAGAGTCCTTGGGACAGTAGCTAGAAGGAAGGAAGGAAGGAAGGAAGGAAGGAAGGAAGGAAGGAAGGACGGAAGGAAGGAAGGAAGGAAGGAAGGAAGGAAGGGTGCTCCAACATTCTTAGTGGAGAGTCGTGGTGTGCAGTTTTTAATGTAATAGCATCACTAAAGCTGAATATGTCCCATCTTAGACCCATCATGTGAGAGATAATATATGGGAGAGAGGGAGGGAGGGAGATGCTGTGTGGGAGGAACTGTGTGGAAGAGAGGAATAGGCTGCGTGGGAGGGAGGGAAAGACTGTGTAGAAGAGAGGGAGTTACTGTGGGAGGGAGGGAGGGAGAGACTCTGTGGGAGGGAGGGAGGGAGAGACTCTGTGGGAGGGAGGGAGGAATAGGCTCTGTGGGAGGGAAAAAGAACTGTGTGGGGGAGGGATAGACTGTGTGGGAGAGGGGTAAGAAGAGAGGAAAGTGAGAGGGAGAGGTGGAAGAAGGAGAGAAGAGAGCAGACGTGGGGAGGAAGGAGAGGAAAAGGATCCAGGAATTTGAAGATAGGAACCATACATGGGAGGGTGTGGGAGGGAGGAGGAAATGTAGATGGAACGAATGAAAGAAATAGAAAATAATGAGATTAAAAACTGAAAGACGAATAAAGATAGAAATAAATGACAGAAAGAAAACTGAAGGAGAGGCTGGGGAAAAAAGTAACGTCACTTCACGTCACGTCACGTCACGTCACGTCAGGTTAGGTTTTAGAGGAATTAGACCAATGTTCATCACCTGGGTGTCTTAGGAGATGTTTAGCCAAGCAGCGCCATTTTCAATTCAGTTCTGAGATGGTCCATAAAGACAGTGTAAGGCAAGGTAATCAGTCCGTCAGTATTACGAGCACAGGTGGTAGTCTAATTGGAGTTGCTCGTAACTAAGTCAGCAAACAAAGCACTCAGCACGACAGAGCAAACACAGCAGGGGTAGAGTTCTCTATCCTTGTATTCCTTCACTAATATATAAGCTATGCAAGACAAGCCACAGAGGATGGAAATGTTTTGCTCAAGTACTTTCACAGGTCTCCGTGCGTCATTAGGAACTATGCAATGTTGCAAGAGTAGAAATGAAGGTAAGCCTTGTGAGAGTAAGGTAGCGTGGTGACAGCAGCCACAGCTGTGGCTTGTCTTGCATTGTTAAGATCGCCTCTCTGTGACTATATTGCATATACACTATGTAAAATATTAATGATGAGAGATTGAAAAGCTACAATTTAGAGCCACTCCAAGGAGAAGCAGTCACGACCAGGGAACCTGAAGTGACGTCACCATGGCTGAAGTAGCTGGCCTCCACGTGATTGGTGGGTTCAACTGGACGATAAGCACAACAAGTAGGCCTGCTGCAGTGTTCCTTCTTTCTTATGTTCTTATGGGGGCCCCAGAACTGCAACACTCTGAGTTGCCAGTTCACAGGTGGAGAGAGCGTGCCAACTGGTTGTGTGACGATCGTTCAATAAAATACAACACACTCTGGGCACGACGCACTCAGGAAGAAGACTGGACACACGAACGTATGAACACAAAAGGAAATGATAGAAGAGGCAGTGATAGCAGAGATCTATCACGCACACCACGATTTCGACCAATACCGGCTGGTGTTCACATATGATTGTTATATTAAAAGACATCAGAATCATGACCTCTTTTGATTTTTTGACTCAGTTCCAAATTTTAATTAAGGGTTAACTTGATTACAACAGTTGATACTTAAGTTAGTGGAAGCAGAACAGTGCAGATCAAGGAATACCTGTTCAAGGGGTGGGGTGAGGGGTGGGACAAGGGTGGGGTTCGGAGGGGTGGGGCCAGGGCGGGAAGAGGGGTGGGTCAAGGGCGGTGTAAGGGAGGTGTGAGAGTCGGGGCAAGGTCGGGGTGAGGGTGCGGGGTGAGGAGCAGGGTGAGGGCGGCAGGTATGCAGCATCACCTTTAGTGTGGATGATGGGTAGGGGGTTCTAGGGGAGGGATGGAATGGAGAGGGAGTAAGATGGGTGGAGGGGGATTATGAGGGGAAGGAAGGGAGGGACTTAGCAATAACGTAGGGAGGAACAACAGGTCGATAACATTCTCTGGAAATCTCCCTTGAGGTGTATATATATATCCCCTCTACATTCAATGTTCCTTTAGTTAGTTATTCCTCTTTAGTGTCTAGTTATATCAATTACTGCTTAGCTAAACCTTTTATTAATTATTTAATTGCTGTAGATTTTATATTTTGCCACCGAAGTAGCTAGTTTGGTCGCATCATCTGCGTCTGGTGGAGGGTAACGCAAGAGCATATGGAAATACAAAAGGCCTTTTAACGAGTCCTCAAAAGTACATGAGTACATCTGGATTAATATCTATAGTTGACTTATTTGTCACAAGCAAACTTAGAAAATTTGCTTAATATGCTGTATAGACGCCCATTTGTTAACTCTTATGTCTAACTCAACATAGTTGCTAGAGTTCATATCTAGGGAGGTGACAACAGGAGCAGGTGCAGCCCTGCCAGTAGACTCCTGCTTAGATCCATCACTGTATCTAACTTGTGATATATTATTACAAACAGATAAGACAGAAATTTCTTCTTGAGGAGATGCCTTTGCAAGTGATTTAAGGAAGGGATTATTAGTGATTAGCTTCTTGGGAGGGGCTGCAGGTATGTGATAGTAAATAAACACATCTTCAATGATGGGGTGAAATATTCTTGTTGTCTAGATGCAGTTCGTGCAAATTATAAATCATATAACACCTGCATGCTTTCACAATCCATTTAGATCTATGTGTATTTACTTCAAGACATTTAGTAAGATTTGTAGTGACAGTATCTGGTTCATTTCTTAACATTATAATACTAAGTACAGTGTTCATCTTAATCCTATCACTGATGCTAGAAACACTAAGCTCCTTCCTCATATTAAGAATCTGGGTAGACTTAGAACAGCGGGTTCCATTGTGCATTAACTCAAGGGCTGGAGAGACATTTACTTAACTAATATTATGCACGAAGCATAATCAATTAAGAATCTAGTATAAGCAATGTAATTAATTATCATTATTCACACATTAGCACCATAGTTGGGGTTGTAGCCAATAACAGTTTTGAGAACATTAACTGAAGTCCATCTCTGTATTTCGTATTTAGTTGAAGGTTACGTGTAAACCAAGACATATGTAAGGCGACTCAGCGTAGCTGACGTTTTTCACCCTTCAGATGGGCGGAGGATGCAGTTTGTTTGTCAGTATTTGTTTTAGATGAAGATATGACGAGGCCTAAGTGTATGTATCATGATGTCGTCATCACAGTTTATAATTATATGTTTACACGAGGCAGTTGTAGAGCACTGAGGAGAACATTCATTAATCACAACATTAAACATCATGTTATGGACAACTTTGGTGATCATGTTCTCTACAGTAGTGACATCATGTTCCCTACAGTAGTGGAGTTATGTTCCCTACAGTAGTGACATCATGTTCCCTACAGTAGTGGAGTTATGTTCCCTACAGTAGTGGAGTTACGTTCCTAAAGTAGTGACGTCATGTACCTTGAAGTAGTAACGTTTTTAATGTTCAGGTTCACCTTAATGCTCAGGTACCTCAATTAAGGGATAAGGTTCACTTTTATTGATGATATATTGACAAACACATTCATATAGTCCAGGAAAATCGATCTACCCTCTCTCAAGGCTGACCCATCTCCCTTCCTCAAGGCGGGAGAGACACCATCTCTCTCCTTCTCCTCTCAAGGTGGGAGAGACACCATCTCTCCCTTCTCTCTCAAGGCGGAGAGACACCATCTCTCCTTCCCTCTCAAGGGGAGAGACACCATCTCTCCCTTCTCTCTCAAGGCGGAGAGACACCATTCTCCCTTCCCTCTCAAGGGGGAGAGACACCATCTCTCCTTCCCTCTCAAGGGGGAGAGACACCATTCTCCCTTCCCTCTCAAGGTGGGAGAGACACCATCTCTCCCTTCCTCTCAAGGCGGGAGAGACACCATCTCTCCCTTCCCTCTCAAGGCGGGAGAGACACCATCTCTCCCTTCTCTCTCAAGGCGGGAGAGACACCATCTCTCCCTTCCCTCTCAAAGCGGGAGAGACACCATCTCTCTCTTCTCTCTCAAGGCGGAGAGACACCATATCTCCCTTCCCTCTCAAGGCGGGAGAGACACCATCTCTCCCTTCCCTCTCAAGGTGGGAGAGACACCATCTCTCCCTTTTCTCTCAAGGCGGGAGAGACACCATCTCTCCCTTCCCTCTCAAGGCGGGAGAGACACCATCTCTCCCTTCTCTCTCAAGGCGGGAGAGACACCATCTCTCCCTTCCCTCTCAAGGCGGGAGAGACACCATATCTCCCTTCTCTCTCAAGGTGGGAGAGACACCATCTCTCCCTTCCCTCTCAAGGCGGGAGAGACCCCATCTCTCCCTTCCCTCTAAGGCGGAGAGACACCATATCTCCCTTCCCTCTCAAGGCGGGAGAGACACCATCTCTCCCTTCCCTCTCAAGGCGGGAGAGACACCATCTCTCCCTTCCCTCTCAAGGCGGGAGAGACACCATCTCTCCCTTCCCTCTCAAGGCGGAGAGACACCATCATCTCCGTTCTCTAAAGGTCGGAGAGCACCATTATCTCCCTTCCGCTCAAGGCGGGAAGAACCAGTTCTCCTGTCTCTCAGTGCAGGAGAGACACCATCTTGCGATTCCAAGGCGGAGAGCACCATATTCCTTCTCTCCAAGGTGGGAGACACCATCTCCTTCCTAGGGGTAGACACCATCCCTTCAGTCAGGTGGAACACCATTTAGCAGGAGGTCAACTATGGGTGTTGTACGTGAGGTGTCAACATTTACAGTGAGGTGTCTGAAGAGTGTAAGTGAGGTGTCAACAGGAAGAGGTTTCCATGTGTGAGGTGTCAACACCAGTGTTGCAGTGAGGTGTCAACACCAGTGTTACAGTGAGGTGTCAACATCAGTGTTACAGTGAGGTGTCAACACCAGTGTTACAGTGAGGTGTCAACACCAGTGTTACAGTGGGGTTTACGTTTAAATTCACCAGTGTTACAGTGAGGTGTCAACACCAGTGTTACAGTGAGGTGTCAACACCAGTGTTACAGTGAGGTTTCAACACCAGTGTTACAGTGAGGTGTCAACACCAGTGTTACAGTGAGGTGTCAACACCAGTGTTACAGTGAGGTGTCAACATCAGTGTTACAGTGAGGTGTCAACACTAGTGTTACAGTGAGGTGTCAACACTAGTGTATCGCAGAGGTGTCAGCACCATTGTCAAGGTCAGTGGATCACTGTTGACAGCTGTGTGATCTACCAAACTTACAATCTTGATTGTTTCGGTAGTTTTAAAGCCTATCGACTACCTGAGGCTCCTTAAGGCTTTATTTCACCTGTTCACCACCAGTCAAGTATACTTTAATACCGAAAATAAGAATTAAGCTCTCAGTGTTTACACTCTGAGACATACACCTCTCAGTGTTTATACTCTGAGAGACATACACCTCTCAGTGTTTATACTCTGAGAGACATACACCTCTCATTGTTTACACTCTGCGAGACATACACCTCTCATTGTTTACACTCTGCGAGACATACACCTCTCATTGTTTACACTCTGCGAGACAGACACCTCGGAGTATATACACGTGAGAAGCTGCGTCAGCTACACATAAGATTGTCTCTCAGACAAGTGTATCGCAAAACCACTCACACTCACTTGACATGTCTTCCAATTACTGAAAAATAAACTTTATTTTTTCTTCCCAGTGACAGTTTTCAAGAAGAAATTAAATAAATTTTAAACTTAAATTTCTTGAGTTAGCATTTTATAAATAAAAACATTTACATGTATAATAATAATAATAATAATATAATAATAATAATAATAATAATAATAATAATAATAATAATAATAATAATAATAAGTAAGTAGTAGTAATAGCAGCAGTAGTAGTAGTAGTGCGTACTCAAATAGACACATCATATGTGTGTGACTGTGTGTGTATGTCAAGGTGTATAGACATACACCACTGAGTGGTGTATGTCTCCCAGTATATTCACCGAGATTACTTGAATTCCTTCCTTTAGAGATTAAAGTATTCTGATGGTGAACAGGTGACATGCAGCTTTAATGACCCCTCGTGTAGCAGACAGGCTTTAAATCCCCATTAACCAAGTGAAGTACCCTCGTTAGGGTACTTCACTGAGACGCCCGGCGGACCTCACAGAAAATGGGTGATTTGTGGATACCAGAGAGAAATCGATAAATCTGGAGGTGGAGCCACGCTTCTGGTTCCAGCTGATGAATACGTTAATACAAGCAAGCAGAGAGGTGATGAACGACACACATGCGCATCAGTTGGGTATCTTTAAGGCTGCGCATGTATCTTACTCATGAACTTGTCGGTATTAAGGTTCATCAAATGCCGGTTCGCAACCAAGAGTGGGTCAGGGCAACCAAGGGAAAAGAGGGAAGGGGAGTCTTGTTTTCCTACCAGAAAATGATTTGTTCTTCCCTAGGGAATTTAAAAAAAATGGCGAGATTGTGAAATGGGGCTAATTATGAACGTGAATCTTTTAAGTAAGAGAATTCGTCACCAGAAGAAAAGGGTAGACATAGTCATGTGTAGTGCTGGTGACACACACACACATACACACACACACACACACACACACACACACACACACACACACACACACAAGTGAAGTTGAACAAGCCAAATTTCATTCTTCATGTCATGAGAGTAGTGGTGTTTTGCTCCATGAATTACGACACATATTCACTCACAACACTAACTTCTGTAAGACTGTTGATGCTGCAACCTTGAGGCACAAAACTTTTATTATCAAGAAGTTCTTCTGCCATCAAGGTTATCACTGAGGGTTATCACTGAGGGTTATCACTGAGGTTATCACTGAGGGTTATCATTGAGGGTTATCACTGAGGGTTATCACTGAGTGTTATCACTGAGGGTTATCACTGAGGGTTATCACTGAGGGTTATCACTGAGGATTATCACTGAGGTTATCACTGAGAGTTATCACTGAGGTTATCACTGAGGGTTATCACTGAGGGTTATCACTGAGGGTTATCACTGAGGTTATCACTGAGGGTTATCACTGAGGTTATCACTGAGGGTTATCGTGAGGGAGACCGAGGAGACGGTGCCTGCCACTATATTTTCTAAAGTGTTGTACTGGCTACCCAAGCTCTGTATAGTTCCTAATACACAAAATAGATCAAATGTAAATGATCAAAATCGATAAATAGACTAAAACATCTCTTAAATAAACTAAAGAGAGCCATTTATTAGTGAATGAAAAGAGGAGGGGGTCAGGTTACTGACCAAAATATTCATTGTAAGAGATAAGTAAAAAAATAGGAATAAGGAAAGCTAAAAAATATATAAATTAAAAGTCAGAGGGAATCAAAGATCAACCCAGAGAGTTTAATACTTTAAGGGAATAATATTAAGGAAAAGATAAGTCCACTTAAATGTAACTCAAATCAGCTTACAGTTAGTGACTAATAAATATGTACCATTTTTAACACTTATTTTTTTAACACACGGGCCGGCCCGTCTGCCACCAAGGCAGGGTAACAAAAAAAAAAAGAGGAAAAACATTCACCATCACTTATTCAATAGCTGTCTTGTCAGGGGCGTTATGACATTACAGCTCAGTCGTTCGAGCTGTAACGTCTCCACCCTTTCTTTAGAGTGCAGACATTGTGCTTCCCGCCTCCAGCACTCAAGTCGGTCTAACAAGTTTTCCGTAAATATCTTCACAAACGTTGCCTTGCTTACACGCTAACAGCACGTCGAGTCACATAAACTACTTGCCTCCACTCCTATTTAATATGACCCCAGAGGCCTGTCGCATATCCCAACCACTAGCACGCAAAGTGTTCTTTACTCCCTCCCTCTAACCCTTCCTGGAACAACTCCTACCCTTCCTTCCATGCCCTCCTGATTTCTATACCCTCCTGCTCATCTATTTTGCTTCATCTTCTCTAAGTGTCCAAACTTCCTCAACAGCCCCTTCTCAGCCCTTAAAATTATACTCATGGTAATCTCCGAATTCTCTACAAAATATTTGCACCAAGCATTAACCTCAAACGCAACATATTCACCTCCTCCAGCCTCTTGTAATGTTAAAAACCCATGTTTCACAACCTTATAACAGGGTAGAACATCATTGTTTCTGGTACATTTTCCTTTTTGCTTCCTTGGATGAAGTTCTTTGTCTCCACAGGAACCTAAAAGTACCACCCATTTTTTACCCCTCTTCTGTTCTATGGTTCACTTTATCTTTCCACTCCCACACTTATTTCCTCTCTGTTTTTTTTACATGAGGATACAAATGAAATCCCTGAGATCAATAATTATACCAGTCAGGAACACAATATATTATGCAACTTTCCGGTTTTCTAAACCATTTATATCATATCTGTCAGACACAGCAACATTTTGGGATCTTGATCAATGGAATTCTTCAACGCTTGCCTCACCTATAAGCATGACCTACTTACACTAGTGGAATTTTCCACTGGTGACTCCGCCTCCTGCTGCTTCAGCTCACCTGGCTGCAGTCATAAGTCACTTCTCCATGCATATACTGTACATTTCTCAAGTTTGATGGACTGAACACATCAACTCCAGGCTGAGGGACTGATTACCTTTAATTTCTTCTCATCATCTTGCACCATTCATCTCTGTACCGGACTGACGAAGCCACTTGTTGGCGAAACGTTTCCACAATAAAGATTCCCAAATGTTGCAAAAGTGTCGTAATTCTTACACACTCAGGTGTCGTCTGCACACTCAGGTGTCGTCTGCACACTCAGGTATCGTATGCACACTCAGGTGTCGTCTGCACACTCAGGTGTCGTATGCACACTCAGGTGTCGTCTCCACACTCAGGTATCGTCTGCACACTCAGGTGTCATCTGCACACTCAGGTGTCGTCTGCAAGCTCAGGTGTCGTCTGCAAGCTCAGGTGTCGTCTGCACACTCAGGTGTCGTATGCACACTCAGGTGTCGTATGCACACTCAGGTATCGTCTGCACACTCAGGTGTCATCTGCACACTCAGGTGTCGTCTGCAAGCTCAGGTGTCGTCTGCAAGCTCAGGTGTCGTCTGCAAGCTCAGGTGTCGTCTGCACACTCAGGTGTCGTCTGCACACTCAGGTGTCGTCTGCACACTCAGGTGTCGTCTGCACACTCAGGTGTCGTCTGCAAGCTCAGGTGTCGTCTGCAAGCTCAGGTGTCGTCTGCAAGCTCAGGTGTCGTCTGCAAGCTCAGGTGTCGTCTGCACACTCAGGTGTCGTCTGCACACTCAGGTGTCGTCTGCACACTCAGGTGTCGTCTGCACACTCAGGTGTCGTCTGCACACTCAGGTGTCGTCTGCACACTCAGGTGTCGTCTGCACACTCAGGTGTCGTCTGCTTTCTCTGTTTATAAGAGGAACTTTCAACAAGCTCCTGAATGTTTTGAAGATTCGAGCCTAAAGTAAATATTTCCTGCAGAGTGGTGCTTACGCTGGTCTACGTCCTGCTAGCAGCAACAGTCAGACTGTTCAGGCTCTCTACCAAGAAGTTTTTGGTTACGACTGTGCCTCTTTTGTTACAAGAGGCACAGTCGTAATGCAAGGTAATACAAGAGGTGATACATGAGGTAATGCAAGAGGTAATGCAGGTGGTAATACAAGAGGTAATACAAGAGCTAATACAAGAGGTAATGCAAGAGGTAATGCAAGAGGTAATGCAGGTGGTAATACAAGAGGTAATACAAGAGGTAATACAAGAGGTAATGCAAGAAGTAATGCAAGAGGTAATACAAGAGGTAATACAAGAGGTAATACAAGAGCTAATACAAGAGGTAATGCAAGAGGTAATGCAAGAGGTAATGCAGGTGGTAATACAAGAGGTAATACAAGAGCTAATACAAGAGGTAATGCAAGAGGTAATGCAAGAGGTAATACAAGAGCTAATACAAGAGGTAATGCAAGAGGTAATACAAGAGGTAATACAAGAGGTAATACAAGAGGTAATGCAAGAGGTAATGCAAGAGGTAATACAAGAGGTAATACAAGAGGTAATACAAGAGGTATTGCAAGAGGTAATACAAGAGGTAATACAAGAGGTAATGTAAGAGGTAATACAAGAGGTAATACAAGAGGTAATGCAAGAGGTAATACAAGAGGTAATACAAGAGGTAATACAAGAGGTAATACAAGAGGTAATACAAGAGGTAATGCAAGAGGTAATGCAAGAGGTAATACAAGAGGTAATACAAGAGGTAATACAAGAGGTATTGCAAGAGGTAATGCAAGAGGTAATGCAAGAGGTAATGCAAGAGGTAATACAAGAGGTAAAGCAAGAGGTAATACAAGAGGTAATACAAGAGGTAATGCAAGAGGTAATACAAGAGGTAATACAAGAGGTAATGCAAGAGGTAATACAAGAGGTAATACAAGAGGTAATACAAGAGGTAATACAAGAGGTAATACAAGGGGTAATACAAGAGGTAATACACGAGGTAATACAAGAGGTAATACAAGAGGTAATGCAAGAGGTAATACAAGAGGTAATACAAGAGGTAATGCAAGAGGTAATACAAGAAGTAATACAAGTGGTAATACAAGAGGTAATACACGAGGTAATACAAGAGGTAATACAAGAGGTAATGCAAGAGGTAATACAAGAGGTAATGCAAGAGGTAATGCAAGAGGTAATACAAGAGCTAATACAAGAGGTAATGCAAGAGGTAATACAAGAGGTAATACAAGAGGTAATACAAGAGGTAATACAAGAGGTAATACAAGAGGTAATGCAAGAGGTAATACAAGAGGTAATACAAGAGGTAATACAAGAGGTAATACAAGAGGTAATACAAGAGGTAATGCAAGAGGTAATACAAGAGGTAATACAAGAGGTAATACAAGAGGTAATACAAGGGGTAATACAAGAGGTAATACACGAGGTAATACAAGAGGTAATACAAGAGGTAATGCAAGAGGTAATACAAGAGGTAATACAAGAGGTAATGCAAGAGGTAATACAAGAAGTAATACAAGTGGTAATACAAGAGGTAATACAAGAGGTAATACAAGGGGTAATACAAGAGGTAATACAAGAGGTAATACAAGAGGTAATGCAAGAGGTAATATAAGAAGTAATACAAGAGATAATACAAGAGGTAATACAAAAGGTAAAATAAGAGAAACTGACGCAACCGAAGGTAATACAAAGACTCGGAGAAGCATAAATACAAATACAGTTAAGGCAAAGGTTAAGAAGACACTGGAATTTCCAGAGGTGACTCCGGAGGCAAATGAAAATGTACAGGCCAAGCTAAGAGCATTTCCAGAACTGCGCCGGAAGTCAAATGTGATTCAAGTCGAGCCAAAGCCGAAGGTAATTCAGTAATTCAGGAGGTACACATGAGTGGCGATGTAATTAACGGAACGAACAGGAGAGGAATTAAAGAAATTCGAGAAGTTGCGGGGAGTCTGAAGGTAATTCCGAAGGTTGCGAGAAACCATGAGGTAACTGTAGAAGCTGAGAGTACTCTGAAGGTAATCGAGGGAGTGAAGAGGAAGGCAAATGTAACTCTAGTGGTGAGTCTCTTTACTAGTGAGAGGTGTGAGGCTCTATTGGAGAGAGAGAGAGAGAGAGAGAGAGAGAGAGAGAGAGAGAAGAGAGAGAGAGAGAGAGAGAGAGAGAGAGAGAGAGCACACATACCATCACTGATCCTACACCTGTCAGCACACTTGCTGACACTACTCTAACATCTGCAAATACTGAGTCAGGATTTTCTCCACCAGAGATTGGTGCAGTAAATAACCTGCACCTGAACAGGTGCTGTGCCAAACAACGAAGAACAGGGACACATCTGTTAGAACTGTACGGGGGCGTGGTAAAGGACGTGGAAGAAGAGGACATCTACAGCCGTCTCACCTTCCACCAACACAGTCCCAGGAAAACCTTCATCAAGTACACAATCATCAGCTCACCAGCGGCAGAACCTGAGGATAAATTAGCAGCGAAACACAAGAGGTGCAACAAAAATGAGTCCACCCTCCCAGGCACCTCGGCAGTGCTCTCGCTGTCACTGCAGGGGGCACACCACTAACAACTGCCTGCGAGATACCAGGTACAATTACTGCCACAATAGGGGACATCAGGAGGACCAGTGTCGCACTCACACGTCACCCACTCAGCTACTCCTATCTCAGCCTAATAGGTTGTTTTGTGCCATATACAAGACCCCAGACCTACATCCCAGCAGCTGCCTCGGCGCCCTACCTGTCTCAAGTGCAGGCACCTTAAAAGCCTTACACACCCACCACCTCAAGCTGAACACATCATGAGGAGCCAGTCTATCAGCATCCTGTCGACCAACATTAGAGATTTCATTACCAATGTTGGAGAGCTGACACACAGTTTCGTGAACACTCGACGTCCCGACATGATAGCTGTTGTTGAAACATTTTTGGACGACAGGACTCCGGAAAATTTTGCAAGAATTGCTGGCTACACCTCATTGATGAGAAGAGACAAGCAAGGGCATGGAGGAGGTGTTGCTGTGTGCTTCTCTAAAAGTGTACATGACCAGCACATTGATGTTGTCATTCCTACTCATCTTGAAATGATGTTCTTCAAGCTATGCATAAACACTAGTACCTCTGTACTAGTATGTGCAATGTACAGACCTCAGTGGCATCATGCAGACCCCATCAACTTCCTAATGGAAAATGTGGACTCCCTTCTGCTCCAACACAACTGTCAACATATTATAATCGTTGGTGATCTCAACTAACATCTTATTCAGAGGGACTTTGATGACCTTGCAGTGTTTGACATGAGAAACTTCAGTGATTTCCCTACTCACTTCTCTGGCTCCTCCCTCGACCCAGTAGTGAGTGATCTGGCATGTTGGATCGTCTGATCACAAGGCTGTTTTTACGACACTAAAGATCCCAACAGAACGAGGTGAGGAGTCTACACAACCTGGCTATGGGAAAGAGGTAATTGGCCAGCTCTTTGTTCTGAGCTCGCCACCTCCGAGTGTAATGCTCTTCTCCAAGGGGATGTTGACAACCAAGTGAATGCCTTCACTGGACACATCCTTAATCTACAACAAGAACACATCCCTCACCGGCAGTATGTGACGAAGCCTACAGATCAGTCTTGGTTCGGCTTTCGTTGTAGAGAAGCTGCTACTGCTGAATATAAGGCTTAGCGAAGGTATAAGAGACATCCCACTTTCTATAACAGGAACTTGCACAGGCAACCTGTGGGCATATGAGTGAAGTTCAAAAGTGGGCCATCTTTAAATGGGATGTGGACACAATAAGAAAACTAGCATCAGGTAGAGTGGGCTCCAAAACCTGGTGGTCCCTTGTCAAGGACAGACAAGGTTATCTGCCTGATGAACTTATTCCACCTCTAAATCGACAGTAGTCAAGAGAAAGCTGACCTCTCTGAAGAACACTGCTGGCAAAATGCAAGTTTCTGATCCAGCGAGGGACCCTCCTTGGCTAGCTGCAAGAACTTTCAAAGCTGGCAATGGTGACAATAAGGCAGGGGAAGGTGCATCTTATCTTAAAACGCTGGACCAAGAGAAAGCTGTGGGCCCAGACAAGTTGAGCCCAAAATTGCTGAGTAGATGTGGAGACCAGCTAGCAGCACCTCTCACTCGCAACTTTCAGCACTCCCTAGTATAGTGTAAATGGCTTCTCTGTGGAGAGTGACAAATGTAGTCCCTGTTCTCAAGAAGTAGAGCAGAGCAGAAATCAGCAACTACAGACCAGTGTTACTCCTGTCAGTCACTGGCAAGATCCTTGAGACAATAATCTCAAGACAAATGACAGAGGTTTTTGACTATCACTCACTGCTTTGTGACCGTCAGTATGGCTTCAGGAAAAGTTACTCTACTTCTGATCTGTTGTTAAACATCTCCACTAAGTGGCACCAGTCACTGGATGAATCCAAAGTCAGCTGTTTGGTAGCATTGGACATTGCTGGTACTTTCGACCGAGTATGGCACCAGGGCCTCTTGGCAAAACTACAAGCACTGGGAATTGCAGGCTCTGTACTATGTCTCCTCAGTGATTACCTTCAAGATAGATCTATAAGTATAATTCTCAATGGAACAGAGTCAACAAGACATCCTACTGGGGCAAGTGTTCCACAGGGAAGCGTGCTTCGGCCATTGTTATGGAATGTCTACTTCAATGACCTTCTTCATCTAATCTCAGAATCCCATGCATATGCAAACGACTGTACTCTGACATTTACTTATAAAAGAGAGGAAATGTCAGCTGCTCTAAGCTACATCAATCACAAACTAAGAGCTATATCAGACTGGGGAAACCGATGGCAGGTAACATTTGCACCTGAGAAAACACAAATGATAATGGTCTCTAGGCACCATGATAGTAATACCGGAGCAGTAGTATGAATGAGAGAGTGTTGGTATCCGGAGAAGAAGTTGATATCCTTGGGGTGAAATTTGACTCCAAACTGACCATGAAGAACCACGTTGTAAATCTTTCTTGGACTGCCTGCCCCTCATCTCATCTGCGACTGCTTGACAGAGTAGAGTACAGAGCAAGACACCTCATCTCTCGCCTGGATCCATCCTGGATAGATCCGTCATCTCAGCAGAGCCTTCAACACAGGAGGGATGTGGGCGGCCTTACTGTTATGTACAAGGCCAACATTGTCAAAGTATCACACTTGGCTCCACTCCGAGGACAGCGAGAAGCGAGCTTCTACACCACAAGACGGGCAGCAAGCAGCAACATCACTCTGACTGTACCCTTCTCCAGATCATCAATTCATCTGAGATTATTTATGCCTAGGATTAATCGAGTCTGGGACATGTTCGTACAGCATAATGGCATCAACGAAATAAAGTCAGTTGACCAAATGAAATTGCTGGCCACATATACCTCCAACTTAAGCCTGTTCCCTACTTGAGAGAGAGAGAGAGAGAGAGAGAGAGAGAGAGAGAGAGAGAGAGAGAGAGAGAGAGAACGGCAGATCTTAACATGTGTTACTCACGCCGGAATTCCTAAATTTACACCACTAAAATGTAAAGGAAATATACAGAAGAGAAAGAACTCAGAGAGGAGGAGGAGGACAAGGAGGAAGAGGCTTACGAATAAGAGGAGGAGGATTAGGATGTGGTGGAGGAGTAAAAGGAGGATGAGGATTAGGATAAAGAGGAGGAAGAGGGGAGGGGGGCATTAGAGAGGAAAAGGGGGAAGATGAGTGGGGATGAGAGAGTAAGGTAATTTCTGGAGGAGAAGTTGAGAATGCAGGTGGTTGGGGGTACCCACTGCATGACGTACCACCTGCTGTGTCCTCACAGACCTGCCTCTTCAAGTACCAACTGAGGACAACACTGAGAAAAATAGAAGACAGGGGGAAAAATGGGAAGACAATTGAAAAATGTTAGTTGGTACTGTGGTGGAGGCATTGTGAGATACTTGGTACTGTGGTGGAGGCACTGTGAGATACTTGGTACTGTGGTGGAGGCACTGTGAGATACTTGGTACTGTGGTGGAGGCACTGTGAGATTCTTGGTACTGTGGTGGAGGAACTGTGAGATACTTGGTACTGTGGTGGAGGCACTGTGGGTTAGTTGGTACTGTGGTGGGGGCACTGTGAGATACTTGGTACTGTGGTGGAGGCACTGTGAGATACTTGGTACTGTGGTGGAGGCACTGTGGGTTAGTTGGTACTGTGGTGGGGTCACTGTGAGATACTTGGTACTGTGGTGGAGGCACTGTGGGTTAGTTGGTACTGTGGTGGGGATACTGTGAGATACTTGGTACTGTGGTGGAGGCACTGTGGGTTAGTTGGTACTGGGGTGGAGGCCCTGTGAGTTAGTTGGTACTGTGGTGGAGGAACTGTGAGATACTTGGTACTGTGGTTGAGGAACTGTGGGTTAGTTGGTACTGTGGTGGAGGCACTGTGGGTTAGTTGGTAATGTGGTGGGGGCACTGTGAGATACTTGGTACTGTGGTGGAGGCACTGTGGGTTAGTTGGTACTGTGGTGGGGCACTGTGAGATACTTGGTACTGTGGTGGAGGCACTGTGGGTTAGTTGGTACTGTGGTGGAGGCACTGTGGGTTAGTTGGTACTGTGGTGGGGGCACTGTGTGATACTTGGTACTGTGGTGGAGGCACTGTGGGTTAGTTGGTACTGTGGTGGAGGCACTGTGGGTTAGTTGGTTCTGTGGTGGAGGCACTGTGAGTTAGCTGGTACTATGGTGGAGGCACTGTGAGTTAGTTGGTACTGTGGTGGAGGCACTGTGGGTTAGTTGGTACTGTGGTGGAGGCACTGTGGGTTAGTTGGTACTGTGGTGGAGGCACTGTGGGTTAGTTGGTACTGTGGTGGAGGCACTGTGAGTTAGTTGGTACTGTGGTGGAGGCACTGTGGGTTAGTTGGTACTGTGGTGGAGGCACTGTGGGTTAGTTGGTACTGTGATGGGGGCACTGTGAGACACTTGGTACTGTGGTGGAGGCACTGTGGGTTAGTTGATAGTGTGGTGGAAGCACTGTGGGTAAGTTAGTACAGTGGTGGAGGCACTGTGGGTTAGTTAGTACTATGATGGAGGCACTGTGGGTTAGTTGGTACTGTGGTGGAGGCACTGTGGGTTAGTTGGTACTGTGGTGGAGGGACTGTGAGTTACTTGGTACTATAGTGGAGGCACTGTGAGTTAGCTGGTACTATGGTGGAGGCACTGTGGGTTAGATGGTACTGTGGTGGAGGAACTGTGAGTTAGTTGGTACTGTGGTGGAGGCACTGTGGGTTAGATGGTACTGTGTTGGGGCACTGTGAGATACTTGGTACTGTGGTGGAGGCACTGTGGGTTAGTTGGTACTGTGGTGGAGGCACTGTGGGTTAGTTGGTACTGTGGTGGAGGCACTGTGGGTTAGTTGGTACTGTGGTGGGGCACTGTGAGATACTTGGTACTGTGGTGGAGGCACTGTTGGTTTGTTGGTACTGTGGTGGAGGCACTGTGGGTTAGTTGGTACTGTGGTGGAGGCACTGTGGGTTAGTTGGTACTGTGGTGGAGGCACTGTGGGTTAGTTGGTACTGTGGTGGAGGCACTGTGGGTTAGTTGGTACTTTGGTGGAGGCACTGTTAGTTAGTTGGTACTGTGGTGGAGGCACTGTGGGTTAGTTGGTACTGTGATGGGGGCACTGTGAGACACTTGGTACTGTGGTGGAGGCACTGTGGGTTAGTTGATAGTGTGGTGAAGGCACTGTGGGTTAGTTGGTATTGTGGTGGAGGCACTGTGGGTAAGTTGGTACAATGGTGGAGGCACTGTGGGTTAGTTAGTACTGTGGTGGAGGCACTGTGGGTTAGTTGGTACTGTGGTGGAGGCACTGTGGGTTAGTTGGTACTGTGGTGGAGGCACTGTGCGTTAGTTGGTACTATGGTGGAGGCACTGTGGGTTAGTTGGTACTGTGATGGGGCACTGTGAGTTACTTGGTACTGAGATGGAGGCACTGTGAGTTAGCTGGTACTATGGTGGAGTCACTGTGGGTTAGATGGTACTGTGGTGGAGGAACTGAGAGTTAGTTGGTACTGTGGTGGAGGCACTGTGGGTTAGTTGGTACTGTGGTACAGGCACTGTGGGTTATTTGGTACTGTGGTGGAGGCCCTGTGGGTTAGTTGGCACTGTGGGTTAGTTACAACAATAACTTTACTTGCCACGAAGATGCATCACAAGTGAGAATGAGGGTCAGGTGAGGACAATGTCAAGAAGTTCACCTAATGTGATTGTTAAGTAGATTGTTGTAGGATAGATGGCACTTGTGGTCGTTATGGTTGTTGACCTCGCCAGTGTGATGCCCAGGTCGAGGGGAAGCGTCAGAGGGAGTCAGGTGGAAGCAGAGAGATAGAGAGAGAGAGAAGAAGGAACAGGTGATGAGAGATGAGATATGAGTAGGGAAGATGACAAGCGAAGGAAGTGAAATGATTAGGTAGCATGATGGGGAAGAAGAATGAGAAGAAGAAAATTCAGAAACAGGAAAGAATGATGTTGTAAATGTTCACACACTATAGTAGAGAGAAAGAGAGAGAGAGACAGAGACAGAGAGAGAGAGAGAGAGAGACTTGTGGTGATGACTGAACTGATAGGAGCAACAGCAGTAAATATGACATCAAAGGAAAGGAAGGAAAGGAGATGGAAGAATCGCAAACAGCTTCAGGAAGAGAAGCAGTGTAGATAACGAGGCGGTATTATTGTTAGTGGCACTGCATGCAAGACGAAACTGAATCATATCAATTGTTGTTTGCTGTTAATAAGAAGCTAGCGAGAAGAAGAATAAGAAAGGAAGACAATAGAGAGAGACTCTACAGGAAGACTTGCACAAGCTGATGCAAGATAAATAAGAAAAACTGGCTACTGGAGTTGAACCGAGATATTTATCAGGTTAGGCAAACTGGGAGGTGAAGACAATATAAGAAATGCGAAGATCGTTCTAAGAGAAAAAGTCTTGAGGTGACCATGACACTATATGGATCACCATAGTAGTAAACAAACCTCATAACATCAACGGCATGCGAGAAGTCAGGTGCGTCTTCCGGAAAAAATATGTGTCCAAATTCTGCACAGTGAGTACGCAGCACCAGTATGAAGCCCACATTTAGTCAAGCGTGTCAGATAAACCTCAAGGTCTAGAAGTCTGCATCAAAACTGTGAGGAGAGGCACAAAGAACTGACCCAGACAGCCTTAGAAGAGGGAAGAATCATGGGAGATGTGATCACAATGTACAAGATACCTGAAGAATTTGATATCTAAAACACATGAACGAGGGAACACACTTGAACGAGGCTACACACATGAACGATGCAAGTAATTGTAAGCAGATGCTGTACCAGTCATGATCACGTGCACCTCTTTGCAAGAGATCGGTGTTGCAACTCATGAGAGTAACTAGTGTAAATAATCTCTGTACTGCGACAGGAAAGGTACAGGAAAACTCCTACCTCATTTTATTTACATGTGACAATATTAGACTCTCAGTGATCGAGACACAGCCAGAAATTAGGCATTCTGCATTGCTTCCTGTAGAAGTTTGGCAAGCAAAAGAAACATGCTTGATTGACACTTCTTTTGTGTATCAGGTGACGCTCAGGGCACGCCGGGCCAGTGCAGGGCGCCAGGGATTAGATTGCTTTACAACCTGCCAGGGGGAACTTAATGCCAGGATAATGAATAAAGAACACTGTTCCTCGCATTTATTTGCATAAAAGACAATCCCCATTAGCGGTATATTACAGAGAAGTGTGTGCAGCTTCCTGTAGTGACATTACTGTGAATAGACAACAAATGAAGGACAATTAAGAGTACCGTGTGTATCGAAAACTATTTTCACAGACTAACCGTGCGTTATAAAACACATATTCTTCAATCAAGATAGCGGTTATCCGGTTATCCAGGTGATACTTAAGGGTCCGATACACATACCCAGGTAAGTCTGCTTAGACATTGTGATGTTGAAATGACTACACAGTTAGGAACTGATGTATGTTCTAGGCACATTTATCATACACCCGGTGAAACGTGGGCTTTTTAGCCCAACCCAGTGAGTACCCAGCATTGTTCAGTATTCAGTTAATGAATGTATATTGCTATATGCTCCTCAGGGGCAATTATTCACATACTCACTATATACTTACTTGTTTCCAACAGCTAAAGTGGCGGTAGAACACACTGGGTCACATTGGAGGAACTTTCAGGATGCAGCTGCAGAAAGCTGACCCAGCAACAAAGATAAGTACAGTATTTCCTGTGTTCCTGTACAAATTGTTGGTGTTCTACAAATGTAATTTTACCACACATGATAACGACATAAAATACTGAGAGGAATTGACAAGGTAGATAGGAACAGAAAGTTTCAGAGATGTGACACAGCAACAAGGGGTCACAACTGGAAGTTGAAAACTCGGATGAATCACAGGGATGTTAGGAAATATTTCTTCAGTCACAGAGTAGTCAGAAAGTGGAACAATCTGGAGAGTGATGTAGTGGAGGCAGGATCCATACATAGCTTCAAGAAGAGGTATGATGAAGCTCATGGAGAAGGGAGAGAGTAGACCTAGTAGCAATCAGCGAAAAGGCGTGGCCAGGAGCTATGAATCAACCCCTGCAACCACAAATAGGTGAGTACACACACACACACACACACACACACACACACACACACACACACACACACACACACACTCATCCACTAAGACTAAGCAGACAATTTCCTTAACAGCAACAACCAATCACACAACAATTCACTAATCGCCTGCATCAGCTAATACGAACCTCAAGTCTCCCCTCACCCTGCTGCCCCTATCCCACTGCTACCTTCCCACCCCCCTCCCAATAACCACTATCTAGCCACCCTCCCTCCCTCCCTCTGTCTTCCTCTCACCTACATATCCATCCTGTCATCATTTATCTTCATCATAGAATATGATGAAATATGCCAGAGAAACATGATAGTCTTCTCACTGTGTAACTGTCATATACTGTAGGATACAGCACACTGCTGATGTATTCAATATTAATTAAAAAATAACACTTGAAATACCGGTTAGTATTAGCTAAGATGTCCTCACAATGAAAGGTTCATTACAGTTCACTTAAAGTCTCTGGCGAGGCTTTCAACACTGGCCTCAGAAGTGGCTTCACCACTTAATAATAATAATAATAATAATAATAATAATAATAATAATAATAATAATAATAATAATAATAATAATAATAATAATAATAATAATAATAATAATAAAAGAAGAAGAAGAAGAAGAAGAAGATATAACAGTCAAAATTATTTAAAATACTGTATTTGATTAGCAGGTCAACGAATAGTGTAAAATACACAGTAAGTATTGTAATATACACAGTGACTATTGTAACTTACGCAGTAAGTATTGTGACATAAACAGTGAGTATTGTAACATAGTAAGTATTGCAACATACACAGTAAGTATTGTAACATACACAGTAAGCATTGTAACATACACAGTAAGTATTGTAACATACACAGTGAGTATTGCAACATACACAGTAAGTATTGTAACATACACAGTAAGTATTGTAACATACACAGTAAGTATTGCAACATACACAGTAAGTATTGTAACATACACAGTGAGTATTGTAACATACACAGTAAGTATTGTAACATACACAGTGAGTATTGTAACATACACAGTAAGTATTGTAACATACAGTGAGTTGTAACACAGTAGATTAACATCACAGTAAGTTTAACATACACAGTGAGAATTGTAACATACACAGTGAGTATTGTAACATACACAGTGAGTATTGTAACATACACAGTGAGTATTGTAACATACACAGTAAGTATTGTAACATACACAGTGAGTATTGTAACATACACAGTAAGTATTGTAACATACACAGTAAGTATTGTAACATACACAGTAGTATTGTAACACAAGTATTCACAAGTGAGTATTGTAACATACACAGTGAGATTGAACATACAGTAATATTGTAACATACACAGTGAGTATTGTAACATACACAGTAGGAATTGTAAATTACACAGTAAGTATTGTAACATACACAGTGAGTATTGTAACATACACAGTGAATATTGTAACATACTCAGTAAGTATTGTAATGTACACAGTAAGTATTGCAACATTCACAGTAATATTGTAACATACACAGTGAGTATTGAACATACACAGTGAGTATTGTAATACAGTGAGTATTGAACATACACAGTATATTGTAACATACACAGTGAGTATTGTAACATACACAGTGAGTATTGCAACATACACAGTGAGTATTGTAACATACACAGTGAGTATTGTAACATACACAGTGAGTATTGTAACATACACAGTGAGTATTGTAACATACACAGTGAGTATTGCAACATACACAGTGAGTATTGCAACATACACAGTGAGTATTGTAACATACACAGTGAGTATTGTAACATACACAGTGAGTATTGTAACATACACAGTGAGTATTGTAACATACACAGTGAGTATTGCAACATACACAGTGAGTATTGTAACATACACAGTGAGTATTGTAACATACACAGTGAGTATTGTAACATACACAGTGAGTATTGCAACATACACAGTAAGTATTGCAACATACACAGTGAGTATTGCAACATACACAGTGAGTATTGTAACATACACAGTAAGTATTGTAACATACACAGTGAGTATTGTAACATACACAGTGAGTATTGTAACATACACAGTGAGTATTGTAACATACACAGTGAGTATTGTAACATACACAGTGAGTATTGTAACATACACAGTGAGTATTGCAACATACACAGTGAGTATTGTAACATACACAGTGAGTATTGCAACATACACAGTGAGTATTGTAACATACACAGTGAGTATTGCAACATACACAGTGAGTATTGTAACATACACAGTGAGTATTGTAACATACACAGTGAGTATTGCAACATACACAGTGAGTATTGTAACATACACAGTGAGTATTGTAACATACACAGTGAGTATTGTAACATACACAGTGAGTATTGTAACATACACAGTGAGTATTGCAACATACACAGTGAGTATTGTAACATACACAGTGAGTATTGTAACATACACAGTGAGTATTGTAACATACACAGTGAGTATTGTAACATACACAGTGAGTATTGTAACATACACAGTGAGTATTGTAACATATACAGTGAGTATTGTAACATACACAGTGAGTATTGTAATATACACAGTAAGTATTGTAACATACACAGTGAGTATTGTAACATACACATGAGTATTGTAACATACACAGTGAGTATTGTAACACACACAGTGAGTATTGCAACATACACAGTGAGTATTGTAACACACACAGTGAGTATTGTAACATACACAGTGAGTATTGTAACATACACAGTGAGTATTGTAACATACACATTGAGTATTGTAACATACACAGTGAGTATTGTAACATACACAGTGAGTATTGCAACATACACAGTGAGTATTGTAACATACACAGTGAGTATTGTAACATACACAGTGAGTATTGTAACATACACAGTGAGTATTGTAACATACACAGTGAGTATTGTAACATACACAGTGAGTATTGTAACATACACAGTGAGTATTGCAACATACACAGTGAGTATTGTAACACACACAGTGAGTATTGCAACATACACAGTGAGTATTGTAACACACACAGTGAGTATTGTAACATACACAGTAAGTATTGCAACATACACAGTGAGTATTGCAACATACACAGTGAGTATTGTAACATACACAGTAAGTATTGTAACATACACAGTGAGTATTGCAACATACACAGTAAGTATTGCAACATACACAGTGAGTATTGCAACATACACAGTGAGTATTGTAACATACACAGTGAGTATTGTAACATACACAGTGAGTATTGTAACATACACAGTGAGTATTGCAACATACACAGTGAGTATTGTAACATACACAGTGAGTATTGTAACATACACAGTGAGTATTGTAACATACACAGTGAGTATTGTAACATACACAGTGAGTATTGTAACATACATAGTGAGTATTGTAACATACACAGTGAGTATTGTAACATACACAGTGAGTATTGTAACATACACAAGGTGGAGCTGTATGTCTCACAAGAATTACCCCTGGAAGGTTGGGTAGTGGGGGGGGGGAGGAGGAGGAAGAAAATAGGAAATGGTTATAGAGAGGGTATGGGAGGGACGGGGATAAAGAGAGAGAGAGAGAGAGAGAGAGAGAGAGAGAGAGAGAGAGAGAGAGAGAGAAGGGGGAAGGATGTAAGACCCATGCCATAAAGTGAGAATTAAGGGGTTACGATGTTAATACCCTAAGGGAAGCCTTCTGGACGATTAGTAATAGCAGCCTCACGCCAATAAAGGGGATAAAAGGGATGACAGAAAATATCGGCGCCACTGAAGGGTAATAATGCATTTTACCCCCAAAAATATCTAAATTTTAGTAGCTAAATTAAAAATTTGTTAAATAAAATATGCTTGAAACATCTAAAAAAAAAAAAAAAAAAAAAAAAATAGCTAAGTAACAAGTATTTTACTTTTCATTTCAGAAACAAATACGATTGAGTTGAACTCTCCTCAAAAAAAAAAGCAGTCTAGAGAATAAGTTTGATTTAGAATAACTGAATGATAGTGCTGAGGCAGCGTCAGGGGTAACTAAGACGTAGTGCCCCTGGGCACTGAGAAAGTATACCCAAGAAACATTACAACAGCGAAACGTATGGCGTAATAGAACCATAAAGGAGGACAAATAGAGAGTAATGAACTTTAAAAGAAGACAGTATATATGGAGGACAAAACTGGGCAAAATAGAAAAAAATCACGTGTGAGGGAGTGTGCCGTGTTGCCAACAAAAGCTATGTTTATGTAAATTAACCCAGAGTATTGGTAAAGCAATGAGAGAGCTCGGTACGGCGCTCGCTCTCAGTGGCCCTATATACTACCAACAAGAAGACTAATGAAATAATGAGAGGAATGATGCCATGGCGAGGATATTAAGGAGAGAGAGAGAGAGAGAGAGAGACAGACAGACAGACAGAGCGAGAGCGAGAGGGAGAAATAAATGGGATGGAGTGAACACATTAGGAGGAACGTACGGCAGCAGAGAGGAAGCGTCAGGGTGCTGCTACAAGCCAGCGTTCTCCTCATTACTGTGGCACTGTGTACGTGGCGCTTGGTGGCATTGGATGGCACTTGCTAGGTGGCACTGGGAATGTGGCACTGGGTGAGTGACACAAAGTGGATGGCACTGGGTACGTGGCTCTGGGGGGATGATGCTGGGACGGTGACACTAATGGTGGTTGTGGTGCTATTCCTGTTGATTCCAGTGTGGTTGGTGTTGTTGCTGTTGATTTCAGTGTGGTTGGTGTTCCTGTTGATTCCAGTGTGGTTGGTGTTGTTGCTGTTGATTCCAGTGTGGTTGGTGTTGTTCCTGTTGATTCCAGTGTGGTTGGTGTTGTTCCTGTTGATTCCAGTGTGGTTGGTGTTGTTCCTGTTGATTCCAGTGTGGTTGGTGTTGTTCCTGTTGATTCCAGTGTGGTTGGTGTTGTTCCTGTTGATTCCAGTGTGGTTGGTGTTGTTCCTGTTGATTCCAGTGTGGTTGTTGTTGTTGCTATTGATTCCAGTGTGGTTGGTGTTGTTGCTGTTGATTCCAGTGTGGTTGGTGTTGTTGCTATTGATTCCAGTGTGGTTGGTGTTGTTCCTGTTGATTCCAGTGTGGTTGTTGTTGTTGCTATTGATTCCAGTGTGGTTGGTGTTGTTGCTGTTGATTCCAGTGTGGTTGGTGTTGTTGCTATTGATTCCAGTGTGGTTGGTGTTGTTCCTGTTGATTCCAGTGTGGTTGGTGTTGTTGCTGTTGATTCCAGTGTGGTTGGTGTTGTTGCTGTTGATTCCAGTGTGGTTGGTGTTGTTCCTTATGTTGTCACTTTTGATTATGTCTCTGCTTCTGCTGCTCACTGCTGTTGTTCCTGTGGCTTGGTGCTGCTGTCAATGCTGATGCTGTTGTTGTTGTTACTGCTGCTGCTGCTATTGTTCCTGTTGCTTCTAGTGAGGCTGTTGCTGTTCCTTATGTTATAACTGTTGATATTACTGCTGCTGTTCCTGCTGCCCCTGTTGTTTTTGCTGTTGCTCTACCTGCTATTCCTCGTCCAGCTGCTGCTGCACAGGTAGACAGCTGCTGCTGCTGCACAGGCAGTCAGCTGCTACTGTATAGGCAGTCAACTGCTGCTGCTCCACAGGCAGTCAGCTGCTGCTGTACATGCAGTCAACTGCTGTTGCTGCTGCTGCTGCATAGGCAGTCAGCTGGCACTTCTTCAACAGCTCCAGCAAGTCGTTCCGAAGTTTTAATTACGCCGTCAAACTTACCACTCCGAAATGCATACCCGTAACACTCTTCTCTGAGAGAAATTAGTGGTCCTTACACTTCTCTGAGAGAAATTAGTGGTCCTTACACTTCTCTGAGAGAAATTACTGTGTCTTACACTTCTCTGAGAGAAATTACTGTGTCTTACACTTCTCTGAGAGAAATGACTGTGTCTTACACTTCTCTGAGAGAAATTACTGTCTTACACTTCTCTGAGAGAAATTACTGTGTCTTACACTTCTCTGAGAGAAATTAGGGGGCCTTAGACTTCTCTGAGAAAACTGAGCCTTCAGCTGGTGTAGGGGATTCCTACACAACACGTGTGTATGTATACAACATACGTGTGTATATCTTAGAGAATGTACTTCAAGAGGTGTTTATGTCAGTGTATATAGATCCAGAAGTATATCTCACTTATTGGGAGGGAGTGACTTACTTTGCCTGCGACAATCCCCGAGGGTGATGAGAGTCAGCAGAACACTGAGGGACTGGACAAGCTGCTGAGACTTCGGCTAAAAGTCTTTGAATTCGTCTATTCCACTTGCTTCTACCTGTCTATGCAAGCCATTCTGACTTAATTTTGTGACTCTTCCGTCCTGGGAGCGGTGTGCTTCATGAGTCTGCTCGTCACTTGCATGAATCACTTAGTTCTCAGTTTGTTCTGGGTCACCGTTTCATTAATGGTTCATTCAGGTCTGGACCGGTGTTCTCCATGAGATTAAGAATTAAGATTATCCACTACAGCTTGTGTTGACATACGTTCCTCGTCATGAGTCATGCCAGTTTTTCACTTCGAGGTGCTCGACTCTCTCCTGCTTCCATCCTTTATTCAACATTAAGTCACTGTGTCACAGTAGACCTCAGCTATACTTCAGTACCATTGGCTACCCCATGCCTCATGTGGGAGCTACCCCGTGTAATATTGTTTATTTCTCAGCTTTGACTCAACATTTTCAATATGTGTTTTATGTATGAACAAACTTTATGTTATTTGAGTGTCTTCTTCAATTTTCCACTTTATTTCCTTGTTAATATAAGATTCTCATTTTCCTTTTCTTGAAAATGGGTGAATTCTCTCTGACGCACAGAGATTCACAGACATTTAGTCTTCTTTTCTACCATCTTCTCCATTGCTACAGTTTTCAGTGCCAGATCAGAGCAGTCTTTCAAGAATCAGTCGGACAAGAATTTGCAAATATAAGACACTGCTAGTCATATTTCACTGCTGGTGGAGACAACCAGGCATAAGATTCAGGACTGGTGCACACAGTGCACAGTAGTTAGTAGTGAACTAGTGGTAGAGACAGCACTAATGTTGGTAGTAGACTAGCATCAGTGGTTGCAGCAGTATCAGTATTATTGAACTAGTGATGGTTGTGGTCTCTCTCTCTCTCTCTCTCTCTCTCTCTCTCTCTCTCTCTCTCTCTCTCTCTCTCTCTCTCTCAATTATCATACATAAATGTAATCGACAAAATTAAGTCTGCAACAAAACACTGGCAATAAAACCTTATTTATCCTCTGGAAAAAATTTGGCAGTGACACATTAACTTTCATACTCCACCATGCTAGACCCCAACAAGCCAGACCCCAGCATGCCAGACCCCAGCATGCCAGACCCCAGCATGCAAGACCCCAGTATGCAATACCCCAGCATGCTAGGCCCCAGCAGACCAGACCCCAGCAGGCCATACCAGAGGTATGCCAGACCCCAGTATGCCAGACCCCAGCAAGCAAGACCCCAGTATACCAGACCCCAGCATGCCAGACCCCAGTTGCACATGTGTCTTAATCATTATCATGTCGGTATTTTATACCCTTTTCAACATAACATCTCAGACCCACTAGAAAATATTGCGCTTTTATCTTTATCTTATCGTTATAGATTTGTTATTTCTGTGGAGAGATGACTGGAGATAACACTGGTGTTATTACTGTGGAGAGATGACTGGAGATAACACTGGTGTTATTACTCTGGAGAGATGACTGGAGATAACACTGGTGATATTACTGTGGAGAGATGACTGGAGATAACACTGGTGTTATTACTCTGGAGAGATGACTGGAGATAACACTGGTGTTATTACTGTGGAGAGATGTCTGGAGATAACACTGGTGTTATTACTCTGGAGAGATGACTGGAGATAACACTGGTGTTATTACTCTGGAGAGATGACTGGAGATAACACTGGTGTTATTACTCTGGAGAGATGACTGGAGATAACACTGGTGTTATTACTCTGGAGAGATGACTGGAGATAACACTGGTGTTATTACTCTGGAGAGATGACTGGAGATAACACTGGTGTTATTACTCTGGAGAGATGACTGGAGATAACACTGGTTTTATTACTGTGGAGAGATGACTGGAGATAACACTGGTGTTATTACTCTGGAGAGATGACTGGAGATAACACTGGTGTTATTACTCTGGAGAGATGACTGGAGATAACACTGGTGTTATTACTCTGGAGAGATGACTGGAGATAACACTGGGTAGACATAACAATAGAAGAGGTGAGGTAAATCACTGAATTAGCAGTGTTATGGTTGTTACAAATTTCTCAATATCGCATCACCAGCTATCGGAGATTTGCATATGATAAAGTCTTAAAGAACAGCAATACGTTTCGCCCACACGAAAGTCTTTTTTCGGTTATTTTCATTAACTGGATAATGTTTGCAGTTACTGACTATGTGTTAGTGAACCAGCCAGTGGCGTAGCTAGGGTTGGTGTCACCCGGGGTGGCATCTTTGGTGTCACCCCCCATGAAATCCAAGGGGGGGGATGGGGGAGTAAACTCCAGTTACGTCACTACTGCATGACCAGTTACGTCACTACTACATGACCAGTTACGTCACTACTACATGACCAGTTACGTCACTACTGCATGACCAGTTACGTCACTACTGCATGACCAGTTACGTCACTACTGCATGACCAGTTACGTCACTACTGCATGACCAGTTACGTCACAACTGCATGACCAGTTACGTCACTACTGCATGACCAGTTACGTCACTACTGCATGACCAGTTACGTCACTACTGCATGACCAGTTACGTCACTACTGCATGACCAGTTACGTCACTACTGCATGACCAGTTACGTCACTACTGCATGACCATGACCAGAAGTTACGTCACTACTGCATGACCAGTTACGTCACTACTGCATGACCAGTTACGTCACTACTGCATGACCAGTTACGTCACTACTGCATGACCAGTTACGTCACTACTGCATGACCAGTTACGTCACTACTGCATGACCAGTGACTAATGTTTAGCAATGAGAGCGTTTAAGACCATAAACCAAACAGGAGAATACTTCTCAACTTTATTAATGATAAAATAAATAACTACTTTGAGTACAGGCAACAGATCCTACATTTATTCATCTTCAACAATGCAAAAAAAAAATGAAAAATAAAGAAAAACATTGCCTATTTGCACTCTGTAATCATATAATAGGCAATATAAAACAAAGGATTTTCCTTTTATGTTGCTGCAGCACTGTTTGGGGCATTAGTGTCACGTTTAGAGGCTCTATGGTGTCACCCCCTTGCTGGTGTCACCCGGGGAGGCCCGCCCCCCCTTATGACACCACTGAAGTCAGCTATGCCTCCTTGTGTCACCCGTGTCATCTACTGTGATAATCTCTCAGGCTATTTCTTGATGGGCTTATATTTCAGACATCTCCCGGAAATTAAACCTCCGGAGAAGCCTCGAGAAGTCAGACTGAAGCCTCGCCAGCACTGATCAAGTCTGGTGTAGGCTTCAAGAAGCACTTATGGGAGTTTCAGCGGCCAACATCTTAAACACACCAAAAGTTGAAGAACATTTTAGATGGTGCTAAAATGCCCCTCAAAAAGCTAGGTACGACAGTACCGAAGCCAGGAGCTGTAACTCAACATCTTCAAAAATAAAAAAAATATTCACTGCGTGAGAGTATTGGTATGTGATGTGTTAATAAACACACACTTTCCATCACGACACTTGCTTTGCTAGTGACTGCGCTTCAGTGTGACACTTGCCTTGCTAGTGACTGCGCTTCAGTGTGACACTTGCTTTGCTAGTGACTATGCTTCATTGTGACACTTGCTTTGCTAGTGACTGTGCTTCAGTGTGACACTTGCTTTGCTAGTGACTGCGCTTCAGTGTGACACTTGCTTTGCTAGTGACTGCGCTTCAGTGTGACACTTGCCTTGATAGTGACTGCGCTTCAGTGTGACACTTTCCTTGCTAGTGACTGCGCTTCAGTGGGACACTTGCCTTGCTAGTGACTGCGCTTCAGTGTGACACTTGCCTTGCTAGTGACTGCGCTTCACTGTGACACTTGCCTTGCTAGTGACTGCGCTTCACTGTGTCACTTGCCTTGCTAGTGACTGCGCTTCAGTGTGTCACTTTCCTTGCTAGTGACTGCGCTTCAGTGTGACACTTGCCTTGCTAGTGACTGCGCTTCACTGTGGCACTTGCCTTGCTAGTGACTGCGCTTCAGTGTGTCACTTTCCTTGCTAGTGACTGCGCTTCAGTGTGACACTTGCCTTGCTAGTGACTGCGCTTCAGTGTGACACTTGCTTTGCTAGTGACTGCGCTTCAGTGTGACACTTGCCTTGCTAGTGACTGCGCTTCAGTGTGACACTTGCCTTGCTAGTGACTGCGCTTCAGTGTGACACTTGCCTTGCTAGTGACTGCGCTTCAGTGTGACACTTGCCTTGCTAGTGACTGCGCTTCAGTGTGACACTTGCCTTGCTAGTGACTGCGCTTCAGTGTGTCACTTTCCTTGCTAGTGACTGGGTACTCCTTCATTACCTTGCTGTGTGATGGTCATTGCACTTGTGTGTGACTGCAGTGTCACTCCTTTAGTGGCTCAGGGACGTCTAGACTCGCTTCATGAGCGTAGTGACTGCTTCATGCACTCCTTGCTAGGACTGCGCTTATGGCACTTCTGTATGGCTTCATGTGCACTTCCTTGCTGTGACTGCGCTCAGTTCACTTTCTGCTGTGACGTTCATGTGCACCCTCTGTACTGCCTCAGTCACTTCTTGCTAGTGACTGCGTTCATGGCACTCCGCGTACTGCTTCTGTGACTCTGTGACTGCTTCATGTGCACTCTCTGTATGCTTCAGTCTCTTGTAGTACTGCTATGTGCCTGCTGTAGACCTCATGTCTGTAGTACTGCTATGTACTCTTGAGTGACTGCTTCATGTGCACTTTCCTGCAGTATGCTTCGTCTCCGTGACTCTCTCACTTCTGCTAGTGACTGCTTCACTCCTTCTAGTGACTGCTTGTGCACTTCTTGCTAGTGACTGGTCAATGCCTGTGACTGCTTCATGTCACTTGCCTTGCTATGACTGCTTCATTGCACTTCTGTAGTACTGCTATGTCACTTCTTGCTGTGACGCTTCAGTCACTCTTGTAGTACTGCGCTCAGTGCACTTGCCTTCTATGACTGCTCAGGCACTTCTTGCTATGACTGCGTTCAGTGTGACACTTGCTTGCTAGTACTGCGTTCAGTGCACTTCTGCTAGTGACTGGTTCATGGCACTCTGCTAGTGACTGCCCGTGTACTGCTCTTGATACTGCGTTCATTGCCTGTAGACTGCTGTGACTCCGATCCTTCAGGACTTGCTGTAGTATCTTCAGTGCCTTGTGACTGTCAGGCCTCCTGTATGAGCTGTATTAGTGACACTTGTTTGACTGGTTCAGTGTACATTTGGACTGCTTCAGGCCTCAGACTGCTCAGTGCACTTCCTGTAGTGACGCCTCGTGTCATTCTGTAGTGACTGGCCATGCACTTGCTAGTGATCGCTTCTTGACACTTGCCTTCATGACTGCCTTGTGGCCTCTGCTAGTGATCCTTCAGTGACACTGCTTTGACTGGTTCAGGCCTGCTGCTAGTGACTGCGTTCAGTGTGACACTTGCCTTGCTAGTGACTGCGCTTCAGTGGACACTTGCCTTGCTAGTGACTGCGCTTCAGTGTGACACTTGCTTGCTAGTGACTGCGCTTCAGTGTGACACTTGCCTTGCTAGTGACTGCGCTTCAGTGTGACACTTGCCTTGCTAGTGACTCGCTTCAGTGTGACACTTGCCTTGCTAGTGTGCGCTTCAGTGTGCACTTGCTTCTAGTGACTGCGCTTCAGTGTGACACTTGCCTTGCTAGTGACTGCGCTTCAGTGGACACTTGCCTTGCTAGTGACTGCGCTTCAGTGTGACACTTGCCTTGCTAGTGACTGCGCTTCAGTGTGACCTTGCCTTGCTAGTGCGCTTCATGCCTTCTTTGCTTGATGGCTCGTTCCTGTTGCTTGCTGCTGGACCTTCCGTGTACTGCCTTCAGTGACTGCCTTCTGTGACCTTCTAGTGACTCTTGTGCATGCCTGCTTGACTTGCTTTCTGGCGCTAGTGACGCGCTGTGGCCTTCCTTCTAGTACTGCGCTTCATGGACACTTGCCTTGCTAGTGACTGCTTCAGTGCCTCCTGCTGTGACTGCCTCAGTGGACGCCTTGCTAGACTGCCTCAGTGTACACTTCCTGCTGTGACTGCTTCATGTGCACTTCTGCTGTGACTGCTTCATTGACCTGCTAGTGACTGCCTTCATGACTCTGGTGACTGCTTCGTGACCGCTCAGTACCTTCAGTGTGCCTTCCTTAGTGACTGCTTGTGCTTGCTGTGACTGCTTCTGTGCCTCCTTTGACTGCGTTCAGTGCCTCTTTGACCTTCATGTGTCACTTTCTTGTAGTGACTGTTGATTTCTTGTAGTGACTGCTTCATGTCACTTCTTGCTAGTGTGCGTTCTGTGGCCCAGTTCCTTCAGTGTGTCACTTTCTTGCTTGTATGCTTCATGTGACACTTTCCTTGCTAGTGACTGCTTTGTGTCACTTTCTTGCTAGTGACTGGTTCAGTGTGCACTTCTTTGTGACTGCCTTCAGGTCACTTCCTTGCTGTGACTGCCTTTATGTGCACTTCTTGTAGTGACTGCCTTCATGTGTCACTTTCCTTGCTAGTGACTGCGTTCATGTGTCACTTCCTTGCAGTGACTGCGCTTCTGTGTCACTTTCCTCTAGTGACTGCCTTCATGTGCACTTTCCTTTAGTGACTGCTTGTGCACTTTCCTTGCTAGTGACTGGCTTACTGTGCACTTGCCTTCTAGTGACTGCGCTTCTGGTCACTTCCTGCTTGTGACTGCCTTCACTGTGCACTCCTTGCTAGTTAGCCTTCCTTGCCTTGCTAGTGACTGCCTTCATGTGGCACTTGCCTTCTAGTGACTGCCTTCAGTGTGCACTTTCCTTCAGTGATTGCCTTCATGTGCACTTCTTGCTAGTTACTGCTTCACTGTGACTTGCTTGCTAGTGACTGTCTTCACTTGTCTTCTTGCTAGTGACTGCCTTCAGTGTGACACTTGCCTTGTGTACTGCCTTCATGTGCACTTGCCTTCTAGTGACTGCTTCAGTGTACTTTCCTTCTAGTGACTGCTTCTTGGCACTTGCCTTGCTAGTGACTGCCTTCATGTGTACTTGCCTATGACTGCGCTTCATGTGCACTTCTGTAGTGACTGCCTTCATGTGCACTTTCCTTGCATGCTGCCTTCAGTGTGACACTTGCCTTGCTAGTGACTGCTTCATGTGCACTTCCTTGCTAGTGACTGCGCTTCAGTGTGACACTTGCCTTGCTAGTGACTTGCTTCATGTGACACTTTCTTGCTAGTGACTGCGCTTCAGTGTGACCTTGCCTTGAGTGACTATGCTTCATTGTGACACTTGCCTTGCTAGTGACTGCAGTTCAGTGTGACACTTGCCTTGCTAGTGACTGCGGTTCAGTGTGTCACTTTCCTTGCTAGTGACTGCGCTTCAGTGTGTCACTTGCCTTGCTAGTGACTGCGCTTCAGTGTGTCACTTGCCTTGCTAGTGACTGCGCTTCAGTGTGTCACTTCCTTGCTAGTGACTGCGCTTCACTGTGGCACTTGCCTTGCTAGTGACTGCGCTTCACTGTGGCACTTGCCTTGATAGTGACTGCGCTTCACTGTGGCACTTGCCTTGCTAGTGACAGCGCTTCACTGTGGCACTTGCCTTGCTAGTGACTGCGCTTCACTGTGGCACTTGCCTTGCTAGTGACTGTGCTTCACTGTGGCACTTGCCTTGCTAGTGACAGCGCTTCACTGTGGCACTTGCCTTGCTAGTGACTGCGCTTCACTGTGGCACTTTCAACTTTCTTCTAAGAAAGTCTGAGAGGCTAAATTTTCTAAGTTTGTTAGTTATAAGGGTGAAAATAACGGAAATGCGTAAAAATGTAAATGATAGTGTTAAGATAATGCTTGTGTTATTGTGTTTAGATGATGTTTATGGTAAAGTGTTAAGATAATGTTTATGGTATAGTGTTAAGACAGTGTTTACAGCATAAAGGCAGTGTTTATGGTATAGTGTTAGATAATGTTGATGGTATAGTGTTAAGGCAGTGTTTATGGTTCATTGTTAAGACAACGTGATATCTTGTTGAAGTGTTCAACTTTCTACATAAATTAAATATGAAATTTTTAATATTAATTTTCACAATATTCATCACCGAGTTATCCCAAGTGCTCATCTAATCAAGGCAGAACATCGTCGTTCAGTCATCCAAGTCACCAGGGTATCACTCCAAAGAGTCATTCACCTTAAACTGACAATTAATCAGGCCAAATCACCCAATCAATGAGTAACGAATCAACCCCTCCAATCCCCCCAACCTTCTGTCATATAAGCAGTGAGCCAGTGACCAACACTAAGACATCGAGCCTCCACACCAATGATACCTTACCTCTTTCTCACCAATCTCATACACGGCTATAAAGACAATAACGAGCGGAAAACGAGGTATGTGTGACCGGTACGATCCCAGGGAAGGAGTGCTGGAACCCGTGTGGATGAGAGCGGAGGGAATCAGGTCATACGACGCCAGGGATTTGAGGATTTTTTCGAGGATTTCCGCATCAGGATGGACTTTGGTTATTACCTAACAAGACTGGGTACAGCATGGTGTCGCTACTCGGCTCTGCGCAAGAGCTACGTAGTGGGAACGACCGCTAGCTATTATGTAGTTAGCACATAGAATGAGGTTACTACATGAGGTATGGAAGTCTGTCAGCGTGAGACAAGAGACTTCACGAGAATGATGACCGTAATTGTCAATCATCCCACTAGGGGTTCAGCAGCTACACACACACACACACACACACACACACACACATATTTGACCTCACGCCGTCAATAAATTACACACACACAACTGGCCCAATTCGACGGTAAACATCCTAGGAGGCAATTTTAGCCCAAATAGCTTTGTTTAAATCTTCTGAAAGACTTGACCTCTCCTCTCTTCTTCCTCTCCCTGGGTTATCTCCCTCAGGAGGAGGAGGAGGAAGAAGAGGAGGAGAAGAAGGAAGAGGAGGAGGAGGAGGAGGAGGAAGAGGAGGAAGAAGAAGAAGAAGAAGAAGAGGAGGAGGAGGAGGAGGAGGAGGACGATGAGATGGAGGTGTTGGATGAGAAGAAGAAAGAGGAGTAAAAGTGAGAGGAGGATGATGATAAGGATAGGAAGGAGAGAGAGGTAGAGGAGGAATAGGAGGAAGGAGGAGGAGAAAGAACGAAACAGATAGCAAAACAATAGAGATAGGCAATATATGTATGATTTTTATATATATATATATATATATATATATATATATATATATATATATATATATATATATATATATATAGTCGTGCCGATTAGGTAAAACTGGTCAATTAGCAAGAACTCATCTAAAATTAAGTCATTTCTAAAATTTTATCTTATACGTTTAAAGATGTATTTTTTATTTATGATAATGTAAGAATTTATAATTTTGTACAAGAGAAACTTTGAAAACCTACCTAACCTTATTACAACAAGCGCAATTTAATTTAGCTAACCAACTAAATATATTTTAGATACGTTAACATTAATTTAATAATAAACAAACACAATGAAATATATTTTTTCGTTATGTTCAGAATGATTTTGGCGTAATTATTGCATACACAAATTTTCACTTGTCTTATATGGCAAGGTGAGCGTTGCTATTTAAGCCAAAATCGCAAGTTTTACCTAATCGGCACATATAAATATATATATATATATATATATATATATATATATATATATATATATCATATATATATATATTATATATATATATGCCTGCATATAAGACAAGTAAATTGTATGCAATAATTTGCCAAAATCATTCTGAACATAACGAAAAAATATATTTCATTGTGTTTGTTTATTATTAAATTAATGTTAACGTATCTAAAATATATTTAGTTGGGTTAGGCTAAATTAAATTGCGCTTGTTGTAATAAGGTTAGGTAGGTTTTCAAAGTTTCTCTTGGTACAAAATTATAAATTCTTACATTAACATAAATGAAAAAATATATCTTTAAACGTATAAGAGAAAATTTTAGAAAGAACTTAATTTTAGATGAGTTCTTTAATTGACCAGTTTTACCTAATCGGCACGACTAATATATATATATATATATATATATATATATATATATATATATATATATATATATATATATATATATATATATATAATATATACGTCGTGCCGAATTAGTAAAACTTGCGATTTTGGCTTAAATAGCAACGCTCTTATTGCCGAATAAGGCAATAAAATTTGTGTATGCAATAATTTCGCAAATATATGTATGTGTTTGTGTACTCACCTAGTTGTGGTTGCAGGGGTCGAGTCATAGCTCCTGGACCCGCCTCTTCACTGGCCGCTACTGGGTCACTCTCTCTGCGCCATGAGCTTTATCATACCTCTTCTTAAAGCTATGAATGGATACTGCCTCCACTACATCGCTTCCCAAACTATTCCACTTCCCGACCACTCTATGACTGAAGAAATACTTCCTAATATTCCTGTGATTCATCTGAGTCTTCAACTTCCAACTGTGTCCCCTTGTTGCTGTGTCCCATCTCTGGAACATTCTGTCTCTGTCCACCTTGTCAATGCTTCTCAGTATTTTATATGTCGTTATCATATCCCCCCTATCTCTCCTGTCCTCCAGTGTCGTCAGGTCGATTTCCCTTCCTCTCCTCGTAGGACATACCCCTTAGCTCCGGACTAGTCTTGTTGCAAACCTTTGCACTTTCTCTAGTTTCTTTACGTGCATGGCTAGGTATGGGTTCCAAATTGGTGCTGCATACTCCCATATGGGCCTAACGTACACAGTGTACAGGGTCCTGAACGATTCCTTATTAAGATGTCGGAATGCTGTTCTTAGGTTAGCTAGGCGCCCGTATGCTGCAGCAGTGATTTGGTTGATGTGCGCCTCAGGAGATGTTCCTGGTGTTATACTCACCCCAAGATCTTTTTCTTTGAGTGAGGTTTGTAGTCTCTGGCCCCTAGACTGTACTCCGTCTGCAGTCTTCTTTGCCCTTCCCCAATCTTCATGACTTTGCACTTGGTGAGGTTGAACTCCAGGACCCAATTGCTGCACCAGGCTTGCACCCTGTCCAGATCCCTTTGTAGTTCTGCCTGGTCCTCGTCCGATTGAATTCTTCTCATCAACTTCACATCATCTGCAAACAGGGACACTTCGGAGTCTATTCCTTCCGTCATGTCGTGTAGTTATTGATCAATACCACTCGTTCGTGGTTACAATAATATATATATATATATATATATATATATATATACTGCTCGTTGAGCTAGTACACCAAACAGGAGGAGAATGAAATTAGCTTAGAGGCGTCCACACCACCGTATGTCCTTGGGTAGCGAGTACAACATTCAGTTCTACTGAATGCGCTAGTCTTAAGGATTGTGTGGTTCAGTCGTCTAAGGCGTTATGTGTTTTCGCTCACCATGAGGCGGGCCAAAGCATCATAGGTTCGAGCCAGCTCCTTGAGAAACTTTAGAGCACACTTGCCCCACGCTCCATGGGTCTCCGACCCTATTGGGATGAAGTTATAGCAAGAGGGAAGGTCTTCATATTTGCGGGTCTTCTGGGTCTCCCTGTGGCTGGCAGCTCCACCCCCTTCGGCTAAGGAGTGTGCCAGGTAGGTGTCTGCCAATGTGGCAGCACAGGTGTAGTCCCAAGCAATCTGCTTACCATCCTTCCAGGGTAGCATGGTGGCTCCATCAGGACGCTTTTGACTTCCATCAGACCTCTGCACTTGGGGTTCCCGTTGAGCTGGGCAACGGGCTGTGGCGAGGCTTCTCTTTATGATGTCGTTGACCTCCTCATGTCTAGCATACTTTCCTTCTGATGTGTGACACACTAGACCATATATATGCAAGACAACCACTATGAAAAAATAGAGGAATTCAAGCGCTTTGTGACTACTCACATTATCATAATGTGAGTAGTCACGAAGCGCTTGAATTCCTCTATTTTTCATAGTGGTTGTCTTGCATATTTTGAAATCACCTGTTTACTGTGATCTTTTGCATTTTTTAAAAAAAATATATATATATATATATATATATATATATATATATATATATATATATATATATATAAGTGAGGCTCAGGTTAGAGTGTGTAGGAGGGAAGGGGACTATTTCCCAGTAAAAGTGGGCCTTAGACAAGGATGTGTGATGTCACCGTGGTTGTTCAATATATTTATAGATGGGGTTGTAAGAGAAGTGAATGCGAGAGTCTTGGCAAGAGGTGTTGGGCTAAAAGATAAAGAAGCAAATACAAAGTGGGAGTTGTCACAGTTGCTTTTGCTGATGACACTGTGTTTTTGGGAGATTCTGAAGAGAAGCTGCAGAGGTTGGTGGATGAATTTGGTAGGGTGTGTAAAAGAAGAAAATTGAAAGTGAATATAGGAAAGAGTAAGGTGATGAGGATAACAAAAAGAATAGGTGACGAAAGATTGGATATCAGATTGGAGGGAGAGAGTATGGAGGAGGTGAATGTATTCAGATATTTGGGAGTGGACATGTCAGCAGATGGGTCTATGAAGGATGAGGTGAATCATAGAATTGATGAGGGGAAAAGGGTGAGTGGAGCACTTCGGAGTCTGTGGAGACAAAGAACCTTGTCCATGGAAGTAAAGAGGGAATGTATGAGAGTATAGTTATACCAACGCTCTTATATGTGTGTGAAGCATGGGTGATGAATGTTGCAACTGAGGAGAAGGCTGGAGGCAGTGGAGATGTCATGTCTGAGGTCAATGTGTGGTGTGAATATAATGCAGAGAATTCGGAGTTTGGAAATTAGGAGGAGGTGCGGGATTACCAAAACGATTGTCCAGAGAGCTGAGGAGGGGTTGTTGAGGTGGTTTGGACATGTAGAGAGAATGGAACGAGACAGAGTGACTTCGAGAGTGTATAAATCTGTAGTGGAGGGAAGGCGGGGTAGGGGTCGGCCTAGGAAAGGTTGGAGGGAGGGGTAAAGGAAGTTTTGTGTGCGAGGGGCTTGGACTTCCAGCAAGCATGTGTGAGCGTATTTGATAGGAGTGAATGGAGGCATATGGTTTTTAATACTTGACGTGCTGTTGGAGTGTGAGCAAAGTAACATTTATGAAGGATTCAGGAAACCGGCAGGCCGGACTTGAGTTCTGGAGATGGGAAGTACAGTGCCGGCACTCTGAAGGAGGGGTGTAAATGTTGCAGTTTTATAACTGTAGTGTAAAGCACCCTTCTGGCAAGACAGTGATGGAGTGAATGATGATGAAAGTTTTTCTTTTTCGGGCCACCCTGCCTTGGTGGGAATCGGCCGATGTGTTAATAAAAAAAAAAAAAAAAAATATATATATATATATTATATATATATATATATATATATATATATATATATATATATATATATATATATATTATATATTTTATATATATATAGTATATATGTACTACTGATATAGTATGATATGGAAATAGTAGATTGATATACGATAAGCAAGAGAATACGCAGAGATGCTAGCATTAGGTGAGAAGTACAGCAGGAGATAAGCAAGTAACCAAGAGATACAGCAAGGAGATCGAGACAAGGAGAATACAGCAAGGGAGTAAGCAAGAGATACAGCAAGGAGGATACAGCAAGTGCAGAGATACAGCAAGGAGGATACAGCAAGGAGGTACAGAAAGGAGGATACAGCAAGGAGGATAGCAAGGGAATCACAGGAGAGATACAGCAAGGAGAGATACAGCAAGGAGGATACAGCAAGGAGAGATACAGCAAGGAGAGATACAGCAAGGAAGATACAGCAGAGGATACAGCAGAGAGATACAGCAGAGGATACAGCAAGGGAGAGATACAGCAAGGAGGATACAGCAAGGAGAGATACAGCAAGGAGAGATACAGCAAGGAGAGATACAGCAAGGAGAGATACAGCAAGGAGGATACAGCAAGGAGAGATACAGCAAGGAGAGATACAGCAAGAGATAGAAAGAATACAGCAAGGAGAGATACAGCAAGGAGAGATACAGCAAGGAGAGATACAGCAAGGAGAGATACAGCAAGGAGAGATACAGCAAGGAGAGATACAGCAAGGAGATACAGCAAGGAGTACAGCAAGGAGAGATACAGCAAGGAGAGATACAGCAAGGAGAGATACAGCAAGGAGAGATACAGCAAGGAGAGATACAGCAAGGAGAGATACAGCAAGGAGAGATACAGCAAGGAGAGATACAGCAAGGAGAGATACAGCAAGGAGAGATACAGCAAGGAGAGATACAGCAAGGAGAGATACAGCAAGGAGAGATACAGCAAGGAGAGATACAGCAAGGAGAGATACAGCAAGGAGAGATACAGCAAGGAGAGATACAGCAAGGAGGATACAGCAAGGAGAGATACAGCAAGGAGAGATACAGCAAGGAGAGATACAGCAAGGAGAGATACAGCAAGGAGATACAGCAAGGAGGATACAGCAAGGAGAGATACAGCAAGGAGAGATACAGCAAGGAGGATACAGCAAGGAGAGATACAGCAAGGAGAGATACAGCAAGGAGGATACAGCAAGGAGATACAGCAGGAGGATACAGCAAGGAGAGATACAGCAAGGAGAGAGTACAGCAAGGAGGATACAGCAAGGAGAGATACAGCAAGGAGAGATACAGCAAGGAGAGATACAGCAAGGAGAGATACAGCAAGGAGAGATACAGCAAGGAGAGATACAGCAAGGAGAGATACAGCAAGGAGAGATACAGCAAGGAGATACAGCAGGAGAGATACAGCAAGGAGAGATACAGCAAGGAGAGATACAGCAAGGAGAGATACAGCAAGGCAGAGATACAGCAAGGAGAGATACAGCAAGGGAGATACAGCAAGGAGTGATACAGCAAGGAGAGATACAGCAAGGAGAGATACAGCAAGGAGAGATACAGCAAGGAGAGATACAGCAAGGAGAGATACAGCAAGGAGAGATACAGCAAGGGAGATACAGCAAGGAGAGATACAGCAAGGAGAGATACAGCAAGAGGATACAGCAAGGCGAGATACAGCAAGGAGAGATACAGCAAGAGAGATACAGCAAGGAGTATACAGCAAGGAGAGATACAGCAAGGAGAGATACAGCAAGGAGAGATACAGCAAGGAGAGATACAGCAAGGAGAGATACAGCAAGGAGAGATACAGCAAGGAGAGATACAGCAAGGAGAGATACAGCAAGGAGAGATACAGCAAGGAGAGATACAGCAAGGAGAGATACAGCAAGGAGAGATACAGCAAGGAGAGATACAGCAAGGAGAGATACAGCAAGGAGAGATACAGCAAGGAGAGATACAGCAAGGAGAGATACAGCAAGGAGAGATACAGCAAGGAGAGATACAGCAAGGAGAGATACAGCAAGGAGAGATACAGCAAGGAGAGATACAGCAAGGAGAGATACAGCAAGGAGAGATACAGCAAGGAGAGATACAGCAAGGAGAGATACAGCAAGGAGAGATACAGCAAGGAGAGATACAGCAAGGAGAGATACAGCAAGGAGAGATACAGCAAGGAGAGATACAGCAAGGAGAGATACAGCAAGGAGAGATACAGCAAGGAGAGATACAGCAAGGAGGATACAGCAAGGAGAGATACAGCAAGGAGAGATACAGCAAGGAGAGATACAGCAAGGAGAGATACAGCAAGGAGAGATACAGCAAGGAGAGATACAGCAAGGAGAGATACAGCAAGGAGAGATACAGCAAGGAGAGATACAGAAAGGGAGAGATACAGCAGAGGATACAGCAAGGAGAGATACAGCAAGGAGAGATACAGCAAGGAGAGATACAGCAAGGAGAGATACAGCAAGAGAGAGATACAGCAAGGAGAGATACAGCAAGGAGAGATACAGCAAGGAGAGATACAGCAAGGGGGATACAGCAAGGAGAGATACAGCAAGGAGAGATACAGCAAGGAGAGATACAGCAAGGAGAGATACAGCAAGGAGAGATACAGCAAGGAGAGATACAGCAAGGAGAGATACAGCAAGGAGAGATACAGCAAGGAGAGATACAGCAAGGAGAGATACAGCAAGTAGAGATACAGCAAGGAGAGATACAGCAAGGAGAGATACAGCAAGGAGAGATACAGCAAGGAGAGATACAGCAAGGAGAGATACAGCAAGGAGAGATGTTTACAGTGATGAACATGAAAGGTCCAACAGAGACCAGGCTGGTCTTAGTCTCCTCACCAAAAATTAATAACACAAAATTTCGAGCATAAATTTAAGTGAGCAAGAGAGAAGATAAGAGAAGAAAAAAATAGTAAAGGTATTAGAGAGTTCACTAGAAAAGAGAAGAAAAGAGAGTAAGAGAAGAAGAGAGAGTAAGATAAGAAGAGAGAAAGAGAGAGGAAGAGAGAGCAAGAGAGAGGAAGAGAGGAAGAGAGAGCAAGAGAGAGGAAGAGAGGAAGAGAGAGCAAGAGAGAGGAAGAGAGGAAGAGAGAGAAGTTGAAAGGAACACTATTCCTTCTTTCTCTCCCATTCACCCCCTCCCATCAACCCCCTCCCCCCGGCCTCAATAGAATAGCCTAACCAATCCATACAGTTAGCTATTCCAAACCTTCTCCTCCACCCCTCTCCTACTCTTCCCCTCCACCTCTCTCCTACCCTTCCTCTCCACCCCTCTCCTACCCTTCCCCTCCACCCCTCTCCTACCATTCCTCTCCACCCCTCACCTACCCTTCCTGTCCACCCCTCTCCTACCCATCCCATAAGGGTAAAGATGTTTTTGTGACATATATATATATATATATATATATATATATATATATATATATATATATATATATATATATATATATATATATATATATACAAATAAGATCAGAGTAAACAGGTGATATTACAATACAATACCGGAACAACTACTGTGAAAAAACAATAGAATTCCAAGCGCTTTCACGATTTCTCACATTATCAAGGAACTGTAAAAATAAGACACATAAGGAATGAGACTACACCACACAGTTATCTTAAAACCCCTTATTTTTTATGATGATGTAAGGAAACACAGATTATATTCTACCCAACCATTAAGAATTTAACTTGTTTAATGTATCTTAAACTCTTCCCAAATTTTATTAATTATAAATGAATCCAATTTGTATAAACCAAAAGCAATATTCATATTATTTTCAGAAGTATATTTTTATGAAACTTGATTTTATTATATTCCTCTCGACCATGGACTTGCTACATACAACCTTCTCAGAATTTTGAAAATCAATTGGATGGTTAAAATCTCTCACATGAATAAACAGAGCATTAGAATCTTGTCCACTTCTAACACAATGTTTATGAAAACCCAAAGTTATTCAGATCTGAGAGACTTATCATGGAGCATTATCATCTGTTCTGATGACTGGTTTGGTCATTAGGTTAGTCTATGTTCTACACGAGGGTCGTTAAGGCTGCTTGTCACCTGTTCACCACCAGTTAAGATATACTGTAATTCTTAAAGCTGGGATTAAGCTCTCAGTGTATTCACGATGAGAAATACATACAACTCGGTGTATATACCTTGAGAGGTACAATGATCTCGGTATATATATATACAGAAACATACACAGCTCTCGATGTATATACAGTGATATATATGCACTTCGGAGTATATATCTTATCTGTTCAGGTAGGAAAATATGTATAAGGGAACTTATATCTCATCGGAGTACAAAACTAATTCCAACCACACAATAGAGCGAAAAACAAATGTCAAAGACCTGGGAGTGATCATGTCAGAGGATCTCACCTTCAAGGACCATAACACCGTAGCAATCGCATCTTCTAGAAAAATGACAGGATGGATAATGAGAACCTTTAAAACCAGGGATGCAAAGCCCATGTTGACACTTTACAGATCGCTTGTTCTATCTAGGCTGGAATATTGCTGAACACTAACTGCACCTTTCAAGGCGGGTGAAATTGCTGACCTTGAAAATGTGCAGAGAACCTTCACCGCACGCATAAGTGCGATAAACCACTTCAACTACTGGGAACGCTTGAAGTTCCTAAACCTGTACTCTCTAGAACGCAGGCGGGAGAGATACATTATTATATACACATGGAAAATTCTCGAGGGCTTAGTACCAAACTTGCACACAAAAATCACTCCGTACGAAAGCAAAAGACTCGGCAGGCGATGTAACATCCCCCAATGAAGAGCAGGGGTACCACTAGCACGTTGAGGGACAACACAATAAGTGTGAGGGGCCCAAGATTGTTCAACTGCCTCCCAGCATACATCAGGGGGATTACCAACAAACCCCTGGCTGTCTTCAAGCAGGCACTGGACAGGCACCTCAAGTCGGTACCTGACCAGCCAGGCTGTGGTTCGTACGTTGGACTGCGTGCGGCCAGCATTAACAGCCTGGTTGATCAGGCTCTGGTCCAACATGAGGCCTGGTCACAGACCGGGCCGCAGGGGCGTTGACCCCTGGAATTCTCTCCAGGTAAACTCCAGGTGTTTCAAACAGATGGGTTCCTCATTTTGAAACACCCTGTATATACAACACCATGCTATAGTGACTGCCAAACCTGAGTGTGTCAGTCACCACCCTTCACCACCACCACCTTTACTCACCACCATCACCACTGCTCACCACCACCACCTTTACTCACTACCACTACTCACCACCACCACCTTTACTCACCACCACTTACCACCACCACCTTTACTCACCCCACCACCACTACTCACCACCACTACCACTACTCACCACCACCACCTTTACTCACCACCACCACCACTATTCACCACCACTACCACTACTCACCACCACCACCTTTACTCACCACCACCACCACTACTCACCACCACTACCACCACTACCACTACTCACCACCACCACCTTTACTCACCACCACCACCACTACTCACCACCACTACCACTACTCACCACCACCACCTTTACTCACCACCACCACCATTATTCACAACCACTACCACTACTCACCACCACCACTACTCACCACCCCCACCACTACTCACCACCACTACCACTACTCACCACCACCACCTTTACTCACCACCACCACCACTACTTACCACCACCACCTTTACTCACCACCACCACCACTACTACTCACCACCACCACCTTTACTCACCACCACCACCTTTACTCACCACCACCACCACTACTCACCACCACTACCACTACTCACCACCACTCACCACCATAGCCACTACTCACCATCACTACTCACCACCACCACCACCTTCCTCACCACTACCACCTTTATTCACCACTACTCACCACCACCACCACTACTCACCACCAACTTTACTCACCACTACTCACCACCACCACCACTACTCACCACCACCACCACTACTCACCACCACCACCTTTACTCACCACCACCACCTTTACTCACCACCACCACCTTTACTCACCACCACCACCTTTACTCACCACCACCACCTTTACTCACCATCACCACCTTTACTCACCACCACCACCTTAACTCACCACCTAACACCTTTACTCACCACCTACTCACCACCATTACTCACCACCACTACTCACCACTACCACCACCACTACTCACCACCACCACCACTACTCACCACCATCGCTGCTACTCACCACCATCTCCACTACTCAAAACCACCACCACTACTCACCACCATAGCTGCTACTCACCACCATCGCCACTACTCACCACCACAACTCACCACCACCGTCACTACCACCACTACTCACCACCACTATTCACCACCATCGCCACTACTCACCACCATCGTCACTGCTCACCATCACTCATCACCACCATCACTAATCACCACCACCACCACCACCACTACTCACTACCACCACCTTTACTCACCACCACTACTCCCCACTACCACCTTTACTCACCACTAACAACACTACTCATCACCACTACTCACCCCCATCACCACCACTACTCCCCACCATCGCCACTACTCACCACCACCACCACCACTGCTCACCACCATCGCTGCTACTCACCAACATCGCCACTACTCACCACCATCGCCACTATTCACACCATCGCAGCTACTCACCACCACTACTCACCATCACTACTCACCACCATCGTCACTACTCACCACCACCGCCACTACCACCACTACTCACCATCACTATTCACCACAATCGCCACTACTTACCACCACTATTCACCATCATCGTCACTGCTCACCACCACTCACCACCACCACCACTACTCACCACCACCACCACCACTACTCACCACCACCACCACCACTACTCACCACCATCGCTGCTACTTACCACCATCGCCACTACTCACCACCACCACCACCACTCATCACCACAATCACTACTCACCACCACCACCACTACTCATCACCACTACTCACCATCACCACTACTACTCACCACCACCTTTACTCACCACCAACACCTTTACTCACCACCACCATCACTACTCACCACCACTACTCACCCCCACCACCACCACTACTCACCACCAACGCCACTACTCTCCACCACCACCACCACTGCTCACCACCATCGCTGCTATTCACCACCATCGCCACTACTCACCACCATCGCCACTATTCACCACCATCGTCACTACTCACCACCATCGTCACTACCACCACTACTCATTATCACTATTCACAACGATCGCCACTACTCACCACCACTACTAACCATCATCGTCACTGCTCACCACCACTCACCACCACCACCACTACTCGCCACCACCACCACCACCACTACTCACCACCATCGCCACTACTCACTACCACCACCACTACTGACCACCACCACCACCACTACTCACCACCATCGCCACTACTCACCACCACCCCCACTACTCACCACCACTACACCCCCACCACTACTCGCCACCACCACTACTCACCACCACTACTCACCATCATCGTCACTGCTCACCACCACTCACCACAACCACCACTACTCGCCACCACCACCACCACTACTCACCACCATCGCCACTACTCACTACCACCACCACTACTGACCACCACCACCACCACTACTCACCACCATCGCCACTACTCACCACCACCACCACTACTCATCCCCACCACTACTCACCACCACCACTACTCACCACTACTACTCACCACTACTACTCACCACCACCAATACCACTACTCACCACCACTACTCACCACCACTACCATCGCCACTACTCACCACCACCACCTCTACTCGCTACTATTACCATCACCACCACTACCACCACCACTCACCACCACCACCACCACCACCACCATCACCCACCACCACTCACTACCGCCACTGCTCACCACCACCACAACCACCACCAATACCACCAACACCACCACCACTACTCACCACCACCACCACTACCACCACTCACCACCACCACTCACCACCACCACTCACCACCACTACCACTCACCACCACCACCACCACCATCACCCACCACCACTCACTACCGCCACTGCTCTCCACCACCACAACCACCACCAATACCACCAACACCACCACCACTCACCACAACCACCACTCACCACCATCACTCACCACCACCACCACTCACCACCACCACAACCACCACCAATACCACCAACACCACCACCACTCACCACCACCACTCACCACCACCACTCACCACCACCACAACCACCACCAATACCACCACCACTCACCACCACCACTCACCACCACCACCACTCACCACCACCACTCACCACCACCACTCACCACCACCACTCACCACCACCACCACTCACCACCACCACCACTCACCACCACCACCACCACCACCACTCACCACCACCACCACTCACCACCACCACCACCCCACCACCACCACCACCACCACTCACCACCACCACCACCGCCACCACTCACCACCACCACTCACCACCACCACCACTCACCACCACCACCACCACCACTCACCACCACCACCCTCACCACCACCACCACTCACCACCACCACCACCGCCACCACTCACCACCAGCACACTCACAATATACAACCCACTTGATAGCCTCTAAGCACATCATAAACTTAGAAAATTTCTCAAAGTTTTGCTATCCTCTTTATCACACGTCTTAATGGTTAATTAAAGACTACAGGAAGCTTGCTGCCTCTCCAGGAAGTTACCAAGACTGTAATAATAACCAGCTGTTCTCCAGTCGCTGCACGATCCTAGGAAGGTGTCCCAGTATTGCACAACCCCAGCCCCCTGTACCTCAGTGCACGCGAGTGGAATAGTGCTTAGTGCGGCGTAAGTTTATAACGCAGATAAATATTAGTGTTGATGAAGGGAATCAGAAGACATTCACAAGTCATCACATGGAAACTATTATTCAAATTTATTCCATAAACATAGCAAATTTGAACACACTCCGCCCAAACCTTCCTCTGAGAAGCACCAGGTTTGAAGCTAAACTGAAGAAGCATTCTCTTGTTTATCTCGGGGAGACCAATATCCTAAAATACACCAGCACATTAAACATGAAGGTACTCAGAAGTTGTATTTTCAATTTGTCAGCATGGGGGAGTTGAAGCTAATTAGATGTGACACTCAGATATTATCACATGAAAAGCAGTATTTTTATTTTCAAATATATATATATATATATATATATATATATATATATATATATATATATATATATATATATATATATATATATATATATAATAGCAAATTGGGACTGATACCGGACAAAAATCAATCCAGACTTTTCTGTAAGACTGACCAATGTTTAATTTAGTAACTACGAAAGTATGTAAGTAAATAAATTTTATGTAATCGTAGTGTACTTAACAGAGAAACTTTTAAGTCTGTTCTTGAGGACACAGCTGTTATAGACACATAAAAGAGCATTAAATTAGTTTAACCTAGAATAACCAAGTCAAGTTACACACTGTGACTTATTTCTGACCAGAAGAAACATTCTCCAATTATTTCACAGAATCCAATCTATCTATCTATATCTATATAAATAAAAATGTAAATGTTCGTTTGTTCAAAATCTTAAATCTCCGAAAGTTCTTCACCGATTGCTTTGAAATTTTGACATAACGTTGCATTCGAATACGTGCGTGTTTCTATATACCTACTATTATATAGATATCACACCTGTGACTATTATATAGATGCCACACCTGTGACTATTATATAGATATCACACCTGTGGCAGAATGATATAAGTCTCATTCCGCCATTTCAAATGGCTGCTTTAGCTGGAATAATATATATATATATATATATATATATATATATATATATATATATATATATATATATATATATATATATATATATTAGTCGTGCCGATTAGGTAAAATTGGTCAATTAGCAAGAACTCATCTAAAATTAGGTCCTTTCTAAAATTTTCTCTTATACGTTAAAAGATATATTTTTTTCATTTATATTAATGTAAGAATTTATAATTTTGTACCAAGAGAAACTTTGAAAACCTACCTAACCTTATTACAACAAGCGCAATTTTATTTAGCCTAACCCAACTAAATATATTTTAGATACGTTAACATTAATTTAATAATAAACAAACACAATGAAATATATTTTTTTCGTTATGTTCAGAATGATTTTGGCGAAATTATTGTATACACAAATTTTCACTTGTCTTATATGGCAAGGTGAGCGTTGCTATTTAAGCCAAAATCGCAAGTTTTACTTAATCGGCACGACATATATATATATATATCTTTAGAATTGTGCGGTTTAGATCTAGATACGGATTGCTTCTCACATGGACACTTATATATATTACGTGTTCTAGAGTCGGCAACCCAGACAATCTCTATATCTGCACAGACAATGGAACAACAAAAAGTATTGTATACCCACAAGCATTGTGAAATTAAACATATTAGAAAAGTGCGCTTTCTCTTTTCTTTCTTTTCCATTTAACCAGACTGAGCCACAGCAACGCCTGGCCGGGTACAGCAACGCCTGGCCGGGTACAGCTAGTTTGATTAATAATATTAGCTTCTTTAAACTTAAATAATGTAAAATGAAGGCAAAGCTTCCCTTGAGGAAAACACATCAACGCTAAGTTTGAAGATGACCAGAAGATGCATTATCTAGTTATTGCAAAACATGCATCAGAATTTGCACCCACACAACCTAAACCCAAGCATCGTTACACTCATTTCTTGAGATGAATTTGTCATTAAAGATCGATGCCTTTCGCAATTTTATTTCAATCGGGGGAAAACACTAACTCGTAGGGGTTAAATAGCGCCTGTGGAATGGAAGGCATTCAAATTCGTTCCAAGGAAGGGGATCAAGAGTCCCTCGCAGGCATCAAGGCAAAATAATCCAATAAAGTAAAATAATAGTATACAATTTCGAGGTTAAAAGTGATAAAATAGCATCAACACAGTTCATTAAAAACACAAATCTTGTTCAGAGTAGAATACACCAGTTGTGAAGTGTTGTTCAGAGTAGAACACACCAGTGGTGAAGTGTTGTTCAGAGTAGAATCCACCAGTGGTGAAGTGTTGTTCAGAGTAGAACACACCAGTGGTGAAGTGTTGTTCAGAGTAGAATACACCAGTGGTGAAGTGTTGTTCAGAGTAGAACACATCAGTGGTGAAGTGTTGTTCAGAGTAGAATCCACCAGTGGTGAAGTGTTGTTCAGAGTAGAATCCACCAGTGGTGAAGTGTTGTTCAGAGTAGAACACACCAGTGGTGAAGTGTTGTTCAGAGTAGAACACACCAGTGGTGAAGTGTTGTTCAGAGTAGAACACATCAGTGGTGAAGTGTTGTTCAGAGTAGAACACACCAGTGGTGAAGTGTTGTTCAGAGTAGAACACACCAGTGGTGAAGTGTTGTTCAGAGTAGAACACATCAGTGGTGAAGTGTTGTTCAGAGTAGAACACACCAGTGGTGAAGTGTTGTTCAGAGTAGAACACATCAGTGGTGAAGTGTTGTTCAGAGTAGAATACATCAGTGGTGAAGTGTTGTTCAGAGTAGAACACACCAGTGGTGAAGTGTTGTTCAGAGTAGAACACATCAGTGGTGAAGTGTTGTTCAGAGTAGAACACACCAGTGGTGAAGTGTTGTTCAGAGTAGAACACACCAGTGGTGAAGTGTTGTTCAGAGTAGAACACACCAGTGGTGAAGTGTTGTTCAGAGTAGAACACATCAGTGGTGAAGTGTTGTTCAGAGTAGAACACACCAGTGGTGAAGTGTTGTTCAGAGTAGAACACACCAGTGGTGAAGTGTTGTTCAGAGTAGAACACATCAGTGGTGAAGTGTTGTGAGTGTTGTACATGAACCTGAGGAGAGAACACCTGCACTTGTTACCTGCTCCACCAACTTTCAACTAATATAATAGTTGACCAGGGATGAAAATTTGTAGGTGACCAAGTAAGGCGTTGTGAGGGTGAGACAGTAGTAGAGGAGAACACTGTATTTGACTATATACCAGCTCTGGCCTCACACCCTCCGGTATTTAAGGCTAACTAAACTTAGACAAATTTAAATCGCCGTCAAAACGCGAGTTTTCAGTATCTCTTATTTTTTTCCAGACTGGTAAGTACGAATCCCAAATCAATACAATAAGATTTCCACTTAAAATACACCAATACTTAAGTGTTTGAAGCCGACCAGAAAAAAAACATTCTCTGGATATTACATGCAAATTAATTTAATAAAATTGGCAATTTAAAATCCACATTCTGAAAACGAAACCCAAGTTTTCTTTAAATAAAACCCATCAACACTGAAAGTTTGAAGCATATCAGATGAGGCGGTCTCTAATAATTGTTCAGAATAGGATTCAATTTCTGTAAAGAATTATATAAACAACAAATTTTTACCATAAGAGATTAAACTGAAAGGACGTCGGCCTTCTGATGGGAAGTGTCAGTGTCACTTGGACAGTGACAGTCATTCAGATTTCTTATTTAAGAAATCTGACACACTGGGACATACAGGACCTAATAACAGCGCGAACCTTCCTTCATGGAAAACACACCAAGAGCTCAAAAATTTGAAGCCGATTGGAAGAGGCATTCTCCAGTTACCGTAAGGATTCCTACGATTCCAAGTTCTTTTTTTAATTAGTATACTAGCAAATTTGTTTGCACACAAAGTAAACGATTACTATCCAGGATAGTAATCGTTTACTTTGTGTGCAAACAAAATAAATACTGAATCCATTCAGTATCACATAACGTGATTTAAGGCAAATCAAAATTTCCTATTAAATTAATTATAATGTTGACAGATGTGAACCTACACTCTTGAACGTCACTCTACAACCTCGGTGAATGAAGAGGAGTGTGGTTATAAAGGTTAGAAGCTACGCACTCTTAGGGACACTCTGAGAACCACTCTGAGAACCACTCTTAGAACCACTATGAGAACCACTATGAGATATACTCTGAGAACCACTCTCAGATACACTCTGAGAGCCACTCTCAGAGATACTCTGAGAACCACTCTGAGAACCACTCTCAGAGACACTCATGAGAACCACTCTCAGAGACACTCTGATAACCACTCTCAGAGATATTCTGAGAACAACTCTCAGATATACTCTGAGAACCACTCTGAGAGACACTCTCAGAGATACTCTGAGAACCACTCTCAGAGACACTCATAAGAACCACTCTCAGAGATACTCTGAGAACCACTCTAAGAGAAACTCATGAGAACCACACTCAGAGACACTCTGATAACCACTCTCAGAGATACTCTGACAACCACTCTCAGATATACTCTGAGAACCACTCTGAGAGACTCTCTGAGAACCACTCCGAGAGACACTCTCAAAGATACTCTGAGAACCACTCGGAGACACTCTGATACCAACACTACACAAACACTCATACAAACCACTTCAAAATTCTAGAACACATGCTCACAAACTGCTTAGAACACATCTGACACAACCATGATACACAAACACAGCATACACAGAACACTGCTTCACAAAACACATCATACACAACACACATAGCATACACAGATCACATGCATGACAACACACAAGCTTCACAAACACAAGCATACAACAGACACAAAACAAGCATCCAGACACAGCTACGACAAACACAAGCATACACAGACACAAGCATTCACAACACAAGCATCACAAACACAAGCATTCACAAACACAAGCATTCAAAAGCACAAGCATACAAGACACACAGCATACACAGACACAGCATCACAAACACAAGCATACACAAACACAAGCATTCACAAACACAAGCATTCACAAACACAAGCATACAAAAAGATCACAAGCATACACAACACAAGCATACACAAGACACCCACAACATACACAAACACAATCAGCACATCATACACACATGCATACACAAACACATGCTTACACAAACACATGCTTACACAAACGCATGCATACACAAACACATGCATACACAAACACAAGCATACACAAACACAAGCATACACAAACACAAGCATACACAGACACAAGCATACACAGACACAAGCATACACAGACACAAGCATACACAGACACAAGCATACACAGACACAAGCATACACAGACACAAGCATACACAACACAAGCATATACAAACACAAGCATTCACAAACACAAGCATTCACAAACACAAGCATTCACAAACACAAGCATTCACAAACACAAGCATACACAAACACAAGCATACACAAACACAAGCATACACAAACACAAGCATACACAAACACAAGCATTCACAAACACAAGCATTCACAAACACAAGCATACACAGACACAAGCATACACAGACACAAGCATACACAGACACAAGCATACACAAACACAAGCATTCACAAACACAAGCATTCACAAACACAAGCATACACAGACACAAGCATACACAGACACAAGCATACACAGACACAAGCATACACAGACACAAGCATACACAGACACAAGCATACACAAACACAAGCATACACAGACACAAGCATACACAGACACAAGCATACACAGACACAAGCATACACAGACACAAGCATACACAGACACAAGCACACAGACCAAGATACACAAACCAAGATTCACAGAACACAAGTACACAGACACAAGCATACAAGACACAACATACACAGACACAAGCATACCAGACACAAGCATACAAGACACAAGCATGACACAACACAAGCATTACTAAACACAAGCATTACAAGACACAAGCATACAAGACAAGCATACACAAACACAAGCATACACAGACAAGCATACACAGACACAAGCATCACAAACACAAGCATACAGACACAAGCATCACAGACACAACATTACAAACACAAGCATACACAGACACAAGATCACAGACTCAAGCATACACAACACAAGCATACACAAACACAAGCATACACAGACACAAGCATACACAAACACAAGCTTTAACAGACACAAGCATACACGACACAAGCTTTCACTGAGCAACCATCCACAAGCATAACAGACACAAGCATACCAGACACAAGCATACACAGACACAAGATACAAAACAAGATAACAGACCAAGATACACAAACACAAGCATACGTAGTTATATCTCATACTGCACATGAATTTTATGTCCACTCTGCACCATTATTTTTTAATACACTGAGGTAGAGGGGACTGCGGTTGTGAGATGCGGGGATACCTTTCTTGAATCACTGAAGTACAGTCTAGTAAGGCAAATAAGACCAGAATGAGGAGCTGAGACAACGACGAGGCAACTGAGACCACGACGAGGCAACTGTGACCAAGACGAAGCAACTGTGACCAAGACGAGGCAACTGAGACCACGACGAGGCAACTGTGACCAAGACGATGCAACTGTGACCAAGACGAAGCAACTGTGACCAAGACGAGGAATGAGACCAGACGAGGCAACTGACAAGATGAGCAACTGGACAGATGAGTAACTGTGACCAAGACGAGCAACTGAGACCAAGACGAAGTAAAATAATGAGGTAACTGAGACGAGATGAGGTAACTCGAGACGTGAGTGAAAACTCAGGCCAGTGCGGTAACTGCACTGAAGCCAGGTAACTACAGTAAGATCAATCCAACTAGGTATATTTATTCACCAAACGAGAGAGAGCATGGGCCACACTGGACAAAAATGAAAGATTTAACAGATGAATCTCGCAAGCGTGGCGACTGTGACACTGAGTTGACGATGTAACGAGACCGAGATGAGAGAGACCGGATGATACTAGACGATGAGTAATGAGACGGATGAGGTAACTGAGACCGAGATGACTAACTGAGACGAGATGATAACTGAGACGAGATGAGGTAACTGAGACCGAGATGAGGTAATGAGACTGAGATGAGGTAATGAGACTGAGATGAGGTAACTGAGACTGAGATGAGTAACTGAGACGAGATGAGGTAATGAGACCGAGATGGGATGGACGAGATGAGGTAACTGAGACTGAGATGAGGTAACTGAGACGAGATGAGGTAACTGAGACTGAGATGAGGTAACTGAGACCGGGATGAGTAACTGAGACTGAGATGAGGTAACTGAGACTAAGAGTAACTGAGACTGAGATGAGTAAGTGAGACGAGATGGGTAATGAGACCGAGATGAGGTAACTGAGACTAAGATGAGGTAACTGAGACTGAGATGAGGTAACTGAGACTGAGATGAAGTAACTGAGACTGAATGAGTAACTGAGACTAAAGTAACTGAGACTGAGATGAGTAACTGAGACTGAGATGAGTAACTGAGACTAGAGAAGTAACTGAACTAGATGAGTAACTGAGACTAGATAGAGTAACTGAGACTGAGATGAAGTAACTGAGACTGAGATAAAGTGAGACTAGATGAGTAACTGAGACTGAGATAGTAACTGAGACTAGATAATAACTGAGACTGAGATGAGTAAAGAACTGAGATAACTGAGACAGATGAGTAACTGAGACTGAATAAGTAACTGAGACTGAGATGGGTAACTGAGACTAGATGAAACTGAGACTAGATAAGTAAGAGACAGATGTAACTAGATAGATATAACTAGACTAGATAAGTAACTGAGACTGAATAAGTAACTGAGACTAGATAGAAGTAACTGAACTGAGATAATAACTGAGACTAGATAATGCTGAGACTAGATGAAGTAACTGAGACTAGATGAAGTAACTAGAAGAGATAAGAATAGTAACTGAGACTAGATGATAACTGAGACTAGATAGATAACTGAGACTAGATGAGTAACTGAGACGAGATAAGTAACTGAGACTAGATATAACGAACTAATAAGTAACTGAGACTAGATGAGTAACTGAGACTAATAATAATGAGACTGAATGTAACTGAGACTGAGATGAGTAACTAGACTAGATGAATAACTGAGATGAATGAAATGAGGATACTGAGATGAAGAGTAACTGAGACTAGATAGAGTAATGAGACTAAGATAAGTAACTGAACTAAGATGAGTAACTGAGACTAGATGAGTAACAGAGACTAGAGATAATAACTGAGACTAGATAAGTAACTGAGACGAGATAGTAACTGAGACTAGATGAAGTAACTAGACTGAGATAGGTAACTGAGACTAGAGATAACTGAGATAGAGTAACTGAGACTGAGATAAAGTAACTGAGACTAGATAAGTAACAGACTAAGATGAGTAACTGAGACTAGATAAGTAACTGAGAGTGAGATGAGTAACTGAGACTAGATAAGTCTGAGACTGAGATGAAGTAACTGAGACTAGAAGAGTAACTGAGACTGAGATAAAGTAACGAGACTAGAGATAATAACTGAGACTAGATAAGAAGTAACTGAACTAGATAAGTACTGAACTGAGATAAGTAACTAGAGACTGAGATAAGAGTAACTGAGACTGAGATAGAGTAACTGAGACTGAAAGAGTAACTAGAGACTAGATAGAGTAACTAGAGACTGAATAGAGTAACTGAGACTAGATGAAACTAGAACTAAGATAAGTAACTGAGACTGAGTAAAGTAACTGAGAAATAACTGAGATAAGTGTAACTGAGACTGAGATAAGTAACTGAGACTGAGATGAAGTAACTGAGAGAAGAGAGATAGATAACTGAGACTGAGATGATAACTGAGACTGAGATAGAGTAACTGAGACTGAGATAAGTAACTGAGACTAGAGATAAGTAACTGAGACTGAATAAGTAACTGAGACTAGATAGTAACTGAACGAGATAGTAATGAAGACAGATAAGTAACTAGAACTGAGATGAGAGTAACTAGAGACTGAGATAAGTAACTGAGACTGAGATAGGTAACTGAGACTAGATAGTAACTGAGACTAGATGAAACTGAGACTGAGATAGTAACTGAGACTAGATAGAGTAACTGAACTGAGATAATACTGAACGATATAACTGAGATAGAAGTAACTGAGACTGAGATGAGTAACTGAGACTAGATGAGTAACTGAGACTAGAGATAGAAGTAACTGAGACTGAGATGAGTAACTAGAGACTGAGATAAGAGTAACTGAGACTGAGATGAGTAACTGAGACTGAGATAAGTAACTGAGACTAGATGAGTAACTAGACTGAGATGAGTAACTGAGACTGAGATGAAGTAACTGAGACTGAGATGAGGTAACTGAGACTGAGATGAGGTAACTGAGACTGAGATGAGGTAACTGAGACTGAGATGAGGTAACTGAGACTGAGATGAAGTAACTGAGACTGAGATGAGGTAACTGAGACTGAGATGAGGTAACTGAGACTGAGATGAAGTAACTGAGACTGAGATGAGGTAACTGAGACTGAGATGAGGTAACTGAGACTGAGATGAGGTAACTGAGACTCAGATGAAGTAACTGAGACTCAGATGAAGTAACTGAGACTGAGATGAGGTAACTGAGACTGAGATGAAGTAACTGAGACTGAGATGAGGTAACTGAGACTCAGATGAAGTAACTGAGACTCAGATGAAGTAACTGAGACAGAGATGAGGTAACTGAGACTGAGATGAGGTAACTGAGACTGAGATGAGGTAACTGAGACTGAGATGACTAACCGAGACTGAGATGAGGTAACTGAGACCGAGATGAGGTAACTGAGACTGAGATGAGGTAACTGAGACTGAGATGAGGTAACTGAGACTGAGATGACTAACTGAGACTGAGATGAGGTAACTGAGACCGAGATGAGGTAACTGAGACTGAGATGAGGTAACTGAGACTGAGATGAGGTAACTGAGACTGAGATGAGGTAACTGAGACCGAGATGAGGTAACTGAGACTGAGATGAGGTAACTGAGACTGAGATGAGGTAACTGAGACTGAGATGAGGTAACTGAGACTGAGATGAGGTAACTGAGACTGAGATGAGGTAACTGAGACTGAGATGAGGTAACTGAGACTGAGATGAGATAACTGAGACTAAGATGAGGTAACTGAGACTGAGATGAGGTAACTGAGACTGAGATGAGGTAACTGAGACTAAGATGAGGTAACTGAGACTGAGATGAAGTAACTGAGACTGAGATGAGGTAACTGAGACTGAGATGAGGTAACTGAGACTGAGATGAAGTAACTGAGACTGAGATGAGGTAACTGAGTTTGAGATGAGTAACTGAGACTAGATGAGGTAACTGAGACTGAGATGAGGTAACTGAGACTAAGATGAGGTAACTAGAGACTGAGATGAGGGTAACTGAGACTGAGATGAGGTAACTGAGACTGAGATGAGGTAACTGAGACTGAGATGAGGTAACTGAGACTGAGATGAGGTAACTGAGACTAAGATGAGGTAACTGAGACTGAGATGAGGTAACTGAGACTAAGATGAGGTAACTGAGACTGAGATGAGGTAACTGAGACTGAGATGAGGTAACTGAGACTGAGATGAGGTAACTGAGACTGAGATGAGGTAACTGAGACTGAGATGAGGTAACTGAGACAGAGATGAGGTAACAGAGACTGAGATGAGGTAACTGAGACTAAGATGAGATAACTGAGATTGAGATGAGGTAACTGAGACTAAGCTGAGGTAACAGAGACTGAGATGAGGTAACTGAGACTAAGATGAGGTAACTGAGATTGAGATGAGGTAACTGAGACTGAGATGAGGTAACTGAGACTGAGATGAGGTAACTGAGACTGAGATGAGGTAACTGAGACTGAGATGAGGTAACTTGAGTAAACAGCTCTTCAGCTGATTTATATGAGCCCAGTACAGTTTAAATAGATTAGTGTGCTAAATTATTGTATTAATATTTGAAGTTGCTATATTATTACCACTACATTCTTCAATCTATAGTTTGTTCTGTTTTTTCCTAGTCTATATATACGTAAAGTGTTGAGTACTGTAGCAACATTCCCGTGTTCCTTGATGGAGAACATTACCTCGCTCAAGCTGACTGAAGCCTCGCTCTCTGACTCATGCATCTACACTCTTCTTCTCTCTAACACTCTTGATCTTATCAGGAGAACTTTCATCCATAACCTTCGGACTCTCTCTCCCATCTTTGTTCTCCTGACTTTGATCTTGTTCAACGTTTCCGTATTATGTGTCCTTCTCTACCTTATTTCCATGGTTTTTCTAAAACTCATAAACCTGATATCCCTCTTTGTCCAGTCATTTCCTCCAGAGGTTCTGTCTCTTATTCTCTTGCCTCTTGTCTGGCCAAAACTCTCACTCTTTTTCTTGGTACTTTTTCTCCTGCCCACCTCCCTCACTCTCAAGTTCTCCGGACTTGTAACATGGTAAGTTTTGACGTTGAGTCCCTCTGTACTAATGTCCCTCATGATGATGTTTTCAGTTTTATCAGAATGGAGGCCAATGAAGGGATACTTTATCTCCCTATACCTACTGATGTCTTTCTTGGTCTTATTCACCTTTGTGTGAACACCAACTCGTTTTCCCTGCGCTTTGGCCTCATGACTCTAGTCTCTTCCAACCACTTCTCGACGCCCTTAACAATTGTGCTCCTTCCATCAAGTTCAAAGCTAAATGGGAATCAAAGCCTTTGCTTCCTTTTCTTGATGTGCGTGTCCATCGCTCGGCTACAGGCGTGTCTTTTTACGTTAATCGCAAGCCTATGCACAGTGGCATGTACATTCACTACTTTTCTTACCATGTTCCCTCTGTTAAGAAAAGTGTTCGTATTCCTCTCTCTCTCTCAGTGTCCTCTGCGTTTGTCACCATAAGTTTCTTGACTCGGGAATTTCCATTCTTCGCAGTTGGTTTTCTCGTCTTGGTTACTCTTCCGATTTCATAAATTCTGCTGCCAACTCACATACTAAACTGACTTTCTTTTCTCTCACTCTCTAATCCTGTGAGATCTCCTGTTCTTTGCCTTTCTTTTGTTTCCAGTCTCCTAAATCTTAAAAACTCCCTCTGTTCCTTAGACATAAAACTTACTTTTCGTCAAACTAATGCTCTTCGTAGTTGTGGAGAAAAATTCTCCAGAAAAGGGGGGTATCAGCCCCTTCAGCCCTTTTCAGGCCCCCTGAGGGACTCAACGCTCTCAGAAAGGGCAAATGGCGTCTTGCTTCCGATCAACAGTAACTGGAAGCAGTTGCAATAGCATCGTGTACCAGGGCGTAGTCACGTCGCCTCATTTTGCACCACAGTGTTCATTGCAATAGGAGTGATAATGCAATGAGAAAAAGGACTCTTTTTTACCTTGGTAGGAAAAGTACAGAAAACACTACATCACTTTATTCACAATGTGGGACAATAATAAATTGTCGTCTATTACTAGATTTCAAGAAATCTGCTGTCTTGTATTGCATTCTGTTGCAGTGTTTAGCAAGGAAGAGTAATAACGCTGAATTCAGCAAATCTTTTGTAAGGAGGGGGCGACCAGGGCGAGGCCCGCTTCAGGGGCGCCCAGGGCGAGGCCCGCTGCAGGGGCGCCCAGGGCGAGGCCCGCTGCAGGGGCGCACAGGGCGAGGCCCGCTGGGGGGGGGGTCAGATTGCTTTAAGAACTGGTACAAGAAACTCGTGTTTCACGTAGTGTAAGAGTGTGTGTTGCTAACAATCTTCAGAGACAGACAGTGCCACCGTGAGACACTACTACTTCAATAAAAGACATCGGATACGGTGTGACACTTGAGGGTCAGATACAAAAACCCAGGTAAGCCTAGACAGGCATGTACTTGGTTAGGTCGGCTGTGCAGCAGACAGTTAGGGCATGTCAGGTCTAGATTTATCTACACCCCCCCGTCATCCACGGGCCATTGAGACCAAAAAAGTAAGTGCATCGTTATTCAGCATTGTTAAATGAAAGCTGATACATACGCTCTTTTCAGGCAATTTATGTACTCATTAATTAAATTTCCCACAGCCCAAGTGTTGGAGATTTGCGGCTCCTCAAAGGACCTCCCCGGGGAAGACATTGAGCCGTCACTAATAAAAATAAAAATAATAATAATAATAATAATAATAATATCTTTATTTACTACAAGTACATGCACATGGTATACAGGCCTAGCTGACATCAATGACATACTACTATATAGAAAGCCGCTTGTTATGCTGAGCATTTCTGGCAAACTAGGTCAATTTTGTCCCAGGATGCGACCCACACTAGTCGACTAACACCCAGGTACCCATTTTAAACTGATGGGTGAACAGGGATAGGGACAGCAGTTGTCTTATGGAAACACGTCCTTAATGTTTTCCAGCCGTACCGGAGGAGATTCGAACACCGGACCTCAGTGTGTGAGTTGAGTGCGCTAGCGATCGAGCTTTGTACAGTCCTTTGACTAGCTAGTCTCTACAGGCTCCAATTCCTTACAGTAGTAATCTAGTTCGTACCTATTTTCCTGCTACTGATGTTTCCGAAGTCTTCTTTATTTCTGCTCCTCTTGTCCTCTCCATTACTTTGGCGAAACTGGTCACTCTGTTTCTAACAGACTTAAAGAACACAAAAAATGTGTTAGTCTTGCCAACAATAATAATGCTCTTTTCTGTCATGTTAGAGACCATTATTACCACTACTACAATTATAGTACTACCTAGTCTCGCTTTACTACTCTCGTTCTACTACTCTGCCCTTTCCTTCGCGTCTGTGTGACTAAGATAATTGTCTCAATCGGACCGAAACGTCGTCATAAGTTTCATTCTCTTGTGTGAGAGTTATTTAAGCATTACTAAGAGCCAAGAGCCAACGACCACCTTCTACTCAATCTTTGCTGTTATTCTTCCTTCAGATAAGTTAGTAATTATTAACTTATAGGTAAGTTTGCTGCAAGGGGCACATGGGGCCACATGAAGAAGCATTTAAGACCTCGAATATTAACTCTGTTTAACATGTTATATTTGTATGAGACCTGCAATATTAACTCTGTTTTATATGTCACATATTTCAAACAGAAGGGTATCACTTGTTTAGAAGATAGTATTCACGTATAAGAGGAAGGCCACAAGGATGCAGTACTTTGAAGGGAACGTGACGATTGCCTTAACAGCACTGTCAAGGCAATCGTCACGTCCTCACCTAACACAAGTTAGGTATCTGTTTCACAGACAGATCCAAGTCACTCCGAGAAAATTGGAAGAAAAACAACGCTCCTTCGAAGTAAAGAAATGGCAATATCTCTAAATGTAGCTTCTCCAGGTGGTCTTGGAATGGCTTTCGATCTCAATGAGTTGAGAAATTTTGTCAAAAACTACCTGGACCGCAATCAGAGAGTTATACAAGTTTTCCAATAATCTTCCAGGCACTGATTAGGCACGTGGATTCCTGAGCAGACATGAGAATTTGCTATCGACTCTCTAAAACATCTTATGATAGCGTGCTGCTTTACAGACAGACATTTCGGCTTCGATCGAACGGATATGACAATTGATTGGTTACCTTCAGGCAGTATCACCAATTACTGTTGATTGACGACCAAAGAGGTAAAGTGCAGATCTTCAGGAACATTTCAAAGCATGCTAAAAGGATAATGAACAACGCTAAAAGTTAGACGTTCATTATATTTGCTGTAACTGCTGCTGGGTGGACTAACAGGTGCACTGTACAACTGCATGAGCTCTGTATAGTTGGATTCAGATGTATTTGTTGATTGGTTTAAAAAAGTAGTTCTCACACGGCCTGGTGACGAAACAAAAGTACTTATAGGAGGTAACCTCTCACAACAACTACAACCCCTGGACGTCTCCGTGAATGACCCTCTTAAATATGTTAGGTAAAAGGACACAAGTGCAACTAATGTGACATTTTATTGTGGTAACGTTTCGTTCCCCAAGAGCCTTGTCAAGCCGTCACGGCTTGACAAGGCTCCTGGAGAGCGAAACGCTGTTTCGCTTTTAAATATGATTTAAATAAGTTTGGCGGAAGTTATTGACTAACTGGAAGGAAAGTCAAGGAAAGCATGCAACTTGTTTCCCCAAAAATGGTCATTACCAGGATTGCTTTTGACTCTCATGCAACAAATGGATGATAAACGGAAGCCTTTGGCGAAATCTGTATTCAGAGCTTGCGGCATATACCATTTCGATCGTGAACGCGTCCTGAAGAAAATGAGAAAAGAACCAGGTCAAGCGGCACCTGAAGGTGTGGTTAGCACCATTCTTCAGGATTTCGTAAAAGAGAAAAAGGGAAACCAGAGTAAGGCAAAAAAAAAAAAAAGTTTCCCTTGGGAAGGTAAGTAAGGAGAAAGAAGCATCAGTCTCGAGGTCTACCGGCACGAGGAGGTGGCACCTCCTCAGCAGCAAGACTCACCTCCTCAGCACGGGGCACAGGGCCAAGGACTAGTGCCCGAAGAGGTATTTTTTATAACAACTCCAGCGGCTCCTCATCAAACTTTTATAACCTAGGTGTTGAAATGGTCGACCTAACTGAGAAAGTAACTGTAGTACTGAACATAATACAGAGTGACTATGCTCTTGTTAAATTTGTGAGTCGTAAAAACAACAAGTTACTAAGCTGGCAAGGTCATGGAGAAGGTTGAAATACCTAGGTGCTGGACACTTTGTTATAATAAAAAACAGAGATGCCTAAGTACATATATTTCTCAGACCCAGAAAATTAAACTTGAAGAAGTTCTCGATCTATATGACACTGATGAACAAGACTGAGGTAGGAGGCTGGAAGTGAAGGACACTTATAAACTACTGCTTGCTAAAGCAAACATTAAAGGAGCCTTGTTATCCGGCGGAGCCAGAGAGAAGAGTCATGGCCTTTGTGTACATAATGTAGTATTGCTGTAGCAACCATAAATAATTCTTATATATTAATAATGAAGCAGAAATATTATTTTTTAACTGCAAATGTTAATATGTAACACCAGAACTTATAGTGTCTAAGCAGTAGATGGTCTATTATAATGTTTTTATGTGAACTATGGCCACAATTGTGCCTCGTAGCTCGATTACTAGCGCACTCAGTTCGATTCCTGGTACGGGTGGAAACATTAGGACGTATTTCCTTAAGACACCTTCTGTCTGAGTACTAGTCGATTGGTGTGGGTCGCATCCTGGGAAAAAAATACCTAATTTGCGGGACATGCTCTGCATAACAAGGGTCTTTCTGTATAGTAGTGCCATTGATGCCAGCGACGACTGTATACCTTGTACACGTACTAGCAGAAATAATTATTATTATTATTATTATTATTATTATTATTATTATTATTATTATTATTATTACCTAAAATAGTGAGGCCTGAAATGACCTTCATCAAGGGCTTCTGAAACAATATTGTTGTATTGATTTAGTAATGTAGGAACGTAGCCTAAAAAAGTAGAATTTGGTCAGTTGGCGCATCCATTATCCCTTTGTACAATTTTCTGGAATATTAGTTTGAGCAGAGTAAGTTGAATTTCTTATTTATGTTAGTATGTGAATTACATAACGTGGTCGCTCTCAACTGCCTCACTTGACAGTAGAGGGGGCTGGGCTTATGAGATACTGGGATGCCTTTTTTGCGTCGTGCAGCCACTGTAACTAGTCTAGCAATAACAAAATTTACTTAAATGAAGACCAGCAGCTGCGAGTGTAATTACTGGACCATATGTGGTCCCCGGACCCCTCCCCGTGGTGCACCGCAGTGATACCCCACTGTGATCCCCATGTGTGGTCCCCCACTGTGGTCCCCAAGTGTGGTCCCTCACTGTGGTCCCCTAGCTGTGGTCCCCAGCTGTGGTCCCCCGCTGTGGTCCCCAGCTGTGGTCCCCCGCTGTGGTCCCCAGCTGTGGTCCCCGGCCCCCTCCCCGTGGTGCACCGCAGTGCTCCCCCACTGTGGTCCCCATGTGTGGTCCCCACTGTGGTCCCCAAGTGTGGTCTCTCACTGTGGTCCCCCAGCTGTGGTCCCCAGCTGTGGTCCCCCGCTGTGGCTCGCAGCTTACATTACTGCCCGCATAATGTGCTATTCTCTGTGCTACTCACACACACACACACATCTCCTGTTATCGCACATCAACCAAATAACTGCTGCAGCATATGGGCGCCTAGCAAACCTAAGAACAGCATTCCGACATCTTAATAAAGAATCGTTCAGGACCCTGTACACTGTGTACGTTAGGCCCATACTGGAGTATGCAGCACCAGTTTGGAACCCACATTTATCCAAGCACGTAAAGAAACTAGAGAAAGTGCAAAGGTTTGCAACAAGACTAGTCCCGGAGCTAAGGGGTATGTCCTACGAGGAGAGGTTAAGGGAAATCGACCTGACGACACTGGAGGACAGGAGAGATAGGGGGGACATGATAACGACATATAAGATACTAAGAGGAATTGACAAGGTTGATAGAGACAGAATGTTCCAAAGATGGGACACAGCAACAAGGGGACACAGTTGGAAGTTGAAGACTCAGATGAATCACAGGGATGTTAGGAAGTATTTCTTCAGTCACAGAGTAGTCGGGAAGTGGAATAGCTTGGGAAGCGATGTAGTGGAGGCAGGTTCCATACACAGCTTTAAGAAGAGGTATGATAAAGCTCATGGCGCAGGGAGAGTGACCCAGTAGCGGCCAGTGAAGAGGCGGGGCCAGGAGCTATGTCTCGACCCCTGCAACCACAACTAGGTGAGTACAACTAGGTGAGTACATACACACACACCAAATGCAAAGTCATGAGGATCTGAGAAGGGCAAAGACCGCTGACAGAGTACAGGCTAGGTGGACAAAGGCTACAAACCTCATCAAAGGAGAAAGACCTTGGGGTGAGTATAACACCAAGCACGTCTCCGGAAACACATCAACCAGATAAACGCGGCAGCATATGGGCGACTGGCAAACCTAAGATTAGCGTTCCGTTACCTTAACAAGGAATCGTTCAAGACACTGTACACCGTGTACGTCAGTCCCATGCTAGAATATGCAGCACCAGTCTGGAACCCACACCTGGTCAAGCACGTCAAGAAATTAGAGAAAGTGCAAAGGTTTGCGACAAGGTTAGTTCCACAGCTCAGGGGAATGCCATATGAAGAAAGGTTGAGGAAAATAGGACTAACATCACTGGAGGACAGAAGGGTTAGAGGAGACATGATAACGACATACAAAATACTGCAGGGAATCGATAAGGTAGACAGTGACAGGATGTTCCAGAGAGGGAACACAGAAACAAGGGGACACAACTGGAAGCTGAAGACTCAGATGAGTGAAAGGGATGTTAGGAAGCACTTCTTCAGCCATAGAGTAGTTAGGAAGTGGAATAGTCTAGCGAACGATATAGTGGAGGCAGGAACCATACATAGTTTTAAGACAAGGTATGATAAAGCTCATGGAGAAGGGAGAGCAGAGACCCAGTAGCGGACAGCGAAGAGGCGGGGCCAGGAGCTGAGTCTCGACCTCTGCAACCACAATTAGGTGAGTACAATTAGGTGAGTACACACACACACGAGGCTGCTGTACCGACCGGCTCCATAGCATACTTCTTGCTGGCAGTGTTTTTATGAGCCATATTCAATACTTTGTCTTTGGAAAGTGGCTGGCCAAGTCGGACCATCAAATGAGCAACAAGTACACAGGGCCAGATGGGCCCTATAGACTAGCAACAAGTATACAAGGTAGGTGGGTCCTACAGACTAGGAACAAGTATACAAGGTCAAGTGAACCCTACAGACTAGCAACAAGTATACAAGGTCAGGTGGGCCCTACAGACTAGCAACAAGTGTACAAGGCATGGTGGGCCCTACAGACTAGCAACAAGTATATAAGGCATGGTGGGCCCTACAGACTAGCAACAAGTACACAGAGCATTGCAGCTTGTGGACATTATGTCTCTTCCTTCACGCAGTAATAGGCAGGTGACTGTCCACACTTGTGGGATATGAACATGAACGTGTTCACTCATACACCTTTTTTAAGTGAATGCGTTGATGCACCTTTCCCTTCACCTCCTTCAACAGAAATCGTCAGTTTGTACCGACGATCTCTAGACTGAGGATTGTACACACTTCACTCACAGTACCTGCTACCAGGTGCTCCTGCCCCTCTCTGTGTGACCTGTCTCGTGCAGCTGACAGTGGAGCATACTGTGTATCTCCCTATCCAAGGTGACCCGTGGCCTGGTAGGCAACGCTCTCGCTTCACACACTGAGTGTCTGTGGTTCGATCCCCGGTAAGGGCGGAAACACTTAGCTTGTTTCCTTAAACTTGTTGTCCCGGTCACCTAGCAAACAAGCACCTGGATGGGTGGCATCCTATGGACAAGGTTTAAGGACCCTAATGGAAATAAGACAGACAGTCTCCCCGATGACACACTGACTTTGGGTTATCCTGGGTGGATAACTCTCCTGGGTTTTAAAAAAACGAACAAAATCTTATCTTATCTAGCCTTATAACTGACGTTTGGTTGTTAATAATTACCAGAGTCTCAGTAAAACATTCAGAACTTTCTTGATTTTAACGTGAAGTGAAAACATTTGTATTATTTTTGTTTGTAACTGTTGCTTTTGCGTGTAATTGTTGCTTTTGTTTGTGATTGTTGCTTTTGTTTGTGATTGTTGCTTTTCATTGTGATAGTTTTCTTTTCTAAATATTACCTTGGGAGTTCTTATGTGCGTTATACGCTTATTGTTATTGCTAAGTTTGATGTACACATACACACACACACACACACACACACACACACACACACACACACACACATACAAAGGGATCTGGACAGGCTGAAAGCCTGGTCCAGCAATTGGCTCCTGGAGTTCAACCCCACCAAGTGCAAAGTCAGGAAGATTGGGGAAGGGCAAAGAAGACCGCAGACGGAGTACAGTCTAGGGGGCCAGAGACTGCAAATCTCAAGCAAGGAAAAAGATCTTAGGGTGAGTATAACACCAGGCACATCTCCTGAGGCGCAAATCAACCAAATAACTGCTGCAGCATACGGGCGCCTAGCAAACCTAAGAACAGCATTCCGACATCTTAATAAAGAATCGTTCAGGACTCTGTACACTGTGTACGTTAGGCCCATACTGGAGTATGCAGCACCAGTTTGGAACCCACATTTATCCAAGCACGTAAAGAAGGTAGAGAAAGTGCAAAGGTTTGCAACAAGACTAGTCCCGGAGCTAAGGGGTATGTCCTACGAGGAGAGGTTAAGGGAAATCGACTTGACGACACTGGAGGACAGGAGAGATAGGGAGGACATGATAACGACATATAAGATACTGAGAGGAATAGTCAAGGTGGACAGAGACAGAATGTTCCAGAGATGGGACACAACAACAAGGGGACACAGTTGGAAGTTGAAGACTCAAATGAATCACAGGGATGTTAGGAAGTATTTCTTCAGTCATAGAGTGGTCGGGAAGTGGAATAGCTTGGGAAGCGATGTAGTGGAGGCAGGTTCCATACATAGCTTTAAGGAGAGGTATGATTAAGCTCATGGAGCAGGGAACGTGACCCAGTAGCGGCCAGTAAAGAGGCGGGGCCAGGAGCTATGAATCGACCCCTGCAACCACAACTAGGTGAGTACACACATACACACACAAGGATCAGCAGGGAAAGACTCAGTAAATTTTATCAAGAACAAACTTTAATAGTGACATGAGAGAGAGAGAGAGAGAGAGAGAGAGAGAGAGAGAGAGAGAGAGAGAGAGAGAGAGAGAGAGAGAGAGAGAACACAGTATGATCAACAATCACCTGCTAATGCTCAGAATTTAATACAGTGGTGCGTCTGTAATTATACTCCCTTAAAAGTCCTTTTACCAGGGAGACTAAATTGTTGGCAGCGAGGGAGGGAGGGAGGGAGGGAGGGAGGGAGGGAGGGAGGGAGGGAGGGAGGAAGGAGATTACGGTGGAGGGGGAAGGAAAGACGAGGTAGAGGAAAATGAGGAAAAGAGAAATAAGTGGACCAGAGGGATGAGAAAGAGAAAATAGAGAGAGAGGAAGAGAACAAGACTCCAGATAAGTTCAGAACGGCCATGAAATTCTGACGTAGCAAAACGTAAACAAAAACTTTATGTTAGGTAAAAGGACGCGAGTGTAACTAATATATTTTAATGCGACGTTTCGCTCCCCAGGAGCTTTTTCAAGGTGTTATAAAAACACAAGGTCACAGAGACTATATATAAGTAACAACGTGAGGTTAAACAACATGAGCACCACAATGTATCTACTGGCCCAGGGTGTATCCAGTAATAGTAGTAGTAGTAATACTAGTAGTAGTAATAGTAATACTAGTTGTAGTAGTAGTAGTAGTAATACTAGTTGTAGTAGTAGTAGTAGTAATACTAGTAGTAGTAGTAGTAATACTAGTAGATAGTAGAGTAGAATACTAGTTTAGAGTAGTAGAACTAGAGAGTAGAGAGTAATACTAGTGTAATAGAGAAACAGAGAGAAAACAGGAGAGAGAGAATACAGGAGAGTACAGAGAATACAGTAGAGTAGAGACTAGTAAAGAGTAGAGAATACTAGTAGAGTAGATACTAGTTGTATAGTAGCGACGTTTACTAGTAGTAGTAGTAATCAGAGTAGTAGTAGAACACAGTCAGAGATAGTAGTAGTAGTAATACGTAGTAGTAGTAAACTAGTAGAGTAGAGCAATACATAGAGTAGAGTAATACTAGGCAGGAGTAGTACCAGTTGTAGTAGTAGTAATACTAGTAGTAGTAGTAGAATACTAGTTGTAGTAGTAGTAGTAATACTAGTTAGTAGCAGTAGTAATACTAGTAGTAGTAGTAATACTAGTAGTAGTAGTAGTAGTAATACTAAGTAGTAGTAGTAATACTAGTAGCTAGTAGTAGTAGTAATACTAGTAGTAGTAGAGCAATACAGTAGCAGTAGTCAATACCACTAGTCAGAGACAGAGCAGTAAACAGCGTAGCAGTAGCAAATTAAGCTCAGTAGCAGTAGAATACCAGCAGCAGAGTAAACTAGTAGAGTCAGTAGTTAGTAATACCAGTAGCAGTAGTAGTAGTCACAGTAGCAGTACAGTAATGCAGTAGAGTAGTCAGTAATACTCAGTAGTAGCTAGTAGCTAGCAGAGTAACAGTAGCTAAGCAGTAGTAGTAACACTAGTAGTAGCAATCACACAGCAGCAGCAGTAGCAAATACCAGAGAGCAACTAGAGACATAATACATAGAGTAGAATACTAGCAGCAGTAGCAATACCAGTAGAGTAGAATACAGCAGTAGTAAACAGCAGCAGTAGCAATAGCAGCAGTAGCAATACATAGCAGTAGTAAACAGTAGCAGTAGTAATCACTCAGCAGTAGTAGTAATACAGTACAGTAGTCAGTCAGCACTAGTAGATACAGTAGCAGCAATACGTAGCAGAGCAGTAGTAATACCAGTACAGTAGAATACTAGAGCAGCAGTACAAGCAGCAACACTAGTAGCAGTAGTAATACAGAGCAGAATACTCAGTAGTAGCAATACTAGTAGCAGTAATACTAGAGTCAGTAGTAATACTAGCAGTAGTAGAATACACAGTCAGAATACAGTAGCAGAGTAATACTAGAGAGTAGTAATCATAGCAGTAGCAATACAGCAGACAGCAAGTAGCAATACTAGAGAGTAAACAGTAGCAGTAGCACAGAGCAGTAACACCAGCAGTAGCAGAACACTAGCAGCAAGCACCAACAGCAGCAGTAAACTAGCAGTAGCATACTACTAGAGCAGTAACATAGAGAGAACACAAGATACAGCAGTAGTAATACTAGAGCAGAGTAATACTAGTAGAGTAGTAGTAATACTAGTAGTAGTAGTAATACTAGTAGTAGCTAGTAGTAGTAATACTTTAGATAGTAATACTAGAGTAGTACTACTAGCAGTAGTAGTCAATACTAGAGTAATATCAGTAGTAGTAGTAATACTAGAGTAGTAGTAATACTAGTAGTCAGCAGTAATACTAGCAGCAGTAATACCAGAGAGTAGCACATACAGCAGTAGTACAGCAGCAGCAGAAACCAGGAGCAGCAATACAGCAGCAGCAGTACCAGCAGAGCAGCAATACGTAGCAGTAGCAATACTAGTAGAGTAGCATACTAGCAGATAGCAATACCAGTAGCAGTAAACAGCGAGTAGCAGTACACCAGAGCAGTAGCAATACTAGCAGCAGTAGCAATACTAGAGCAGTAGAATACTAGTAGAGACAGCAGCAGTAGTAACTAGAAGCAATACAGTAGTAGTAGTAATACTAGTAGTAGTACAGTAGTAGTAATACTAGGAGTAGTAATACTAGTAGTAGTAGTAGTATACTAGTAGTGGAGGTAACTTTTGGTTTCTCTGTGATGGTGAGTTTATTGTTTTGAGGAAACGTTTGTTATACTTCAAAAATGATAAGGTTGCATTTACTTCGTTTAAATTGTCTATAATAACGATTAAAGATGATTCAAGGTATATAAGTCTGCGGAAAATTGGTTCTTTGATCTCTAGTCGGACGTCACTGAATCTCATTAAGTGGCTGGTGGAGGTCCCGTCATGTGCACATGCCTTGTTCAAATTGTCGTTTCTTCATGCACTGATGTGTTCACCGAGGCGTGTTCCCAGGCTTCGTGTTGTTTCGCCGATGTATACCTTGTTGCAGCCTCCGCAAGGGATTATGTTAACTCCTGCACTGACTTCGGTCCTGGTCAGGTCTTTGTTGGAGGTGCTGGTTGCGATGGTGACTCTTATTGTAGATGTTCAAGGCAACTTGGCTGTTGGTAAGGATTTTAACTTTCTCTGAAGTGGTGCTAATTCGTGGAGAATTGATGATTTGGAGGTGATGCCTTGTTTGGTCTTTTATCCCGTCTGGAACAGAACTGTGTGAGACAGTGATTGTTTGTAGTCTTCATGTAAACATGGAATTTCTGTATGTTATCTACTTTGTGAATGAGGACGGTGAGGAGTGTGAACCTGTCATGGACCGCTTCTCCAAGTGTGAATTGTATGTATGTATGTAAGTATGTATACGAGTATGTAACCCTTTGTGCATGCATGCTTGCACGAATGTATACTCATGTATGTGTATATAAATGCATATGCATACACGAACATAAGTATATTTGTGCATATAAGCAAACAAATTTGTACTCACCGGTATGTCGTGGCAGGGGTCGAGATCTAGCTCCTGGTTGTTAGTCCTATTTACATCAACCTTTCTTCATAGGACAGACCCCTGAGTTGTGGAACTAACCTTGTCGCAAACCTTTGCACTTTCTCTAGTTTCTTTACGTGCTTGACCAGGTGTGGGTTCCAGACTGGTGCTGCATATTCTAGTATGGGCCTGACGTACACGGTGTACAGTGTCTTGAACGATTCCTTGTTAAGGTAACGGAACGCTAATCTTAGGTTTGCCAGTCGCCCATATGCTGCCGCAGTTATCTGGTTGATGTGTGCCTCCGGAGACGTGCTTGGAACTTCAGTCTGGCATTCGCTTTCTTTACTACACTGTTCCCTATCAATTCTGACATGCATGGGTCAAAGGGGATTCCCAGATATTTTACTGAGGAAACTGAAGTGATGGATTCCCCATTACACCGGACATTAAAATTATTTACCCTTTCAGTTTATATTTCGTGCCAAAGAGTATGGCTTCTGTTTTCCCGAGGTGTAACGATAACTTGTTGTCTACTAACCATTTGCTGCAGGACTCCAGTCTCTCGACATGAATTATTCATTACTTCTTCCTTCGTTTATGATTGCATCTAAAGGTAGTTGTTAGAAACGATTAAACTCAGTGAAAAAGGTATGTTGATGGTAATAATATGGCTCTGGGCAGCATTAAATATCTTGTGTAGTTATGTAGGTAGGTAGGTGCAGCTGTGTAGCCAGGTGGACTACATAGTTACGTCTACCGGCTACCTACACCTGACTTCCTACAAATAAGTATTACTCACTCTCTTTCACCCTACATTAAGACTACAAATATTTTAAGGTAAGTAATGAATGTACTGTCTACCTGGAGTCTACCTGGAGAGAATTCCAGGGGTCAACGCCCCCGCGGCACGGTCTGTGACCAGGCCTCCTGTTGGACCAGAGCCTGATCAACCAGGCTGTTACTGCTGGCCGCACGCAGTCCAACGTACGAACCACAGCCCGGCTGATCAGGTACCGACTTGAGGTGCCTGTCCAGTGCCTGCTTGAAGACAGCCAGGGGTTTGTTGGTAATCCCCCTGATGTATGCTGGGAGGCAGTTGAACAATCTTGGGCCCCTCACACTTATTGTGTTGTCCCTCAACGTGCTAGTGTCACCCCTGCTCTTCATTGGGGGGATGTTACATCGCCTGCCGAGTCTTTTGCTTTCGTACGGAGTGATTTTTGTGTGCAAGTTTGGTACTAAGCCCTCGAGAATTTTCCATGTGTATATAATAATGTATCTCTCCGCCTGCGTTCTAGAGAGTACAGGTTTAGGAACTTCAAGCGTTCCCAGTAGTTGAAGTGGTTTATCGCACTTATGCGTGCGGTGAAGGTTCTCTGCACATTTTCAAGGTCAGCAATTTCACCCGCCTTGAAAGGTGCAGTTAGTGTGCAGCAATATTCCAGCCTAGATAGAACAAGCGATCTGTAAAGTGTCAACATGGGCTTGGCATCCCGGTTTTGAAGGTTCTCATTATCCATCCTGTCATTTTTCGAGCAGATGCAATTGCTACTTTGTTATGGTCCTTGAAGGTGAGATCCTCTGACATGATCACTCCCAGGTCTTTGACATTAGTTTTTCGCTCTAGTGTGTGGTTGGAATTAGTTTTGTACTCCGATGAGATTTTAATTTCTTCACGTTTTCCGTATCTGAGTAATTGAAATTTCTCATCATTGAACTTCATATTGTTTTCTGCAGCCCATTTAAAGATTTGGTTTATGTCTGCTTGGAGTCTTGCAGTGTCTTCAACGGTGGACACTGTCATACAGATTCGGGTGTCATCTGCAAAGGAAGACACAGCACAGTGGCTTATATCCCTGTCAATGTCTGATATGAGGATGAGGAATAGGATGGGAGCAAGTACTGTGCCTTGTGAAACAGAGCTTTTCACAGTAGCTGCCTCAAACTTTACTCTGTTGACTACTACTCTTTGTGTTCTACATGTTAGGAAATTGTAGATCCATCTACCAACTTTTCCTGTTATTCCTTTATCACGCATTTTGTGTGCTATTACACCATGGTCACACTTGTCAAAGGCTTTTGCAAAATCTGTGTATATAACATCTGCATTCTGTTTAACTTCTAGAGCATCCAGTACCTTGTCGTAGTGGTCCCATGCTGTCCTGGGTTGTGCAATTGATGGGTATCAAGATTTTGTGGCGATCTTGCTTCTTAGAACCCTTTCAAAGATGTTTATGATATGGGACGTTAGCGCAATTGGTCTGTAGTTCTTTGCTATTGCTTTACTGCCCCCTTTGTGGTGCGGGGCTATGTCTGTTGTTTTTAGTAGCTGCGGGACGATCCCAGTGTCCATGCTTCCTCTCCATAGGATGTTAAAAGCATGTGATAGGGGCTTCTTGCAGTTCTTGATGAACACGGAGTTCCATGAGTCTGGGCCTGGAGCGGAGTGCATGGGCATGTCATTTATTGCCTTTTCGAAGTCATTTGGGGTCGTGGTGATGTCAGAAAGGCATGCGTCTGTCAAGTTCTGTGGCACTCTCATAAAAAAATCATTTAGGTTTTCGATTTTCAGTCTTGTTAGTGGCTCGCTAAAGACTGAGTCATACTGGGATTTAAGTAACTCACTCATTTCCTTGCTGTCATCTGTGTAGGACCCATCCCGTTTAAGTAGGGGCCCAATACTGGTTGTTGTTCTCGACTTTGATTTTGCATAGGAAAAGAAATATTTAGGGTTTCTTTCAATTTCATTTATGGCTTTTAGTTCTTCCCATGTCTCTTGATTCCTGTAAGATTCCTTTAGTTTTAATTCGATGTTTGCTATTTCTCTGACTAGTGTCTCCCTAAGTATTTCAGAGATATTGGCCTCCTGTAGCCGCTCCGTTATTCTTTGCCTTCGCCTGTATAGGGAGCGCCTCTCTCTTTCTAGTTTGCATCTTCTCCTCCTTTTCCTTAAGGGAATTTGCCTTGAGCAAACCTCAAGTACCACAGAGTTAATTTGTTCTAGGCAATCTTCCCAGTTTATATCATTTAGGACTTGGTTTACTTGGTCCCACCTTATGTTTTTGTTATTGAAGTTGAATTTGGAGAAAGCTCCCTCACGGCTGATCACATTTTGTTGATATGGGGCTCCCCGCATGCATGTCTGGACCTCTATTATGTTGTGATCTGAGTATATTGTTTTTGATATGATGACATTTCGTATCAGATCATCATTGTTGGTCCAGCGTATTCTCTAATCTTGTAGGCTCTACTATTTGCTGGTTTAAGGTGAACTTGGTGCAGAGATTTAAAAGTTCATGCATGTGTGAATTTTCATCTGAGCTGCCTCCTGGTGTTATCTCTGCTACCACATTGTTTGCAATGTTCCTCCATTTTAGGTACCTGAGGTTGAAATCCCCCAGTAGCAAGATGTTGGGGGCAGGAGCTAGAAGATTTTCCAGACAGTGGTCAATTTTCAGAAGCTGTTCCTGGAATTGTTGGGACGTTGCATTTTACTTTTTATTGTGTTTTTTAATGCCTGGTTCTATTACTAACTTGTTGTCTGGCATTTATATGCATTTATAAGTGGAAAAAATGGCGTTCTGCTTTCCGGCGATGTCTTCTTTCCGGCAGTAGCCTGGAACCTAACCTGCCGTATAAGTTGGGCCTTCTTATACGGCTACAGTAGGGCCACCTCACCTCTGTACTGACGTCAAGCCACACTGAAGCAACAGCAACTAGAATTTAAGGTAAGTGTGTTCACATTACTTGACTTTCTTAGGTTATGTTAGGTTAAATCATCCTGTATTATGCTATAGTAACATGCTCTAATGTACCCATAATATCTGCTTGACTTTTAAAATCATTTTACAATACCTGGAGTATACCTGAAGGGGATTTCGGGAGTCAACGTCCCCGCACAGACCGGTCCATGACCAGGTCTAGCGCTGGATCAGGGCCTGATGAACCAGGCTGTTACTGCTGGCTGCACATGAACTAACATACGAACCACAGCCCGGCTGGTCAGGTACTAACTTTAGGTTCCTATCCAGCACCTTCTTGAAGACAACCAGGGGTCTATTTGTAATCCTCCTTATATATACTGGGAGGTAGTTGAACAGTCTTGGGCCCCTGACACTTATTGTGTTGTCACTTAGCGTACTCGTGGCGCCCCTGCTTTTCATTGGGGGATGTTGCTTCTCCTGTCAAGTCTTTTGCTTTCGTAGGGAGTGGTTTCCGTGTGCAGATTTGGGACTAGTTCCTCTAGGATTTTCCAAGTGTATATTATCATGTATCTTTCTCGCCTGCGTTTCAGGGAATACAAATCAAAGGACTTCAACCATTCCCAGTTTATTAGTTTAAGCAACATAACGAGACTTGAACCTGAGACTCGAGTCAGCCTGCCAGTAAACCAGCTAAACGCTTGTCATTCTAGATTTCCACTCCATAATACATAGAAGTGTTGATATGTACATTCAAACATACACACATACATATACATATGCACTCACATTCATTTCTTTATTTTACTCTATTAGAATATTTTGACTGTCCTGTACTGTTCCTTTTGCTGTCACTGATAGAAATGGCTAGGCTTATGATGTCTGGGGATAATTTCTCGGGTCGTACAGTGACCCGAGAAAGGTAATTGTTGTTGTTGTTGTTGTTGTTGTTGTTGCTGTTGCTGTTGTAAATATTTTAATACACCGGCAGTCTCTCACTAAGATTGACCCAAAAAAGAAGAAAGTCTTTCACCATGATTCACTCCATCACTGTCTAGTCAGAGGCACACGGCTCCAAACTGTAATATTCCCACCCCCCCTTTCAGAGTTCAGGCACTGTATTTTCCACCTCCAGGACTCAAGTCCGGCTAACCAGTTTCCCTTGAGTCTCTTCATAAATGTCACCGTGCTTAAACTCAAACAGCACGTCAAGTCATAAAAGAGCCACTTACCTTCACTCCTATCTAACACACACACGCCTGTTGAATGTCCAAGCCCTTCTCATACAAAACCGCGTTTTCTTCCTCCTGCCAGCATTTCCTTGGATGACCTCAATCTCGTCTTCCCTCCACTATAGATTTATAAACCCTCCAAGTCATCCTCATCACTCTGGAGAGCTAAAGGGTATGTTTAGGTGCCTGCCTAAATTAGTTTTCCTTCAAGTATCCATTAAATTGATTAAAATTTTCAACACGTTTTTTTTATGGTAACGGGAGAAAGGTTTATGCAACTATTCACAAGTGCGGGTTCCCTGTGATCAAAGTTATATAGCCCATTCCAGGTTTCTTTCAGTCGGTCTGATAACTTGCAAAAGCCTCTTCTGGTTGTCTTCAAACACTCAGAGAAAACAATGATGCTACTTAATTCGACGAGGGCGGAAGCAGAATCAAGTCTAAAACTCTACATCCCACCAGATGGAGTATTTAGAGGTGGGTTGTAAGTTCATGTATATAACTTGATCAAGTTCTTCTGTAAGTGTCTTAGTATTACTGTGACCTAAGGAATCATTTCTATCTTTCACACTGTTAATGTTAAAGCCGTTGTGTATCTGATGGTCACATTAACCTATCAGCCTCACCTTACTAGACGTAAGAGTAAGTCTCAGTGTCAGAGTTTACAGTATTAACAAGTCTAACACACTGACTTCCTGTCCAGTCAGTGTATGTCAGCACATTCACTAAACGTCGGCATATTCAGTGAACGTCGGCACATTCAGTGAACGTCGGCACATTCACTGAACGTCGGTATATTCAGTGAACGTCGGCACATTCACTGAACGTCGGCACATTCACTGAACGTCGGTATATTCAGTGAACGTCGGCACATTCAGTGCACGTCGGTACATTCAGTGAACGTCGGCACATAAGTGAATGTGGGTACATTCAGTGAACGTCGGTACATTCAGTGAACGTCGGTATATTCAGTGAACGTCGGTACATTCAGTGAACGTCGGCACATTCAGTGAACGTCGGTACATTCAGTGAACATCGGTACATTCAGTGAACGTCGGCACATTCAGTGAACATCGGTACATTCAGTGAACGTCGGTATATTCAGTGAACGTCGGTATATTCAGTGAACGTCGGTACATTCAGTGAACGTCGGTACATCAGTGAACGTGGGTACATTCAGTGAACGTCGGCACATCAGTGAACGTGGGTACATTCAGTGAACGTCGGCACATCAGTGAACGTCGGCACATCAGTGAACGTTGGTACATTCAGTGAACGTGGGTACATTCAGTGAACGTCGGCACATCAGTGAACGTGGTACATTCAGTGAACGTCGGCACATCAGTGAACGTGGGTACATTCAGTGAACGTCGGCACATCAGTGAACGTCGGCACATTCAGTGAACGTCGGTACATTCAGTGAACGTCGGTACATTCAGTGAACGTGGTACATTCAGTGAACGTGGTACATTCAGTGAACGTCGGCACATCAGTGAACGTCGGTACATTCAGTGAACGTCGGTACATTCAGTGAACATGGTACATTCAGTGAACGTCGGTACATTCAGTGAACGTCGGTACATTCAGTGAACGTGGTACATTCAGTGAACGTGGTACATTCAGTGAACGTGGTACATTCAGTGAACGTCGGCACATCAGTGAACGTCGGCACATTCAGTGAACGTCGGTACATCAGTGAACGTCGGCACATTCAGTGAACGTCGGCACATCAGTGAACGTCGGCACATTCAGTGAACGTCGGTACATCAGTGAACGTCGGCACATTCAGTGAACGTCGGCACATTCAGTGAACGTCGGCACATTCAGTGAACGTCGGCACATTCAGTGAACGTCGGCACATTCAGTGAACGTGGGTACATTCAGTGAACATCGGTACATTCAGTGAACGTCGGTACATTCAGTGAACGTCGGTACATTCAGTGAACGTGGGCACATTCAGTGAACGTGGGTACATTCAGTGAACATGGGTATATTCAGTGAACGTCGGCACATTCAGTGAACGTGGGCACATTCAGTGAACGTGGGTACATTCAGTGAACATGGGTATATTCAGTGAACGTCGGCACATTCAGTGAACGTGGGTACATTCAGTGAACGTCGGCACATTCAGTGAACGTGGGTACATTCAGTGAACGTGGGTCAGCACCTTCTCAGTGTCAGCTTGAGTCAGTATCAACAAGTGTCTCACTGACTTCATCTTCAGTATGTCGTCACAAACCTCCCACTATGACAAACTTTTTTCAGTGTCTCACACCTCTGCTGCTCTTTCCTTCTTTCATTCATTCTTTCCTTCCTTCCTTCCTTCATCCTTCCCTTTTTCTTCCTTCCTTTTAGTGAACTTCTTGAACTGGTGTTCTCAATAACTTCTCTAACTCGTGTGTTTACAAATGTTCTCAACTCTTGTGTTTACAAATGTTCTCAACTCTTGTGTTTACAAATGTTCTTAACTCTTGTGTTTACAAATGTTCTCAACTCTTGTGTTTTCAAATGTTCTCAACTCTTGTGTTTACAAATGTTCTCAACTCTTGTGTTTACAAATGTTCTCAACTCTTGTGTTTACAAATGTTCTCAACTCTTGTGTTTACAAATGTTCTCAACTCTTGTGTTTACAAATGTTCTTAACTCTTGTGTTTACAAATGTTCTCAACTCTTGTGTTTACAAATGTTCTCAACTCTTGTGTTTACAAATGTTCTCAACTCTTGTGTTTACAAACTTGATTTTTTTAGTTTCCTTTTATTTTTTAACCGTGTATGTTAATAGGAATCATTAGTGTGTTTACATATGTTTTAAATGTTTGCGTCAGTATATACTAGAATCTCTCTCTCTCTCTCTCTCTCCTCTCTCTCTCTCTCTCTCTTCATCTACAAACAGCATCCCCAACAACCTGACTGATCACGCTCCTTGCCGGGATAAGCTGGCTGAGGTTCGAGCCTACAGCACTCTCTGGTGCTGAATAGCCCACACGGATCTAGCGCTTCTCCCAGTGACTATATTAATAATAGTGTTGCATGAACAATTTCACTGCAGTTAACGAGGCGCTAAACCTGTGTGGCGGTGGCTACAGTCTCCGTCCGGGAAACCTAAATTGGTCAGTGACCCGCCAGGCTGTTGTTGCTCGCCCAGTGTGTTGTTGTATGTCGCTGTTATCTTAGAAGATACGGCCTGTGCTGGGAGCAGTTACAAGAGATTTTATGCTGAGGAAGTCGTAGTGTTTATCTTTAATGATAACCCACAGTGCCAGGATGTTACGTGTTACTGTAACACTGGTGTTATCATGCACTAGTGTTACTGTAACACTGGTGTTATCATGCACTAGTGTTACTGTAACACTGGTGTTATCATGCACTAGTGTTACTGTAACACAGGTGTTATCATGCACTAGTGTTACTGTAACACTGGTGTTATCATGCACTAGTGTTACTGTAACACTGGTGTTATCATGCACTAGTGTTACTGTAACACTGGTGTTATCATGCACTAGTGTTACTGTAACACTGGTGTTATCATGCACGACTAGTGTTTACTGTAACACTGGTGTTATCATGCACTAGTGTTACTGTAACACTGGTGTTATCATGCACTAGTGTTACTGTAACACTGGTGTTATCATGCACTAGTGTTACTGTAACACTGGTGTTATCATGCTCAAGTGTTACTGTAACACTGGTGATATTATGCACTAGTGTTACTGTAACACTGGTGTTATCATGTACAAGTGTTACTGTAACACTTGTGTTATCATGCTCAAGTGTTACTGTAACACTGGTGTTATCATGCACTAGTGTTACTGTAACACTGGTGTTATCATGCACTAGTGTTACTGTAACACTGGTGTTATCATGCACAAGTGTTACTGTAACACTTGTGTTATCATGCTCAAGTGTTACTGTAACACTGGTGTTATCATGCACTAGTGTTACTGTAACACTGGTGTTATCATGCACAAGTGTTACTGTAACACTGGTTTATCATGCACAAGTGTTACTGTAACACTGTGTTATCATCTCAAGTGTTACTGTAACACTGGTGTTATCATGCCTAGTGTTACTGTAAATATCAGTGTTACTGTAACACTGGTGTTATCATGCACTAGTGTTACTGTAACACTGGTGTTATCATGCACTAGTGTTACTGTAACACTGGTGTTATCATGCACTAGTGTTACTGTAACACTGGTGTTATCATGCACAGTGTTACTGTAACACTGGTGTTATCATGCACAAGTGTTACTGTAACACTGGTGTTATCATGCACAAGTGTTACTGTAACACTTGTGTTATCATGCTCAAGTGTTACTGTAACAATGGTGATATTATGCACTAGTGTTACTGTAACACTGTGGTGTAAGGTGGTGCAAAATGGTGTAAGGTGAAAAAGATGGTGTAAGGTGGTACAAGATTTTGTAAGGTGGTGCAAGATGGTGTAAGGTGGTGCAAGATGGTGCAAGGTGGAACAAGATGGTGTAAGGTGGTGCAAGATGATGTAAGTTGGTGCAAGATGGTGCAAGGTGGAACAAGATGCTGTTAAATGGCGCTAGATGGTGTAAGATGACGCAAAATGGTGCAATATGGGGAAAGATGGTGTAAGGTGGTAAAGGTGGTATAAGGTTATGAAAGATGGTGTAAGGTGGTATAAGGTTATGAAAGATGGTGTAAGGTGGTATAAGGTAGTATAAGGTTATGAAAGATGGTGTAAGGTGGTATAAGGTTATGAAAGATGGTGTAAGGTGGTATAAGGTAGTATAAGGTTATGAAAGATGGTGTAAGGTGGTATAAGGTTATGAAAGATGGTGTAAGGTGGTATAAGGCGGCACAGTGTGGTTTAGAGTGTAAAATTAGTGACCGAACCAGCAAGACGTCAGACACGACAGGTAATGTTTACTGGTGTATTTCACACTCTCGTTGTTATACCTTTACCAGTGACGCACACACAGACACACACACACAGACACACACACACAGACACACACACACACACACACACACACACACACACACACACACCTTGATACCTCAAAGGCGATGGGACCGGACAGCATCTCCCCGTGGGTCCTTAGAGAGGGAGCAGAGATGCTGTGTGTGCCACTAACCACAATCTTCAACACATCCCTTGAAACTGGTCAACTACCTGAGGTATGGAAGAAGGCAAATGTAGTTCCCATTTTTAAGAAAGGAGACAGAAACGGGGCACTAAACTATAGACCAGTGTCACTTACGTGTATAGTGTGCAAAGTCATGGAGAAGATTATCAGGAGGAGAGTGGTAGAGCACCTGGAACGGAACAAGATTATAAACGACAACCAGCATGGATTTATGGAAGGCAAATCCTGTGTCACAAACCTTCTGGAGTTCTATGACAAAGTAACAGAAGTAAGACACGAGAGGGAGGGGTGGGATGATTGCATTTTCTTGGACTGCAGGAAGGCCTTCGACACAGTTCCTCATAAGAGATTAGTGCAGAAGTTAGAGGATCAGGCGTGTATAACAGGAAGGAACTGCAATGGATCAGAGAATACCTGACAGGGAGGCAACAACGGGTTATGGTACGTGATGAGGTATCACAGTGGGCGCCTGTGACGAGCGGGGTCCCGCAGGGGTCAGTCCTAGGACCAGTGCTATTCTTGGTATATGTGAACGACATGCCGGACCGAATAGACTCAGAAGTGTCTCTGTTCGCAGACGATGTGAAGTTAATGAGGAGAATTAAATCAGATGAGGATCAGGCAGGACTTCAAAGAGACCTGGACATGCTGGACACCTAGTCCAGCAACTGGCTTCTCGAATTTAACCCCGCCAAATGCAAAGTCATGAAGATCGGGGAAGGACAAAGAAGACCGCAGACAGAGTATAGGCTAGGTGGCCAAAGACTGCAAACCTCGCTCAAGAAGAAATATCTTATGGTGAGTTTAACACCAAGCACGTCTCCGGAAGCACACATCAACCAGATAACTGCTGCAGCATACTGGTGACTGGCAAATCTGAGAATAGCGTTCCGATACCTTAGTAAGGAATCGTTCAAGTCACTGTACACCGTGTACGTCAGGCCCATACTAGAGTATGCAGCGCCAGTTTGGAACCCGTACCTGGTCAAGCACGTCAAGAAATTAGATAAAGTGCAAAGGTTTGCGACAAGGTTAGGTCCAGAGCTAAGGGGAATGTCCTACGAAGAAAGGTTAGGGTAAATCGGCCTGACAACACTGGAGGACAGGAGGGTTAGGGGAGACATGATAACGACATACAAAATACTGCGTGGAATAGACAAGGTGGATAGAGACAGGATATTCCAGAGAGGGGACATAGAAACAAGGGGTCACAATTGGAAGATGAAGACTCAGATGAGTCAAAGGGATGTTAGGAAGTATTTCTTCAGCCATAGAGAAGTCAGGAAGTGGAATAGTCTAGCATGTGATGTAGTGGAGGCAGGAACCATACATAGCTTTAAGACGAGGTATGATAAAGCTCATGGAGCAGGGAGAGAAGGGACCCAGTAGCGATCAGTGAAGAGGCGGGGCCAGGAGCTGAGTATCGACCCCTGCAACCACAATTAGGTGAGTACACACACACACACACTCACTCAGGAAAGTGAATGGGATGTATGGATTATATTTTCTTAGACTGCAAGAAGGTCACTGATGTTGTACACACAAGAGATTGAGGCAAAAACTTCAGAGGCAATTAGTGGTTATCCATGAAGGGAAGTTAAAATGGGAATGAGTAAGAAAGGGGATCCCGCAAGGATCGGTACTAGGGCTAATCCAGTTTCTGGCTTATGTTAATTGTATTGTGGATATGACTGAGTCAAATGTAGCTCTGTTTACTGATGATGTAAAACTGACGAGAAGACTAAAATCAAATGAGGATTGGTCACATCAGTGATTGCTTAAATTCAACTCCAACAAATGCAAGGTTATGAAGATTTGGGAATGGACAAGAAGACTGGACACAGAGTATCGACTCGGGGAGAGGGGGCAGAGGCTGTGTAGGTGTAGGTGAAGGTGTATGTGTGTAGGTGTGTAGGTGTAGGTGTGTAGGTGTAGGTGTGTAGGTGTAGGTGTGTAGGGAGGGTGAGGTGATGTGTGAGGGATGTGTGTGGTGCAGGGTGAGGGCAGTGTGCAGGGGCAGGGTGCGTGGAGGGTGCAGAGTGTGAGGCGGCAGGCAGGTGCAGTGCAGGGTAGTGGTCTGTTAGGGCATGTGCAGGTGAGTCTGTGCAGGGTAGTGTGTTGGTGCAGGTGTATGTGGCAGGTGTGGGTGAGGGGGGTGGAGGTGAGGTGGTAGGATATCGTGCAGGTGAGTGCGTAGGGATGTGCATGTGCAGGTGGCAGGGATGTGTGCAGGTTATGTGCAGGTGTAGTGTGCAGGTGCAGGTGCAGGTGTGGTGGCAGGTGCGTGCAGACGTGTGCAGTGCAGTGTGTGCAGGGTAGGTGGAGTGCATGTGTGAGTTTGGTGTATGTGGCAGGTGCGTAGGGATGTGTGCTGGTGCAGGTGTATGTGCGAGGTGCAGGGGAGGGCAGAGGTATGTGGTTGGTGCAGGTGCAGTGAGGTGAGTGGCAGGTGTATGGTGCTGGGCAGGTGTGTGGAGGTGTAGGTGGAGGGTGTAGGTGATGTGTGAGGTGTATGTGTGAGGTGTAGGTGTGTAGGTGTATGTGTGTAGGTGTATGTGTGTAGGTGTAGGTGTGTAGGTGTAGGTGTGTAGGTGTATGTGTGTAGGTGTAGGTGTGTAGGTGTATGTGTGTAGGTGTATGTGTGTAGGTGTATGTGTGTAGGTGTATGTGTGTATGTGTATGTATGTAGGTGTAGATGAACAACTCAACTTTTTATGTGTAAAATTGTGTGATTTTTTTGTTCCTGCTCAATTATGTTAAATCACGTTAAATATTTTTCAGTTTACGTCTTGTGAAGGACTTCAGTATTCAGTGGGTGGTGCATGTAAGGGCCAGGAGAGTAACTATTATGTTTTATCTTCTGCAGCACATTTATTAACGCAGTAAGATACTATATGAACTTTACAATCGTTGGAATCCGCGCCATAACTAGAGAATGACTCATCTGATCGGCTTCAAATTTTCACCACTGGAGTGGCTTCTTGAACACAAGACTCACGCTGCCACTGAGTGCCATGAGTGCGTGCCAATTTGCCATTTTATTGAATAATTAGTGAAATACATTTTTAATTCATTAACTAAAGAAAGGTTCTGGTCGGCTTCAAACTATTACTGACGAGTCATTCTATAAGAAGGTTGATAACTCTCAGGTTTAGTAAAAGTTGGTAAAAATCCGATATTTAACTGAAATAGTTAAAATACTTGGAATCGTTGGAATCAGATCATTTACCGGAGAATGACTTTTCTGATCGGCTTGAAACGTTTACCTTTCATGACGGTTGTTGAAGCGCAGTCTCTCACTCACACTGAGCTGAGTAAATATTAATTTGCCATTGTTATTAAGTAATAACAAGAGAAAGCCTCTACAATCGTAACAGGAAGTTTTATGGCATAATTTGGGGTGGAGAGGTGCTAATTCATTTGCAGTTTTAGAAATGGATGTAAAAACAATAAAAATCAAATTTCTTTCTATACAGGATTTAGATAGTTAATAAAATGTAAATGAGACAAGAAAACTGATAAAAATATAAAAATAGAAATACAAGGTTTTGATGATGTGTTTAAGTTTAATGATGGGAAACTTAGATATTTCTGCAACAGTTTGTTGTTTCTACAAATTATGTATATTATCCATAACAACTTATTAAATCAACGTCAAAGTTTCAAGACTTTTGTAGTGAATCTTGGGAAAGAATCATGGGATTCCTTGCATGTTTCCCTGTGATGGGTGGAGACAGTGTGATGGGTGGAGACAGTGTGATGGGTGGAGACAGTGTGATGGGTGGAGACAGTGTGATGGGTGGAGACAGTGTGATAGGTGGAGACAGTGTGATAGGTGGAGAGAGTGTGATGGGTGGAGACAGTGTGATGGGTGGAGACAGTGTGATGGGTGGAGACAGTGTGATGGGTGGAGACAGTGTGATAGGTGGAGACAGTGTGATAGGTGGAGAGAGTGTGATGGGTGGAGACAGTGTGATGGGTGGAGACAGTGTGATGGGTGGAGACAGTGTGATGGTGGAGACAGTTGATGGGTGAGACAGTGTGATGGTGGAGAGAGTGTGATGGGTGGAGACAGTGTGATGGTGGAGACAGTGTGATGGGTGGAGACAGTGTGATGGGTGGAGACAGTGTGATGGGTGGAGACAGTGTGATGGGTGGAGACAGTGTGATGGTGGAGACAGTGTGATGGGTGGAGACAGTGTGATGGGTGGAGACAGTGTGATGAGTGGAGACAGCGTAATGGGTGGAGACAGTGTGATGGGTGGAGACAGTGTGATGGGTGGAGACAGTGTGATAGGTGGAGACAGTG
>WNWK01002559.1:142500-204665 GCA_009830355.1 Cherax destructor | reverse complement strand
CTCCAGCTGTTTTCAGCAAGTGAACATCATGTTTATTTTACTATATTTTCCACAAAACAGTGATAGTAATCACTTCCATTGATTAAATAATTGGACTAATTGTGTCCGTCTGTATGTCAGGAAAGGCAAAATTACCTTGGCCCCCTTTCAGTGCTGCAACTGTATCTCTTAATCCCCGGATCTGCACTGACTTAGGCAAATCATCGACTACCCAGCTTCTACTGTTTTTTTCCTGTTTCCTAGACCAACAGTAAATCTGGCTAGGTCATATTTCCTTAAAAATTTTGGGAAAAACCCAAAATTTTTTAACTGTATTTTGGCATGGGGTTGTTATTCACTAAACGCGCTGGAACAGAGTTCTTATCTTTTTCCCCGACGTTAGTGGAGTTTAAAAAAAAAAATAACGGATGCGTACGACTATTGTCTCTGTTGATTTACGTCGCCTGCCCCGCATGACCCCTAGAGTCTTTATGACCTCTCGGAGCCTGTATTCAATCTGCCCCTCATCCTGCCTTGTGGCTCGTGCCTCGTGCAGCCACGAGGTGCCTCGTGGTGCTGTGGTCAGCACAATTCTTGACACACTGTTGACAGTACATCTGGCTTGAATTAAATTGTTTTTCTCAGCCAGACGCGCCTCCTCTGACCCTTTCCTAAGGGAGGAAAGGGTGAGGGCCCTTAACAAGGGTAGTAAGGGCGCATACCCCCCTCCTTTAGAGAATTTTCTCCACAGGTACAATCAACTCGCATTAATTAGTTTCTAGCATCTTAGGCCTTATCATACCTACCCTTGAAACTGTGAGTCGAATTTAAAGCCACCACATCTTCATCCAGCTCACCCCCTGCCCTTTTTCCCGAGACTGAATAAGTAGTTCCTAACATCCGGGAGGTTCATCTGTGTTCCAGCTTCCATGTTTCTCATCTGTCCTGATCCTTCTCTTGAGCGAAACGTTAAGGTTGAGATCAGGCGAAATGTTCAATAAGACACACATATTTAACATCGTTTTTTCAGAGATGTTTCGCTTACTGTGTAGGGAAACTGTATTTTAAGTCATTATTGCCAGATTTTGTACATGTCTCTCATTCAGCAAGTTTAGATCCTTTAGTTTCTTATTTCTTTGAGCTCTGAACCGACTCAAGATTCTGAACAAGCTTCAGCAGGTGTGGGCTACATGCTGGTGCTGCATACTCTCTGACTAGTTTCTTTTAGGTACTTGGAAAGTACCTATAAGATAAGAAAGAGATGATTGCCGATGTTATGAATGAAAAGAAGTTGGATGTCCTGGCCCTAAGCGAAACAAAGCTGAAGGGGGTAGGCGAGTTTCAGTGGGGAGAAATAAATGGGATTAAGTCAGGAGTATCTGAGAGAGTTAGAGCTAAGGAAGGGGTAGCAATAATGTTGAAGGATCAGTTATGGAAGGAAAAGAGGGAATATAAATGTGTAAATTCAAGGATTATGTGGATTAAAATAAGGGTCGGATGCGAAAAGTGGGTCATAATAAGCGTGTATGCACCTGGAGAAGAGAGGAGTGTAGAGGAGAGAGAGAGATTTTGGGAGATGTTAAGCGAATGTATAGGAACTTTTGAACCAAATGAGAGAGTAATTGTGGTAGGGGACCTAAATGCTAAAGTGGGAGAAACATGCAGAGAGGGTGTAGTAGGTAAGTTTGGGGTGCCAGGTGTAAATGATAATGGGAGCCCTTTGATTGAACTTTGTATAGAAAGGGGTTTAGTTATAGGTAATACATATTTTAAGAAAAAGAGGATAAATAAGTATACAAGATATGATGTAGGGCGTAATGACAGTAGTTTGTTGGACTATGTATTGGTAGATAAAAGACTGTTGAGTAGACTTCAGGATGTACATGTTTATAGAGGGGCTACAGATATATCAGATCACTTTTTAGTTATAGCTACAGTGGGAGTAAAAGGTAGATGGGATACAAGGAAAATAGAATCAGTAAGTAAAAGAGAGGTGAAGGTTTATAAACTAAAAGAGGAGGCAGTTAGGGTAAGATATAAACAACTATTGGAGGATAGATGGGCTAGTGAGAGTGTAGGCAATGGGGTCGAAAATGTATGGGGTAGATTTAAAAATGTAGTGTTAGAGTGTTCAGCAGAAGTTTGTGGTTACAGGCGAGTGGGTGCAGGAGGGAAGAGGAGCGATTGGTGGAATGATGATGTAAAGAGAGTAGTAAGGGAGAAAAAGTTAGCATATGAGAGGTTTTTACAAAGTAGAAGTGATGCAAGGAGGGAAGAGTATATGGAGAGAAAAAGAGAGGTTAAAAGAGTGGTGAAGCAATGTAAAAGAGAGCAGATGAGAGAGTGGGTGAGATGTTATCAGCAAATTTTGTTGAAAATAAGAAAAAGTTTTGGAATGAGATTAATAAGTTGAGGAAGCCTAGAGAACAAATGGATTTGACAGTTAAAAATAGGAGAGGAGAGTTATTAAATGGAGAGTTAGAGGTATCGGGAAGATGGAGAGAATATTTTGAGGATTTGTTAAATGTTGATGAAGACAGGAAGCTGTGATTTCGTGTGTAGGGCAAGGAGGAATAACATCTTGTAGGAGTGTGGAAGAGCCAGTTGTGGGTGTAGGGGAAGTTCGTGAGGCAGTGGGTAGAATGAAAGGGGTAAGGCAGCTGGGATTGATGGGATAAAGATAGAAATGTTAAAAGCAGGTGGGGATATAATTTTGGAGTGGTTGGTGCTATTATTTAATAAATGTATGGAAGAGGGTAAGGTACCTAGGGATTGGCAGAGAGCGTGTATTGTAAAACAGAAAGCAGGATAGCAGATGAACAAGGGGGCTTTAGGAAAGGTAGGGGGTGTGTAGACCAAGTGTTTACAGTGAAACATATAGGTGAACAGTATTTGGATAAGGGTAAAGATGTTTTTGTGGCATTTATGGATTTGGAAAAGGCGTATGATAGGGTAGATAGGGGGCAATGTGGCAGATGTTGCAGGTGTATGGAATAGGAGGAAGGTTACTGAAAGCAGTGAAGAGTTTTTATGAGGATAGTGAGGCTCAGGTTAGAGTGTGTAGGAGGGAAGGGGACTATTTCCCAGTAAAAGTGGGCCTTAGACAAGGATGTGTGATGTCACCGTGGTTGTTCAATATATTTATAGATGGGGTTGTAAGAGAAGTGAATGCGAGGGTCTTGGCAAGAGGTGTTGGGCTAAAAGATAAAGAAGCAAATACAAAGTGGGAGTTGTCACAGTTGCTTTTTGCTGATGACACTGTGCTTTTGGGAGATTCTGAAGAGAAGCTGCAGAGGTTGGTGGATGAATTTGGTAGGGTGTGAAAAAGAAGAAAATTGAAAGTGAATATAGGAAAGAGTAAGGTGATGAGGATAACAAAAAGAATAGGTGACGAAAGATTGGATATCAGATTGGAGGAGAGAGTATGGAGGAGGTGAATGTATTCAGATATTTGGGAGTGGACATGTCGGCGGATGGGTCTATGAAGGATGAGGTGAATCATAGAATTGATGAGGGGAAAAGGGTGAGTGGAGCACTTCGGAGTCTGTGGAGACAAAGAACCTTGTCCATGGAAGTAAAGAGGGAATGTATGAGAGTATAGTTATACCAACGCTCTTATATGGGTGTGAAGCATGGGTGATGAATGTTGCAACGAGGAGAAGGCTGGAGGCAGTGGAGATGTCATGTCTGAGGTCAATGTGTGGTGTGAATATAATGCAGAGAATTCGGAGTTTGGAAATTAGGAGGAGGTGCGGGATTACCAAAACGATTGTCCAGAGAGCTGAGGAGGGGTTGTTGAGGTGGTTTGGACATGTAGAGAGAATGGAACGAGACAGAGTGACTTCGAGAGTGTATAAATCTGTAGTGGAGGGAAGGCGGGGTAGGGGTCGGCCTAGGAAAGGTTGGAGGGAGGGGGTAAAGGAAGTTTTGTGTGCGAGGGGCTTGGACTTCCAGCAAGCATGTGTGAGCGTATTTGATAGGAGTGAATGGAGGCATATGGTTTTTAATACTTGACGTGCTGTTGGAGTGTGAGCAAAGTAACATTTATGAAGGGATTCAGGAAACCGGCAGGCCGGACTTGAGTTCTGGAGATGGGAAGTACAGTGCCGGCACTCTGAAGGAGGGGTGTTAATGTTGCAGTTTTATAACTGTAGTGTAAAGCACCCTTCTGGCAAGACAGTGATGGAGTGAATGATGATGAAAGTTTTTCTTTTTCGGGCCACCCTGCCTTGGTGGGAATCGGCCGATGTGTTAATAAAAAAAAAAATAACTTGGAAAGTGTTCTCAGATGTCATAGGATTTTATATTCTGCTGAGGATGAGAAATTTTGTGCACCCAGGGTGAAATGTGCAGGTGAATGTTAACTCTCAGACCATTCTTCCTGCAGGATTTCTGTATTTTCCTATCAGTAAGGCTGTACTCCGTCTCCTGTCTTCTCTCTCTTCCTTCCCAATTTACATGACCTTGCACTTGTTTAGGTTGAACGTCCACCGGAAGCTTTGTAGTGACTAGTTGTTTTATGTGGCTAATTTTAGTGAATTGTAGGCTATTATGCCGAGTTGTATGATGTGGTTGTTTTTTGCTCATTGTGTCCATTTGTGACTCGTGTTGATATGTGGGTTATTGTGGTGGGTTGTGATTCATGGTGAGTTGTGGGTATTGAGAAGAGTTGTGGTTATTGTGGCGAGTTACGTTTTTCCCCTGAGATGTGACCATATAAATACAGTGTTACTAATACAGCAAGATTCAGGAAAGGTTATCAGTACAGCTCCGTTGTATTTCCGCTGTATCTACTGTGATATTTGTTTTCAGTAGAAAGCTAAGCAAGCGAACATTGTAAATACAAGTGTACACGAAGTGTCAAATCATAGCAGAAAGCATCTTCAGCATCACACTTCTGGCTGCTACTTACGACAGTTCTTACCGGAGGCACAGAAGACAACGCACAGGTTGATGAATAAGCTTCTAGTACAGTGGTTCTTAACTGGTGGTCCATGGTGACATTTTGGGTGGTCCACAGTACGATCACTATATTTGGTAATAAACTGTTTGGTGCATATAGTCTTAATTTCCAAGAAATTATGTTTGTATGAAATATATTTCGGACCAAAATGGTAGATATATATTATTTTATATAACTTCTCGAATTTCTGTTTATAGGAAATATATTCCAAATCAAATTGTCTTTATATCATTACTCAAAAAATTTAATGGTCCACGATATTTTTATAATTGGGTTGGTGGTCCATGGGGTGAAACGAGTTGAGAACCACTGTTCTAGTGGGACGTCGTTTCTGTATAGAACTCATCAGTAAATACTCTGCAATGCGTATCTCTCCTCCACTATTGTCAACAGTGCAACATTTGTATTTCGTCCCATAGTCAAAAATTCTTCGAAAAAAAAACCTATTGCAGGAGAAACGTTGTTAAATAAATTGCTTACTTTATGTATCTCAGATTCCCGGTTTGTCAGGCTTCTCTATCTTGCTTTGTTCAATGCACTATTCATCTCCTTGACCCCGTGGCCGCGCCTTGATATCTTGGGGCAGCGAGCCAAGACATCACCCAACCTTTCAGAGTCTGCAAAACTCCTGCGAGACCTCGGCTTCCCGAAGTCTAATTTTCAGGTCCCATGATCCAAGATAAATGTCTCTGAACTCTGCTCTTACAACTGTAATCCGTCCGCTCAATCTTGGCCAGAAGTTTCCAGCTCAGGAGCCTCTATTCAAATTCTGAATTTTATGAGGCCGCCCTTTCCCGAGAAGCGTATTGCATCGCTTGTAGAAACAATCTTTATTATGAGATGTTAAAAGTACAATACACGTGTTAAGTGCGTATATTCAATACAGTCATTGGATTATATTAAATTATTTCTTGATTGATATTTTGTTTTTTTGTCTATCAAGATGGCTATCTGCATGGTGCGTAGCTTAATGTTTAAAACGAATTTATATTTGCGTTTATATAAGTAAATATAAGATCATTTGGGTCACACTGACTGGGTTATTGTGTATATTAACTCACAATTAGTGGCATAAGCTGGGATTACCGAACTGAGGTTGTTAATCTGTAATGGAAGATTAGCTGAGGAGGGTTTGAAGGCTATGATGACTCGTTTAAGACGAGATTATTCAGTATTCTCCTTAATAGACTTGCTGAGAAAGGTATTATGAAGATCCTATTCATACTGAAAAGGTGATGATAATGATAGTGGGGACAATACGTGTTAATAACTAAGGTAGAATTCAATGATAAGTGAATGGGATTCAGTAGCATTAGGGGGATTTAGTAGAATAAGTTCTGCCTATGCTCCAACTACAGAAAAAATTCCACTAGAGAAAGGTCAATGAAATAATTTTCGAGAGAAAATACACCCAACTTTTCCTTCTTCACACCTTTCCCATCCTTTCCTTTTCTCTTCTATCTTCCTTTCCCATCCTACAATAACCTCATCGCCTCACTTACCCTGTTCCCCTCCTCATTTTCCTCTCGCATCCTTCACCCCTGTCCCTTATTTCCCTTGCACTCTTCCCTTACCTCTTCCTTCCACATCCTCCCTCCTTCATTATCTCTTCCCATTCTCTCCCGCAATACTATTTCTCCCCTCACTCTTCATCTACATACTTAAAACAGGGTGGAGTAGGATCGGGGAAAATGCATTTGGCCATCAGAAGGAAATACATCTTGTTGATATTACTTAAATACAAAATTGAAGAAATAATGTTCTTATATATATATATATATATATATATATATATATATATATATATATATTAATATAAACACACACACACACACACACACACACACACACACATATACAGGCTAGGTGGCCAAAGACTGCAAACCTCACTCAAGGAAAAGAATCTTAGGGTGAGTATATTACCGAGCACATCTGAGGCGCACATCAACCAGATATCTGCTGCAGCATACGGGCGCCTGGCAAACTTAAGAACAGCATTCCGACATCTTAATAAGGAATCGTTCAGGACCCTGTACACTGTGTACGTTAGGCCCATATTGGAGTATGCAGCACCAGTTTGGAACCCACACCTAGCCAAGCACGTAAAGAAACTAGAGAAAGTGCAAATGTTTGCAAGGGGTAAGGGGTATGTCCTACGAGGAGAGGTTAAGGGAAATCGATCTGACGACACTGGAGGACAGGTGAGATAGGGAGGACATGATAACGACATATAAAATACTGAGAGGAATTGACAAGGTGGACAGAGACAGAATGTTCCAGAGATGGGACACAGCAACAAGGGGACACAGTTGGAAGTTGAAGACTCAGATGAATCACAGGGATGTTAGGAAGTATTTCTTCAGTCACAGAGTAGTCAGGAAGTGGAATAATTTGGGAAGCGATGTTGTGGAGGAAGGTTCCATTCATAGCTTTAAGAAGAGGTATGATAAAGCTCATGGCGCATGGACAGTGACCCAGTAGCTGCCAGTGAAGAGGCTGGGTCAGGAGCTATGAATCGACCCCCGCAACCACAACTAGGTGAGTACATATATATATATATATATATATATATATATATATATATATATATATATATATATATATATATATATATATATATATATATATATATATATATATATATTTGTAAACAAAGAGAGAAGCGTTTTCTCTCTCTTCTCCCCTTGTCTTCCTTCCCCTTTAACCTCGTCCGTACACACGTCATCCAACCCTTCCTCTGCTCTCACCTCACTATCTCTATTTCGCACCCCTTTCATACTTTTATCTCTCACCTCTCTATCTCTCTCTTTCTCACCCCCTCTCATACTTTTATCTCTCGCCTCTCTCCCTCCCTTCCTCTCTCTCTCTCTCTCTCTCTCTCTCTCTCTCTCTCTCTCTCTCTCTCTCTCTCTCTCTCTCTCTCACTCTCTCTCCCTCGCTCTTCTCACTCGTCATCTTCACCTTTTCGTTTGCAGTCTCTATTCTACTTTCCCTTTCTCCCAGCTCTCTCTTCTCCACCATGTTACATTTACACACTTTCCAAATTCTTCTCACCAGACATTTTTTCTTTCACTCTTATTCCTTCTATTCAATTTCTTCCCTTCAACAGGCAAATCTCTCTTATCTCTCAGTCTTTGATTCCACGTTTCTTAATGTTTCGTATAAATTCTCCACCTCTTTTCACTTTCTTCAGTTCGTGTCTCTCCCTCTCTCTCTTTCTGTCTGTCTATCTGTCTGTCTGTCTGTCTGTCTGTCTGTCTGTCTGTCTGTCTGTCTCTGTCTCTGTCTCTGTCTGTCTGTCTGTCTCTGTCTCTCTCTCTCTCTCTCTCTCTCTCTCTATCTCTCTCTCTCTCTAAGGAAGATTGCAGTCACTCTGAGAAAAGACCCATTTTATCACCCTTTTTTCACTTCCAAAGGGAGAAGGGCGTGAAAGGAAGAATATCTGAGTGACTTGAAGATGGAAATGTCTTGGGGCCGAATGGCCAATCGTAGAAAATTCCCTTCAAGGGGGTGCCTTGATAATAGTAAAATACACTTGATCCAAGGAATTAGAGTCAACCTTCCTTTCTTAGGATCAAACCTCTTTACTGTGACTTATGTATTTATACTTAGGCAATGAATAATAATAATAATAATAATAAAATAATAATAATAATAATAATAATAATAATAATAATATTATTATTATTATTATTATTATTATTATTATTATTATTTATTATTATATTGTTATTAATATTAAGAACAACAGGGAACTCATTATGTAGAACTTTTCATAGACTATTGATAGGCCTACCTAAATTAGCTTGCCTCTCTTCTTTCTTTTTACAGCCTATTTCATTTCCACCACAATAGTCGTTAATGTAGTTAAAATGTACCTTAGTGGCAGAACCTTCGGCTCATAAGCAAAGCACCCGGGTTCAAATCTGGGCTGTTCGAGGAGAACCGAGAAGCCTCTTGTACGAATGATATCCCTTGTTCACCTAACAGTAAATAAGTACTTAGTTGACTAACGAAACTCTACACGAATGTAAGCAAATGACGGAACGGGTGGGATTTGAACCCAATTCGAGTCCTCAAGTCCCACCCGTTCCGAGGTAGACTTAGATACATAGTACAAAAAGGCACAATACCGTGACTGTAACAATACACAAACAACCCACACATAGAAGAGAGACGCTTAAGACGACGTTTCGCTCCAACACTTACTTGTAAATGATCCAAATTGGACCGAAACGTTGTTATAAGCTTGTTTCTCCTACGTCCGGCTTATTTCTGTATCTCGAAAAGTTAAGCATCTCTAAGAAATGGGTAATAATATAGAGTAAACTCTGTTATAAAGCGCTTTTTCAACGATTCTTTTGTAAATGTGATTAAATAAAAGGTACAGAGAAAATTGTATATCGCATGGAAAGACCTTCAAAGTGTACCCTATGAAGTTTTGTAATTGTATTTGTACCTTAGATGGGTTGGTCTTTGAAGTGAATTAAGTCAACAGGTTTTTAGCCTGTAAATTCAGCTGTGTAAATAATCTTTCTCTGAAACGCAAGTTTTTGTAAATTAACCCGCAATAAGGAAAGGAGAATTTAGAGAACGTTTCGGTCGGTTCTGGACAATTATCAAGTCATTGAAGGATCTAAACGTCGTCTATAGCCTTCTGTCCATACTGAAGGTTAGTCCAGGAGCTTTGTCAAGCTTGACAAAGCTCCTGGAGAGCGAAACGTTGCCAAAATAAAATGTCGCATTAGTGGTATCTGTGTCCATTTACCTAACATTTTGTCGGTAATTCTACCATTATTACTAGTTGTGAATTCCATCATCCACGGAACTGTGTCTTATTCTCTACAGATTCTCTCTATTCAGATCAAACTCTTCCAATTAAACACCATTAACGCCCTGACTTCTCTCGAAGCTCGTTCACCTAGAAGTCTTTCTCGTTTATTTGTCGTTTTCATGGTCTGGCTGCCAACTTCAGACCATTAATACTTTTCGTCTATGTGGAGTTCAAAAAAACCACGCCTGACGTAGTTAGAAGAGAGAGTTTACGTGGTTTGGCAATGCCAGGAAGGCTATCAGCTGACGGAAGTTACAGCTGGTCAACACGGCCAAGTTGGGTTGTTTTCTCCTTGTGTTGGCCGCTCTGTTTGCTTCCACTGTCTTTGTTAACCGAGACTGTCTTTGTTCGCTGCTCCTGCCATTGTTAACTGCGGCTGCAAAGTACATTACCAGTGACAGAATTATTGGGCTGTTTCCTCTTGCCGGAATAAATGCTCTATGCGGTGAGATTTACGGAAGCGTCCATTACTGGCTGTGTCTGCTTAACCGCTCGCTCCTGTTGATATAAGTGTGTGAATCATCCGTGTGTCTGCTTTACTACTCATTCCTGTTGATATAAGTGTGTGAATCATCCGTGTCTGCTTTTATCAGAGGCACGTTAATGTTATACTGTGTGGAGGTCGCTGTACGTCGTGAGATTTTAAGGAAGAGATTTAATAAATGCGGAGAATCCTTTAAAAGCTTTTCTCAATAATTTACATATGTATTTCAAAGGTATACCACGGAATATATATATATGTGTGCAAAAATATATATATATATATATATATATATATATATATATATATATATATATATATATATATATATATATATATATATATATATATCAATAACAACACTGCGACTAGCCGAGGGCTCAAACCCGTGTTGTTTTGGCCCGCCTCATGGTGAGAGAAAATCACACGATGCTCTAACCAACAGGACCACCCAATCCTACAATAATCACGCACCCAGCAGAGCTAGTTGTTGTACCGTGATCCGAGGACATACGATGGTGTGGGTGCCTCAGAGCTAATTCCATTCTACTCCCCCTTTGGTGTACTAGCCTCCACAAGCAATGTATATCGTATTGTAACCCCGAACGAGTGATATTTAATCAATACCAACACTGCGACTTGCCGAGGACTCGAACCTGTGATGTTCTGGCCCGCCTCATGGTGTGCGAAAATCACACGACAGGGACAGCATCGCCAGACTCTAGAAGACTGAATAAACCTGAGACAGAGAACACTCTTAATAAAGCATTTCTTTGCGACTATCACCAGGTGATGAAAGGGGATTCACGCAGCTCACTTCAAGTTCAAATCTTTGATATACCGCTACTTGTTTTTGAAAGGTTACCTTTATCACTGCTGTTTTTTGAAAGGTTACCTTTGATTCATCACTGCTGGCTTCTAATTGCTATCGAACGCGGAATCAGTATTGTTTCCTGTCGCCTCCTTCAGTATGTGTACCTTGTAGTCTGATATCAACTTGTTTTTTCTCCACACTCGTTCTTTCGTTTGATACAGAGTTTAAGAATCAAATCAAGGAAAACATGCACAAAAAACATGCATTCAAGACCGAGCACACTCGGTCTTGCCCGGTTAAGGGTTTTAACCCCTTTATTCGGTCTTCACGATTCTCCTTTGTATGGACTGATGAAGCCACTGTGTGGCGAAACGTTTCCTCAATAAAGATACCCAAGTGTTGCATATGTGTCTAATTTACCAAAGTTATGCTGTATGCCACTTAGAAGCATTACTTGAGTCTTGTCAGAACCAGCATATATCCCAATATATGAATAGATGTTACAGTTTTAAGCCCAGCAGTTTAGCCTCAAAATGGATCTGTGTTTTAGGGGTATACTTTACTTTTTTTTTACTCAGGTTTTACTATATGGGTCTCGTCGTGTTTATGTGTTTTTGATGTATGTTAAGAAATAAATTTTGGTGGTAACGGTTTTACAAGTTGAAGATTAAGACACTTTTGCAATATTTTGGAATCTATTGAGGAGATGTTTCGCCAGCCAGTCGTTCCTTCAGCTCAGATGTTTCGCAAGTGTGTCAGTCTTGAACTTGTTGGTTTTCTAAACGATTTACATCACATCTGTCAGACATTGCGACATTTTGGGGTCTTGATACAGGGAATTCTTCTACGCTTGCCTAACCTACAGGCTTGACCTAGTTACATAGTGCATTTTTCCAATGGTGACTCCGCCTCCTCCTGCTTCTCCGAGCACATGCTGCATATTTCTCAAGATTGATGGTCTGAACACATCAACTCCAAGCTGAGGGACTGATTACCTCAAACTCCTCCTCATCTTCCACCACTATTCTCTCTGTACTGGACTGAAGAAGCCACTGGCTGGCGAAACGTTTCCTCAATAAAGATTCCCAAATACTACAAAAATGCCTCAGTCTTCAGCAATTTTACTCCATATTAATCCAAAACGTTTGACTGGAAGCAAAAATGGTTCTGATGAGAGATGCTTCATGAGTCCTCAGACACTCTTATGGATCACGACACCTGAAGCACTCTGAAGGCATCATTCACATCTTTATTAAATATAAAGTTGATGTGACTATCTTGAAAATAAATTAAGGTGCCTTAACATTTTCCTATACTTTATTCTGAAAATTAGTAAATATAGAAATGTTTTTGCTTTCAGATTAAAATAAAGGTGCCTTAACATTTTCCTATACTTTATTCTTAAAATTAGTAAATATAGAAATGTTTTTGCTTTCAGATTAAAATAAAGTGTTTGCTTTTGGAACAAAACATGTTGTTCGGCCTCATTAATAAGCGGAAATAAACAGTTTCCAACATGCATTCTCAAATATTTACTCTACCAATTATGATTAGAGCATAATAAAAAAAAAACAGAAAAAAACATGACACATGATTCTCGTTCAATAAGAATGGTCAGCATTCCTGCTTATATCCGTGTCTTTAATTATGCGAAGGTCTTGGATGTGTCAGTTGACACAGTGCCACCCACTGGAATACCAATTAAGGGAATCCCATATCTCGGTTCGTAGCACGCTCAGCTCACACACTGAGGTTTGTGGTTCGGTCCCCGTTTAGGGTGGAAACATTTGCGTGTATCTTTAAAACACCTGCTGTCTCTGTTCATCTAGCGGTGTATAGGTACCTGGGTGTTAGTAGACTGGTGTGGGCTGCATCCTGGGAACATAACCTAATTTGGCATGTGCTTCGCCTAAACAAGGTCTTTCTATATAGTATGTCATTGATGTCAGCTATGGTCTGTATAAGTTGTATCATGTACTTGTAGAAATATTATTATTATTATAATTATTATTATTATTATTATTATTATTATTATTATTATTATTATTTATATTATTATTATTATTTTGACACCTAGAGGATTCGTACTCTACATAAAACAGTCATGTAATAAACAAAAAAATTGGTTTGACAACTATTTTTTAAGACCACCTGTGCTGACACCACGACCAGCATGTACTCACACCACGACCAGCATGTACTCACACCACGACCAGCATGTACTCACACCACGACCAGCATGTACTCACACCACGACCAGCATGTACTCACACCACGACCAGCATGTACTCACACCACGACCAGCATGTCCTCACACCACGACCAGCATGTACTCACACCACGACCAGCATGTCCTCACACCACGACCAGCATGTACTCACACCACGACCAGCATGTACTCACACCAGGACCAGCATGTACTCACACCACGACCAGCATGTCTCACACCAGACCAGCATGTCTCACACCACGACCAGCATGTGCTCACACCACGACCAGCATGTACTCACACCACGACCAGCATGTGCTCACACTAATGCCAACATGTGTAGAGGGAGAAAATATATGGATGGTGTTTTATATGTTTACAGATATTCCTGAAATTTTCGAACAACTTGTCATCCAATATCCAAAATCTTTCCTAAAACTCCCTTTCATCTACCTCTCACTCCTACTCCCTCTCCCTCCATCTCTCTCCCTCCATCTCTCTCTCTCTCTCTCTCTCTCTCTCTCTCTCTCTCTCTCTCTCTCTCTCTCTCTCTCTCTCTCTCTCTCTCTCTCTCTCTCTCTCTCTCTCTCCTTTTAATCGACTTGACTTCGGATTGTTAAAAACTCTATTCCTTCTAACTAAGCTCTTAATCCCTTAATCCTATAAAGAGGTCACGACATAAAGTAAATCTTGGAAGTAATAGCCTGACTGGTAAGAGGCTAGGCTGCGATTAGTAGACGGAGGGTCGAGCCTTCATCACTCTTTACTGTGAATAATCCAAGCTGATTTAGCGTTCCACGAAACAATAATTTCTTTACCGTTTTAGCTGAAGGAACAAGCCTTGTGGGCAAAAATGAATATATATATATATATATTTTTTTTTTATTAACACATCGGCCGTTTCCCACCAAGGCAGGGTGGCCACCAAGGCAGGGTGGCCACCAAGGCAGGGTGGCCCGAAAAAGAAAAACTTTCATCATCATTCACTCCATCACTGTCTTGCCAGAGGGGTGCTTTACACTACAGTTATAAAACTGCAACATTAACATCCCTCCTTCAGAGTGCAGACACTGTACTTTCCATCTCCAGGACTCAAGTCCGGCCTGCCGGTTTCCCTGAATCCCTTCATAAATGTTACTTTGCTTCCACTCCAACAGCACGTCAAGTATTAAAAACCATTTGTCTCCATTCACTCCTATCAAATACGCTCATGCATACTTGCTGGAAGTCCAAGCCCCTCGCACACAAAACCTCCTTTACCCCATCCCTCCAACCTTTTCTAGGCCGACCCCTAGAGATTTATACACTCTCGAAGTCATTCTACTTTGTTCCATCCTCTCTACATGTCCAAACCACCTCAGCAACCCCTCCTCAGCCCTCTGGATAATAGTCTTGGTAATCCCGCACCTCCTCCTAATTTCCACACTACGAATTCGCTGCATTATATTCACACCGCACTTTGATCTCAGACATGATATCTCCATTGCCTCCAGCCTTCTCCTTGTTGCAACATTCACAACCCATGCTTCACACCCATATAAGAGTGTGGGTATAACTATACTCTCATACATTCTCCTCTTTGCTTCCACGGACAAAGTTCTTAGTCTCCACAGACTCCTAAGTTCACCACTTACCCTTTTACCCTCATCAATTCTATGATTCACCTCATCCTTCATAGACCCATCTGCTGACACGTCCACTGCTAAATATCTGAATACATTCACCTCCTCCATACTCTCTCCCTCCAATCTGATATCCAATCTTTCATCACCTAATCTTTTTGTTATCCTCATCACCTTACTCTTTCCTATATTCACTTTCAATTTACTTCTTTTACATACCCTACCAAACTCATCCACCAACCTCTGCAACTTCTCTTCAGAATCTCCCAAAAGCACAGTGTCATCAGCAAAAAGCAGCTGTGACAACTCCCACTTTGTGTTAGATTTTTTATATTTTAACCCCACACCTCTTGCCAACACCCGTGCATTCACTTCTCTTACAACTTTATCTATTAATATATTGAACAGCCATGGTGACATCACACATCCTTGTCTAATGCCTACTTTTACTGGAAAATAATCTCTCTCTCTCCTACATACTTTAACATGAGCCTCACTATCCTAGTATAAACTCTTCACTGCTTTCAGTAACCTACCTCCTATTCCATACACCTGCAACATCTGCCACATTTCTCCCTATCCACCCTGTCATACGCCTTTTCCAAATCTATAAATGCCACTAAAACCTCTTTACCCTTATCTAAATACTGTTCACCTATATGTTTCACCGTAAACACTTGGTCTACACACCCCCTACCTTTCCTAAAACCTCCTTGTTCATCTGCTATCCTACTCTCAGTCTTGCTCTTAATTCTTTCAATAATAACTCTACCATACACTTTACCAGGTATACTCAACAGACTTATTCCCCTATAATTTTTGCACTCTCTTTTGTCCCCTCTGCCAATCCCTAGGTACCTTACCCTCTTCCATGCATTTTTTAAATAATAGCACCAACCACTCCAAAACAATATCTCCACCTGCTTTTAACATTTATATCTTTATATCATCAATACCAACTGCCTTACCCCCTTTCATTTTACCCACTGCCCCACGAACTTCCCATACACTCACAACTGGCTCTTCCTCACTCCTAAAAGATGTTATTCCTCCTTGCCCTATACACGAAATCACAGCTTCCCTATCTTCATCAACATTTAACAATTCTTCAAAACATTCTCTCCATCTTCCAGATACCTCTAACTCTCCATTTAATAACTCTTCTCTCCTTATTTTAACTGTAATATCCATTCGTTCCCTAGGGTTCCTCAACTTATTAATCTCACTCCAAAACTTTTTCTTATTTTCAACAAAATTAGTTGATAACATCTCACCCACTCTCTCATTTGCTCTCTTTTTACATTGCTTCACCACTCTCTTAACCTCTCTTTTTCTCTCCATATACTCTTCCCTCCTTGCATCACTTCTACTTTGTAAAAACCTCTCATATGCTAACTTCTTCTCCCCCTTCATCATCATTCCACCAATCGCTCTTCTTCCCTCCCGCACCCACTTTCTTATAACCACAAACTTCTGCTGTACACTCTAACACTACATTCTTAAACCTACCCCATACATCTTCAACCCCATTGCGTACACTCTCAAAGCCCATCTATTCTCCAATAGTTGTTTATATCTTACCCTAACTGCCTCCTCTTTTAGTTTATAAACCTTACTTGTTGCTTCTATTTTCCTTTATCCCATCTACCTTTTACTCTCACTGCAGCTACAACTAAAAAGTGATCTGATATATCTGTGGCCCCTCTATAAACATGTACATTCTGAAGTCTACTCAACAGTCTTTTATCTACCAATACGTAGTCCAACAAACTACTGTTATTATGCCCTACATCATATGTTGTATACTTATTTATCCTCTTTTTCTTAAAATATGTATTGCCTATAACTAAACCCCTTTCTATACAAAGTTCAATTAAAGGGCTCCCATTATCATATACACCTGGCACCCCAAACGTACCTACCACACCCTCTCTGAATGTTTCTCCTACCACAATTACTCTCTCACTTGGTTCAAAAGTTCTTATACATTCGCTTAACATCTCCCAAAAATCTACCTCTCTCCTCTACACTCCTCTCTTCTCCAGGTGCATACACACTTATTATGACCAAATTTTTGCATCCGACCCTTATTTTGATCCACATAATCCTTGAATTTGTACATTTATATTCCCTCTTCTCCTTCCATAACTGATCCTTCAACATTATTGCTACCCTTCCTTAACTCTAACTCTCTCAGATACTCCTGACTTAATCCCATTTATTTCTCCCCACTGAAACTCGCCTACCCCCTTCAGCTTTGTTTCGCTTAGGGCCAGGATATCCAACTTCTTTTCATTCATAACATCGGCAATCATCTCTTTCTTATCATCCGCACTACATCCACGCACATTCAAACATCCCAGTTTTATAAAAAAAAATTCTTCTTGTATTTTTTAGTAAATGTATACAGGAGAAGGGGTTACTAGCCCATTGCTCCCGACATTTTAGTCGCCTCATACGACACGCATGGCTTACGGAGGAAAGATTCTTTTCCACTTCCCCATGGAGAATAGAGGAAATGAAGAAGAACAAGAACTATTAAGAAAAGAAGAAAACTAGATAGTATATGTAATATATGATTGCATGTTGTATGTAACTAAAGTGAGTGCAGTGCAGATATACTGTATCCACTATTAGAGACAGAAAGACACAGAATCCTTACCATCATGTTAAACGGTTGACAGGCATCTCTTCCACTCATTTAAAGTTATATATATATTATATAATATATATATATATATATATATATATATATATATATATATATATATATATATATATATATATATATATATATATATATATATATATATATTATATATATATATATATATATATATATATATATATATATATATATATATATGCAAAACAACTACGGGGAGTTTGGTAGAGATCTTGTGAACACTAAAATGATACAATTATTTCCAATTGTCAGGGCTGGTGCGAGGTTAAACATTGGCCCAGCTTTGATACTCTTCCGATTAGATTTAGATTTTGCCACTGAAGCGGCTAATTCAATGTTCACCTTGTATCCATCCTGTGAACGACAGCCCTGGATAATACATTCACACAAAAGGCCTAGTAACTAGGCACCAAGAGCGTTAGCAGGAATACATTTGGACTTAATAATGATGGTAGAATTACCGACAATTTGTTAGATATAAGGACACTAGTGCAAATAGTGCGACATTTTTATTGTGTCAAAGTTCGTGGAGAGCGAAACGTTGCCACAATAAAAATGTCGCATTAGTTGCACTTGTGTCCTTTTATCTAACCTACATTTGCAAATCCGAGTATTCACTTTTTCGTTAAAGTTTAAGCAAACAGTTCTACGTGTCTTGCCGGACTTAAATCTCCTTTGTAATCCAAGTTATCTAAGTTGATAAAGACATAAGTAGTAATTGGAAACTTTAGCAGATTTAATTTGTGCCGCTTGGTCAACTCTTGAAGCCTACTATGATGGCGAAACGTCTCAATAAGGCTCATTTCTGAGCAGTCTTAGCGTTTAATAAAGCCCTTACAATGGCGATACATCGTCAACAATAAAGGCTCCTTATATACAAGGAGCTTTATTGCTTATCGAAAATCCTGGTCTTTCAACATCCTGAATATAATGATTATAATCATTATATTCAGAATTAATGGTTATAATCATAACCACAATTTTTAAGAGGGGTGGAGGGGTAAGCCAGTGGAAGGCCTCGGTCAGATGACCAAAAGCTCCAGCTGTGGGTCATCATATGACAAAGACCCGCGTCAGGAAATACTTGTCCTCTTTCCTGACAAATCTAACCTAACTTAATCTTGCCTGTAGCCTTCAGTACACTAATAAATGACACCTGTTTTATCATTGCTATAGTTCGCCATTTTTTTTATCCAAACCTTTCCTTATATCAGGAAAAGGAGAATAATTATACGAAATAGGATGTAGTATGCAGTGACAGCAGTTTGGTGAATTATGCAACTGGTAGCGAAAAGGGAATAAATTGACTTCTTGATAGGTATGTTTTTAGATCTGAAAAGGATCCCAGAAGGGGGTCGAAATACACAGATTAATCAATCTTTTGAGTTTCTGTCGCCATCTGGGTTATTATTGAGCACTGACAAGTGCTCATTACACTTTAGTTATTCATTTATTGGTAGTTATAGTAAGAAGAAGATAAAATACAAGGAGAATGTTGGCAGTTGGTAAGAGTTAAGTGAAAGAAAATGAATTAAAGGAGGGAACAGTTTGGAGGAGACAAGCAACTGTTGCAGGAAATGAGAGAGAGTAAAGAAATGGTGAGATAAAGACGGTGGTAGGGGAGACAACGTTAACATGAGTAAGTTTTTTAAAAAGCAAAGGTACTTTAAGTACATAGGTGTTAAAAGAATTGTGAAAGAGTGCAAATGAAGAGACAGAGTAGCAGAATCTTTATCAGCAAATTTTGTTGAGAATAAGGAACAGTTCTGGAGAGAGATTAGTAAGCCGAGAAAGACTGGGAAGGACAAATGAGCTTAGCAGTAAAAAAACATAACAATAGAAATGTTATGTAGATGAGACGGAGGTATGAAAAAGTTAGAGATAATATTTTTCAGTAAAAGTAGAGAAACGTGTCACCATAGTTGTTTGACATATTTATAGATGTGGTCGTGGAGATTTGTATTAAAATGTAACGAATCCGATACGAATGGTAGCCGTTACAGCAACTCTTCGCCGATAACCAGGAGCTATGACTCGACCCCTGCAACCACAAATAGGTGAGTACAGTTCTTCTCGGAGTTTTTGAAGAGAAATACCGATGATAAGTAGAAAAGTTTGTAAGGATGTGTAGAAGAGGGAAGTCACAACTAACATTGACAAGTGGCACTTGGAGTAGACAAAAAAGTCAAGGCAATGAAAGATTAGATACCAGATGGAGGAATAATGGCGGTAGATATTGAGGAATGGACGTGTTGACACATTGATCAGTGATTGACGACGTGAGACATGAAAGTGACCAGTGGAAACAGGTAGTTCAGGTATCTGTGGAAAGAAATTATCTCTCATAGTAAAAAAGAAAATGTACCAGTGTGAGGGATGAGGTTAGATGTAATAGAAGTGTGACGCTGGAGAAGTGTGAATCCAGCAGGATTTAGTTACGAAAGGCAAACTTCAGAGGGCGGAGGAGAGACTGGTGAAGTAATCTGGGAATTTAGAGAGTATGGAAGAGGATACGATCACCAAGAGTGTGTATAGATCTGAGGTTTTAGGAAGGGTGGAGGTCGTCCAGGGAAAGGTTCGGGGAAGGGTGTAGGCAAGGTTTCATGTGGTGTGGGCTTCAGCATCAAGCCTGTGCGTGAAAGAGTAATAGGTTGGCGTGAATAGAGACAAGTTGTTTAAGAATTAACGTGCTGTTGGAGTGTGAGAAAGGTAATATTAATGTAGATATGGAAACGGATAGCCAGACGTCGAGTCCTGGAGGTGGAACGTACATTACCTGTGGCTTGAAGAAGAGTTGGGGCTGTTCCATTACATAGAGTCAGTTGAACTGGTATGTTCTCATTTCATGCAAGGCAGCTATTGAATGAATGTTGGTGAATTTGTTTTCTTTTTTTTTAGGTCACCCTAACTCACAGACAGCTAGGACAAGTGACTTCTGACGTATTGAAAACAGATGACAACGGGCAAGAGGCACTTTGTACTTCCCTGTCAATTGATTAAAAAAATAATATCACCCTTCACGAACGACAGGACCTGGAGCTATATTCTACTTTTGTCAGGTATATAGTTACTCATATGGATATACACAGGATATATATGCAATAAGATCACAGTAAACAAGTGATATCACAATATGTAAAACAACCACTCTGAAAAGAGTAGAGAAATTCAAGCGTTTTGGTGATTTCTCACTTCATCAATGTCCTTGACAATGTGAGAAATCACGAAAGCTCTTGAAAGTTCACTGTTTTTCAAAGTGATTGTTTCGCATATATATATATATATATATATATATATATATATATATATATATATATATATATATATATATATATATATATATATATATATATATATATATATATAAATATATATATATATATATATATATATATGTCGTGCCGATTAGGTAAAACTTGCGATTTTGGCTTAAATAGCAACGCTCACCTTGCCATATAAGACAAGTGAAAATTTGTGTATGCAATAATTTCGCCAAAATCAATCTGAACATAACGAAAAAAATATATTTCATTGTATTTGTTTATTATTAAATTAATGTTACCGTATCTAAAATATATTTAGTTGGGTTAGGCTAAATTAAATTGCGCTTGTTGTAATAAGGTTAGGTAGGTTTTCAAAGTTTCTCTTGGTACAAAATTATAAATTCTTACGTTAACATAAATGAAAAAAATATATCTTTAAACGTATAAGAGAAAATTTTAGAAAGGACTTAATTTTAGATGAGTTCTTGCTAATTGACCAGTTTTACCTAATCGGCACGACATATATATATATATATATATATACATACATACATACACTGATCTCTGGCCGACGGAGACTCGAACCTACGAACCTTGTGACAAGGTACGCAGTGCTTTGCCGATCGTACCACACTGGACCAATACCTTGGCGTCCAGCTCACGCTAGACAACAAATCGGCCGTTTCCCACCAAGGCGGGGTGGCCCAAAGAGAATAACAAAAGTTTCTCTTTTTAACTTTAGTAATTTATACAGGAGAAGGGGTTACTAGCCTTTTGCTCCCGGCATTTTAGTCGCCTCTTACGACACGCATGGCTTACGGAGGAAGAATTCTGTTCACTTCCCCATGGAGATAAGAGGAAATAAGAACAAGAACTAGTAAGAAAATAGAAGAAAAACCAGAGGGGTGTGTATATATATGCTTGTACATGAATGTGTAGTTTGACCTAAGTGTAAGTAGAAGTAACAAGACATACCTGAAATCTTGTTAATATATATATATATATATATATATATATATATATATATATATATATATATATATATATAAAATTTGCATATACTGTTGAGTAACATCAAAGCAAAAAATTAATACACATTACATCTATGACTGAAGTTAAAAATTTAAACGCAATGTTACCCATACAATTTAATTTAAAATTTAACGTTTAAGTGCACATAAATGTTATTTATCGGGTAATTTACATACCTTTCCCAACATTAAATTTTTTAATGGCCAACGACTGCAAAAAACCATGCAGAAGCCGCGCCTACCTTAAACAATAAAATATTTTGTTATTTATTTTTAATGTGGTGAAGAGGGAATCAGTTTTTCGTCGAAATACACAACTTACGATTTTTATTGTCCGTGTTGGTTTCTTTGTATTTGTTTTGTGTTATTTACAGAGAGCTAGAATAATTTGGTTTCATTGGACTCTAAATATACACAATTTCTAATAATATCTATGGTGTCCCATAGCTCGGTTGGTAGCGCACTTAGCTCACGCACTGAGGTCCGTTGTTCGATCCCCGGTACGAGTGGCAAAATTGGGGGGGGGGGGGTTCCTTAAAATACCTGTTGTCTCTCTTCACCTAGGAGTATGTACCTGGGTGTTAGTCGACTGGTGTGGGTTGCATCCTGGAGACAAAATTAACCTAAGTTTCCCAAAATGCTCTGCATAACCAGGGACTTTCTATATAGTATGTCATTGATGTTAGCTATGGTCTGTATAAGTTGTATCGTGTACTTGTAGAAATACTATTATTATTATTATTATTATTATTATTATTATTATTATTATTATTATTATTATTATTATTATTATTATTATTATTATTATTATTATTATTATTATTATTGCTATGATAGGCATTTCTCCCTCACATTCAACAACAATTGGCTACTGGAATACCTTAACAGGTATTCCAGCAGCCAATTAGAGTTAGGAACGAAGCCCTCAACCAATAAGGGATCCAGGAACAATGTCATCAGCCAATCAGAGTAGTAGACCGTAGGCACTCAGCCAATAAGGATTCAGGTCACAACTCTCCTCAGCCAATGCAGTTAAGGGCTCGTAACTTCAGGAGCAAATGGCGCTGTGTCCGCGCAGCAGCTCTTGTGTTTGTGTGTAATATGCATTGTCACACACAGATGCTGAGCGATATTTTCACCAATGATGGGAGATGGTGAGCATAACCGGAAATTGTTACGGCTGGGACTCCAGTGGCGGAGGGAGTGATAGTGATGCTTGAGTCTCACTGACAGGTCAAGAATCTGTGGTGGAGAGATTTCCCTTTTACCCATTAACCTCATGAAGCACCTTTAGTCATGCAGCACTCATCCCAGCACAGCCTCAAACTCCACCTCAACACAGCCTCAAACTCCACCTCAACACAGCCTCAAACTCCACCTCAACACAACCTCAAACTCCACCTCAACACAACCTCAAACTCCACCTCAACACAACCTCAAACTCCACCCCAACACAACCTCAAACTCCACCCCAACACAACCTCAAACTCCACCTCAACACAGCCTCAAACTCCACCTCAACACAACCTCAAACTCCACCTCAACACAACCTCAAACTCCACCTCAACACAACCTCAAACTCCACCCCAACACAACCTCAAACTCCACCCCAACACAACCTCAAACTCCACCTCAACACAACCTCAAACTCCACCCCAACACAACCTCAAACTCCACCTCAACACAACCTCAAACTCCACCTCAACACAACCTCAAACTCCACCCCAACACAACCTCAAACTCCACCTCAACACAACCTCAAACTCCACCTCAACACAACCTCAAACTCCACCTCAACACAACCTCAAACTCCACCCCAACACAACCTCAAACACCAACCCCAACACAACTAGTAATTCTCCACCATATCTGCTATTCTTTGATAGCAAAAACTCCACCTCAGCTATCAAGCTCCTCGTATTAAGCCTATAATAACTGATACCTACAATTAAGTTAGCCTCTACTTCAAGTTCCCAGTGTGATTCTCAGCCACAGCAAGATCCTCACTATGTTACCACATCACCTACTGTGGTGTAAACACCAGGATATTACTATAATTAGTACCCACAGTACTGTGATCCTAAGCCACAGCTTGAGTTAGTATACACAGCTAATTCTTCAGGTATTATGGCCAACAAATTATTACAAACAAAAATTTGGAACAGAACTAATTGGTCAAAACTTCTATAGTTTCGATCTGAGTAAAGCTGTACGGAGGGCGAAACGTTGTCTATAATACAAGATTGCTCCGGGTCAAGTTTCTCTCCAGCAATTACCTTCACTAAATTGCTTAAAAAGATCATTTTTGTTGGCACGAATTCCCGAAAATGTCGAGAAAATTCCGACCATGGATAAAATAATGTTATTAAAACATTCACTAACATAAAATGTTTATTAATATAAACACTATAACAAAATGTTTATTGATACAAACACTATAAAATGTTTATTAAAACATTCACTAAGACGAAACAAAAACAAAAAAAACCACACAAGCTGATCTTACGAAACAACAACAATGATAACAGTGATAACAACAATGATAACAGTGATAACAACAATGATAAACACAATGACAACAAAAGCAATGATAACTATAATAAGGACAAGAACTTAAACAATGATAACAAAGGCAGCAGTAATAAGAATAATAACAATAATCTAGGTTAACATAAGACTGGCAGAGGTTCCCAGGTCTCTTGTACCAGTTTAGCGAATAATAACATAGAACAATGGAAGAAAATCATTTCTCCGATCTCTTAACCAGCTAAATCGTACGTTGGTTTCTCTCTCTCTCTCTCTCTCTCTCTCTATCTCTCTCTCTCTCTCTCTCTCTCTCTCTCTCTCTCTCTCTCTCTCTCTCTCTCTCTCTCTCTCTCTCTCTCTCTCTCTCTCTCTCTCTCTCTCTCTCTATCTCTCTCTCTCTCTCTCTCTCTCTCTCTCTCTCTCTCTCTCTCTCTCTCTTCTCTCTCTCTCTCTCTCTCTCTCTCTCTCTCTCTCTCTCTCTCTCTCTCTCTCTCTCTCTCTCTCTCGCTCTCTCTCTCCACGTAAAATTAACATGTATTCTATTAAGCAGGAAAATGAGGCTCTAGATCAGTCCTGGGTCACAAAACGCTTGATGGGTCAGAAAGGTTATCATGGGGGTGAGGGTAATCATGGGGTGTTGAGTTATCAGTGAGAATGGATTTTCGTAAGGGGGTAGAGTGTTATCGTGAGGAGGCGGGGGGGAGTAATCGCGTGGGGTTTTGTAGGGGAAGGTTGAGGTTATCATAGGATGGGTGGTTATCACTGGGATTAGGTTGTCTTGGGGTGAAGAGAGAAGAGAGTTATCAAAGAGGAGTTATCAAAGCATCCCTGAGTGTTGTATTCAAAGCATCCCTGGGTGTTGTATTCAAAGCATCCATGGGTGTTGTTGTATTCAAGGCATCCCAAGGTGTTGTATTCAAAGCATCCCTGGGTGTTGTATTCAAGGCATCCCTGGGTGTTGTATTCAAAGCATCTCTGAATGTTGTATTCAAGGCATCCCTGGGTGTTGTATTCAAAGCATCCCTGGATGTTGTATTCAAGGCATCCCTGGATGTTGTATTCAAGGCCTCCATGGGCGTTGTATTCAAAGCATCCATGAGTGTTGTATTCAAAGCGTCAGTGGTGTGGCCAGGGTTCTGAATATATTAAACATGTGTCTTCTTTCAACGAGGTCACAATGTGACCTGACCTGAATCATGTCACAGTAGATGAGATGAACAACTTTCCACACGAGGCTAGAAAGTTGTACATCTCATCAACAGCAACAGAAGGAGCAACAACAGTAGCAGCAACAGAAGTAGCAGCAGCAGCAGCAGCAGCAGCAACAACAGCAGCAGTAGCAACAGCAGCAGCAACAGCAGTAACAGCAGTAGCAACAGCAGTAGCAACAGCAGCAGCAACAGCAGTAACAGCAGTAGCAACAGCAGTAGCAACAGCAGCAGCAACAGCCGTAACAGCAGTAGTAACAGCAGTAGCAACAGCAGTAGCAACAATAGAAGTCGCAGCAGTAGCAACAGCAGCAACAACAGCAGTAACAGCAGTAGCAACAGTAGCAGTAACAACAGAAGTGGTAGCAACAACAACAGTAGCAGCAGCAACAACAGCAACAGCTGCACCAGGAACAATAACAAGAGAAGTAGTGACAGCAGTAGCAACAGCAGCAGTAGTAGTAGCAGCAGCATGACTCCTAAGGATTTAGCGCCTCGCCATGAGTATAATGAAAAAAGCCTTCCCAAAGTTTGACTTCCTCCAGACTAGCCAGACGAAGTCACACATTCTTCATCATCCGTCATCCTTCATCCTTCATCCTTCATCCGTCATCCTTCATCCTTCATCCTTCATCCTTCATCCTTCATCCTTCATCCGTCACCCTTCATCCTTCATCCTTCATCCGTTATCCTTCATCCTTCATCCTTCATCCGTCACCCTTCATCCTTCATCCTTCATCCGTTATCCTTCATCCTTCATCCTTCATCCTTCATCCTTCATCCTTCATCCGTCATCCTTCAAGCCTAATTTGCATCTGGCAATATAGGAAGAAAGAAAATTAATTCACTTATATATGCAATATGAAGTCTCCCAACTCAGGCTGACACTACTGTGTGTTTTCACCTGTATGTGGTTGCAGGGGTCGATTCACAGCTCCTGGCCCCGCCTGTTCGCCAGTCGCTACTGGGTCCACACACTCCCTGCTTCAAGAGCTTTATCATGTGTGTGTGTGTGTGTGTGTGTGTGTGTGTGTGTGTGTGTACTCGCCTATTTGTGGTTGCAGGGGTCAAGTCACAGCTCCTGGCCCCACCTGTTCACTGGTCGCTACTACGTCACTCTTCCTGCTCTAGAAGCTTTATCGTACCTCTTCTTAAAGCTATGTATGGATCCTGCCTCCACTACATCACTTCCCAGACTATTCCACTTCCTGACAACTCTGTGACTGAAGAAATACTTCCTAACATCCCTGTGATTCATCTGAGTCTTCAACTTCCAATTGTGACCCCTTGTTGCTGTGTCCCATCTCTGTCCACCTTGTCAATTTCTCTCAGTATTTTATGTCATTATCATGTGACCCCTATCTCTCCTGTCCTCCAGTGTCGTCAGGTCAATTTCCCTTAACCTCTCCTCGTAGGACATACCCCTTAGCTCCGAGACAAATCTTGTTGCAAACCTTTGTACTTTCTCTAATTTCCTTACATGCTTGGCTAGGTGTGGGTTCCAAACTGGTGCTGCATACTCCAATATATGCCTGACATACATAGTGTACAGGGTCCTGAACGATTCCTTATTGAGATGTCGGAATGCTGTTCTTAGGTTTGCTAGGCGCCCGTATGCTGCAGCAATTATTTGGTTGATGTGCGCCTCAGGAGATGTGCCTGGTGTTATTCTCACCCCAGAATCCTTTTCCTTGAGTGAGGTTTGTAGTCTCTGGCCCCCTAGACTGTACTCCGTCTGCGGTCTTCTTTGTCCTTCCCCAATCTTCATGACTTTGCATTTGGTGAGGTTGAACTCCAGGAGCCAATTTCTGGACCAGGTCTGCAGTTTATCCAGATCCCTTTGTAGTTCCACCTGGTCCTCGTTTGATTGAATTCTTCTCATCAACTTCGCATCATCTGCAAACAGGGACACTCCTTCCGTCATGTCGTTCGCATATACCAGAAAAAGCACCGGTCCCAGGACTCACCCCTGTGGTAACCCCACTCGTCACAGGCGCCCACTCTGACACCTCGTTACGTACCGTGACTCGCTGATGTCTTCCTGACAGGTATTTCTTGATCCATTGGAGTGCCTTCCCTATTATACCTGCCTGGTACTCCAGCTTATGCACTAATCTCTTGTGTGGAACTGTGTCAAACGCCTTCTTACAGTCCAAGAAAACGCAATCTACCCACCCCTCTCTCTCTTGTCTTACTACTCTCACCCTGTCATAGAACTCCAGTAGGTTTGTGACACAGGATTTCCCGTCCCTTAAACCGTGCTGGTTGTCATTGATAAGTTCATTCCTTTCTAGGTGCTCCACTACTCTTCTCCTGATAATATTCTCCACGATTTTGCATACTATACATGTCAGTGACACTGACCTGTAGTTTTTAATGCTTCGTGTCTGTCTCCTTTTTTAAAAATTGGAACTACATTTGCTGTCTTCCATACCTCAGGTAGTCGCCCTGTTTCGATAGATGTGTTGAAGATTGTTGTTAGTGGTACACATAGAGCCTCTGCTCCCTCTCTCAGGACCCATGGAGAGATGTTATACGGCCCCATCGCCTTTGATGTATCAAGCTCGTATCTAGCTGTGTGTGTGTGTGTGTGTGTGTGTGTGTGTGTGTGTGTGTGTGTGTTATCAGGCTTGCCGTCTTCAAGTAGGTACGGAGACTCGAAGAGAGGAGAGGTCGTTTAAGCATCAGGCCAAATCAATTAGAATCGTGATTTGTTGAAGCTGGCGAAACGTCGCCGGTTTGTCCAGGCTGTTTGTTTCTTCATTAGGTAATAAAATGCCCCACCTACAACAAAGGTCGTAAGTGTTGATCTGTTATGGTAATACCATTAGGTTAAGCAATCATGCAGGTTAACAAAGAAAGGATGATTGAACAAGCAAAACTTATGTGTGCCATGGTTGTACCAGCTGCAGCAACTGTGTCGCTACAGCCATAGACGCTTTCATGGTATATTAATTCTCATAGTCATCAATACCATGTAATAATAATAATAATAATAATAATAATAATAATAATAATAATAATAATAATAATAATAATAATAATAATAATAATAATAATAATAATAATAATAATAATCATTATTTATACAAGTACATGACACAACTTATACAGACCATAGCTGACATCATTGACATACGATATAGAAAGCCCCTTGTTATGCAAAGCATTTCGAGGAAATTAGGTCAACTTTGTCCCCAGGATGCGACCCACACCAGTCGACTAACACCCAGGTACCTATTTTACTGTTAGGTGAACATGGACAGTAGGTGTCTTAAGGAAACATGTCCTAATGTTTCCACCCGTATCGGGGATCGAACCACGGACCTCAATGTGTAAGATGAGTGCGCTACTAATCGAGCTAAGGGACCTACTTTACAGATGAACCACGGTTCGAATCTTCGTCCTTTATTCTGCTTATTTATTGATAGTATTTTAATACGACTTATCCTGTGTTTACACACACACACACACACACACACACACACACACACACACACACAATACAATACAATTGAAAGTTGAAGATGAGTCACAGAGATGTTAGGAAGTATTTCTTCAGTCACAGAGTGGTCGGGAAGTGTAACAGTCTGGAGAGCGAGGTAGTAGAGGCAGGAACCATACATAGCTTTAGGAAGAGGTATGATAAAGCTCATGGAGCAGTGAGAGAGAGTAGACCTAGTGGCGACCTGTGAAGAGATTAGACCAGGAGCTAAGACCCTACACCTGCAACCACAATTAGGTGAGTACATATATAAATACACATACACACGTACTCGATAATAGTAATTAATGCTAGAAGTATTTTCTCGCAATAAATATTACTGGCCAATATCAAGCAAGATATTACCCCAAGTGACCGTAGAATATTACTACACAAAAACCACTGAGTTGGGGTGAAGTCAACTATTTCTACGGAGAGAGAGAGATGGCAACGAGTCAATCACAACGCTGCTTCTAACAGTCTGGTATCACATCAGCCAACGACAACACTCACAGGATCTGCATGAAGTACCATTGACAACACAGCTATGTACAGGAGCATGACAAGCCAACCATTCACAGCATTCCTAACTAAGTGGTAGTAACTGCAGTTCTGCTGGAAGGAAATTTTTAAAGGTGTCGTAGCTGATGAACCTTTAATGGAATACTTGACGATATTAACATTGTTCTACTGAAGTGTATTAGCTCAGGCTGACACTACTGAAGTCTCCCAGCTCAGGCTGACACTTTTCAACTCATATATTAGCCCCTTTCTTCGTAACGGCACACATGTATGGCAGACACAGTCAGCATTTGTTCCCACTCTGTAACTATCATATAAAATAAAGTAGCAACACACCTTGGATGAATCCAATTTTGGTAACTAAAATCATTCCTAGCAACACTTCTGTGAAGATCCAGCCAATCACAATACACCAGCAACACTTCTGTGAAGATCCAACCAATCACAATGCACCAGCAACACTTCTGTGAAGATCCAGCCAATCACAATACACCAGCAACACTTCTGTGAAGATCCAGCCAATCACAATGCACCAGCAACACTGTGAAGAACCAACCAATCACAGTACACCAGCAACACTTCTATAAAGAACCAACCAATCACAGTACACCAGCAACACTTCTATAAAGAACCAACCAATCACAATACACCAGCAACACTTCTGTGAAGATCCAACAAATCACAATGCACCAGCAACACTTCTGTGAAGAACCAACCAATCACAATGCACCATCAACACTTCTATAAAGAACCAACCAATCACAATACACCAGCAACACTTCTGTGAAAAACCAACCAATCACAATACACCAGCAACACACCAAACACTACTCAATTTACATATCAGTACGAGTGTTCATAAGTCTTTTAATGAAATTTCTTTTCCACATAAAATAACCTCTGCTTCAACACATTAATATTCAATAATGATAATATCGCTGTAGCCACCAACATTTGTGTCGTTTTTATGTAGTGTTTCAATAGCTGATAATCAATTTAGCCAATATTCTAGAGAGAGAATATCGTTAGTGGATGCTCTAGATTTTTTTTTTTTAGCTATCTTCAAGTAAGGGGATATGAACTAACGTTCATTTTCATACGACACACAGTGGCGACATTTAAAAGGTCAATACGCAAGAATCATTCCCCCCAGGTACCGCAAGGGTACCATTTAAATCCTTCAGGTATTCCCTCGAGGATACCTGAAGTGAGAATTGGTGGTTACCCGATTTAATTAACAACTGTAGATGACCAGCATCCAGCAGCGCGGAGGTAGTCGTTTTCAGAGGTAGTCGTTTTCAGAGGTAGTCGTTTTCAGAGGTAGCCGTTTTCAGAGGTAGTCGTTTTCAGAGGTAGTCGTTTTCAGAGGTAGTCGTTTTCAGAGGTAGTCGTTTTGAGAAGCAGTCGTCTTTATAGGTAGTCATTTCGACCTCGTTTCAGACTGTCTTCGTAGTATAGGATGAGAGTCAATCTTGAACAAGAATTTGGTTAACAAGGCTACAATAAAATTTATTGTCCATGTTATGGATTCACGGTAAGTTGACCCAGTTAGTAACAAATTAGATGAAGTCGTCTTACATGTCGTTGTTTTATAGACAGTTATCTTGAAGACGGTCATCTTAAAGACAGTCATCTTGAGAGAGAGAGAGAGTCATACTAGACTCAATCATTTCAGATATAGTCATCTTAGAGACAGTCATCTCAGAGGCAGTTATCTTAGAAACAGTCATCATGGATGAAGTCGTCAGACACAGTCATCTTAGAGAGAGCCATCTTAAAGACAGTCATCCTACAGACAGTCATCCTAGAGACAGTCATCCCAGACACAGTCACCTTAGACACAGTCATCTTAGACACAGCCATCTTAAAGACAGTCATCATAGAGACAGTCATCATAGAGACAGTCATCCTAGACACAGTCACATTAGACACAGTCACCTTAGACACAGTCATCTTAGAGGCAGCCATCTTAAAGACAGTCATCCTAGTCACAGTCACCTTAGAAACAGTCATCTTAGACAGTCATCTTGAAGACAGTCATCGCGGATGAAGTCATCAGACCCCCAGACAACTGACTGCGACAGTAGTGAGTTGCCTCTCAGCTCCAACTGAGCTAGACTTCATGAAATAATAAAAAATGCAAATTACCTTTGAATGTGTGAATTTAAAGTGGCTTTTTATAAAAGCAATTAAGCATAAAATTATCATGAAAAACGTAAATTGAGAGAGGTATCGTTTGCCCTGTCAAAAAAAAAAAATATTTCTCAGAATAAAAACAATATATCATCCCACGCAAAGCTACAAAAAAAATAAAACAAAACCGTGAGGGTTTAGCTGTGGGCGGTGAGAATTGGTCCCCAGGTAGTGGGATTCTTCCCACTGCTGTTCTCCTATGCCACACCTACATTGCTCTCTCTCTCCCTTGCCTAATACAGTATTTAAAATCCTGCCCACTGAATTTCATGCTACTGTGTGTGTGTGTGTGTGTGTGTGTGTGTGTGTGTGTGTGTGCACTCGCCTATATGTGGCTGCAAGGGGTCGGCTCTCAGCTCCTGGCCCCTCCTCTGAAGTTGTATTTTTAATACTCAGAAGAAGGGCATAGCCTGGATACAGATGACGTGTGGAACAGGATGACTTTATATTCTTGACGTGGTATACAAAAAGCTCTATTCAGGGGCCTACCAATAGGCTCTTTCCGTCTATTCGGAGGCCCACAAATTTGCTCTTCCCGTCTATGTATAATGTTTATACATTATACCACGTATACTTTATACAGAGTGTATACTGTAGAGAACCTTCACAGTTAGTTCTTGTGTTGAATATTTTATCTCGGTCGATTTTGTAGACGGGGATAAATACGTAGAATTTCATACGACAGTACACTAATAAACCACGGAACGGGCGGGGATTGAACTCATGGCAAGTGAGTCCTAAAATTCCAAGCCGTTTGTTTAGACGAAGGTAATCAGGTAGAGATGATCGCCCCCGCGACCCGATCCCAAACCAGGACTTCTGAATTTTTTTTTATGACTTTAGGAACACACAACTTGTACTCCACACCTGAATACCTCCTGTAGGTTCTGAAGTGTTTCTTACACACAGGACTGAAGTGTTTTCCTAAACACTGGATTATTGTGTTGTCTTACACACAGGACTGGACTCTTTTTAAGCACAGAAGTGGATTTTTTTAGTACACATATGATTGGAGCTTTTGTCTAAACACAGGAATCTTGTGATAAGTGGTTTTGAAAACCGACAAGTTGAAGATTGAGTCACTTATGCAACATATGGGAATCTTTATTAAGGAAACGTTTCGCCACACAGTGGCTTCATCAGTCCAATACAAAGCAGAAAGGTGTAAGGAGAGGAGGAGTTTGAGGTAATCAGTCCCTCAGCTTGGAGTCGATGTTTTCAGTCCATCAGTCTTGTAGAAAGTACAACATAGGGCCGTAGAAGTGGCAGGCTGAGGGACTGATTACCTCAAACACCTCCTCTTCTTACACATTTCTGCTTTGTATTGGACTGATGAAGCCACTGTGAGGCGAAACGTTTCCTTAATAAAGATTCCCATATGTTGCATAAGTGTCTCAATCTTCAACAGGATTCTTGTGTTGTCTTACAAACAGAACTGAAGTGTTTTCCGTATTCAAAGGAAATAAGTAGAGTTTATTCCAATCAGGAAAATAACATTCTTAAAAACGATATGACATTCCAGCAAGACTGGAGTTTTCCATCACAATTTTCCCCCTGGATTCTACCCACAACATTCGGTTAACACAGAAGTAACGATTTTTATTGGAAGGTGAGCATGGGCTGCAGTACTGAAGGGAATCTTGTCTATGTGCTTCTCCGTGCCGGGAATCGATCCCAGGGTCCTCAAATTGTGAGATGAATGCTCTCACCAATGAGCTACGTGACACCCGATGAAAAAAAACTAACAAATTCTCTTGAGAAAATCGTAAAGTAAAATATTGAAATAAAACACCAAAAATGTCTTAGAGAAAACTAAAAACAATCCATAGATAAAACACTCAAAAATCTCAGATAAAACAAACAAACACCTCATAGAAAATCACAAGTTATCAAGAAAAAACTCAAATTCTGTAGAAAAATACAAATGCTTTAGAAAAAAATCAAATTCTCTACAAAAAACAAATTCTCTAGAAAAAACACAAATTCCCTAGAAAAAACAAATTCTCTAGAAAAAACGCAAATTCTCTAGAAAAACAAATTCTCTAGAAAAAACGCAAATTCTCTAGAAAAAACAGACTCACTGAAACTCCACAAAAAAAAAACTCACTAGAACCCTAGAAAAAAACAAACTCACTTGAACCCTAGAAAAACAAACTCACTAGAACACTAGAAAAGCAATCTGACTAGAACCCCAGAAAAAAACAGACCCCCCAGAGAATACCCGCAATCATGACTCATGAAATCTTAATAACATGATATCAAACAAATCAGGGAACGGGTGGGGGTTTGAACCCGTGGCCAGTGAGTTCTAAAACTCCAGGCCAGTGCGTTAACCACTGGGCCAGCTGGAATACCTGTGGAATTAAAGCTAACAAAAAACCCAGCAAAGGCTTCAGCATTACCATAAAACACCAGAAAAACAGGAAAAAAAACACACAAATACACAAAACTCCGTAGAGTCGAAACTGTCACCTGGAATACACAAAAAACACAAATACACACACCACTCTACAGAGTCGAAATTTACACCAGGATTACAGGAAAAAAAAACACTAAAACACACACACACACACACACACACACACACACACACACACACACTCCTGGAAACAGGAAATAAAAAAAACAAGTACACACACACACTTCTGTAGAGTCAAAATTGGTTAAAGAACAAAATGAAAAAGGCGGCGTCAGAGGCAACCAAAAAACACCAAGAATACAGAAAATAAAAAACAAAACAAATACACACACACACCTCTATAGAATCAAAATTGGCTAAAGCACAAAATGAAAAAGGGGCGTCAGAGGCAGCCAGACCTCCACTAACACACATTCGGATCTCCCATTGAAACCTGGCACAAGGTCCACTGAATGAACTCTTAACTCTTTTGGGAAAGCTGCAATTTAGAAGTTGAAAGTTGCCTGACTTCTTTACTTCTCTAAATGGATGTTTGTGTCGGCCGAGTCTTAGGTCAATCTCCTTGAGTTACCTCAAGAGGGATAAGGTAACCTTCTTTAAGAACTTCTTGGGGCCACCAAGAAGAAAAAAATACAGGAAGATGACTCATTAGAAAATCGAGTGTTCTTTACACACACACACAGGAGCTGAGTCTCGACCCCTGCAACCACAAGTAGGTGAGTACAAACACACACATTTATATATATATATATATATATATATATATATATATATATATATATATATATATATATATATATAATTATTAGGGAGGTACCACCTCTGGAACTGTGCTGGGGACCCTCATCCTCAGAGACAAGAATAAACTTACTTTAAGGAAAACTCAAGGTTCTCCCCGGAGCTGATTGAATATTGTCTTCTCCTACCACCCCCTATATTCTATATTATATGTAGACTTTATTTAAATATAAAATACATTTAAAAAATACAATACGAAGTAGAACAACATAGATTACATCTCAGAGCTATATCTCGAATACTTCGTCCAGCTCCCCGGCAGTGGGCCGCGTGCACAGAATGCTGCAGACATTTTCCCTCTGGATCACAACACTGAGTCTCTGAAAGAGGAAGCTGGCCGCTCTGTGATCCTTGGTTTCTGTGATGAGTTTTTCACCCAGTTCTTTGAGGAACTTTACAGCACACTTGCCCCATGCTCCAGGGGTCTCCGACCCTATTGGGGAAAGGCCATCATATTTGCGGGTCTTCTGGGCCTCCTTGTAACTGGCAGCTCCACCCCCTTCAGTTTCAGAGTATGACAAGTAGGTGTCTGCCAAAGTGGCGGCACAGGTGTAGTCCCAGGCAATCTGCTTACCATTCTTCCAGGGTAGCATAGTGGCTCCATCAGGACGTTTTTGACTTCCGTTAGACCTCTGCACTTGGGGTTCCCGTTCAGCTGAGCAACGGGCTGTGGCGAGGCTTCTCTTTATGATGTCATTGACCTCCTCATGTCTAGCATACTTCCCTCCTGCGGTGTGACACACGAAACCATGAAGTCCGAATTGATCAGCCGTCGCCCTGACGCAAATACACCTATGTTCGGTGAGTATGGCGGGCGGCTAGGCGAAGAGCAACACCAATCCGAATGGCTTATGGGTCGAGTCGAGTGACAAGAGAGGAATTGGGAACAGCTAAAATGAGCTGAGTGTGGTGCCTTCACCGCTAGGAGACGAGCTTTGTCCTTTCCTGAAGTGTTGGTGAGCATTGTGTTGGCAATTTTTTCCATGATCGGTTTGTCCCAGTGGGACTGTTTGTGCTCTTTGGGAGGATCTGGACTACTAGAGGAGTCTGCAAGGGTGTCCCACCGCACGGCTGCTTCAATGAACCTGGGGTCCTGAGCTCCTACCACACCTCTCAAGCGTTCGGGAACAATCTTCTTGACTAGTCTACTTGAAGCCAAACACGACGACAGAAATACAGGTAAAGCTACCTGCGTTGCTTTGCGCACCCCTATACCTCCCAGTCGCACTGGGAGAGTTGCCTGATCCCATTGCTGATCTTCCAGTGACAGATTCAGTGCCTTCTTAAAGATTGATCTCAGGAGTGAGTCAAATTCGTTGAGTGTTGGGTTGTCAAAAGAGGGTGTGCACCTCAGGAAGTAAGTGAGTCTTGGCAGAGTAAGACATCTTGTGAGGAGATACAGGGCATCATGGGCATCAAGATCTCTTATTCTCTCCTCCATTATGTTCAGGTCATCCAGGTCACATGGTCACAGTGGATCAAAGACAGCTCCATCCTTATGTAAGAGACTGATACCAAGAAGAACCTGTGGTCTGCCTACTTATACAACACCAGTTCGAGGCGAGTCATCAAGACCCGCGTCAGGAAACACTTGTCCTGTTTCCTGACGAACCTAACTAACCTAACCTAGAGACTTATATTTCCGAGAATATTAATATATAACCCAAAACAAAATATCGTTTTGAAAGGCCTAGAAACGACCTCTTCAAGTCGTACATGTATAGCACGTCTCGAAGCTTAAAAGCTAAAAAATAATTTTAAAATGTATACAGATATAAGACACGATTCAGAAGCCAATGAATTCAAAATTTAACTAATTTTACTAATATAGGGATATCTAAACACGTAAGAAACGAATTCAAATAAAAGTCATCTGGGTCTAAGATGAACCAACTCTTTATGGAAATTAAAATAAGGACTGAGTTATTACTAGGGAATATTTACATGTTTGTGGTATAGCTGGTAAGGAGTCATCAGTTTTCAAATGGTATTCAATACCACACATAGGAGAGAGGAGCTTATGACGACGTTTCGGTCTGACTTGGACCATTTACAAGTCACACTAACACATGAAGGTGAGAGTGGCAGTGTATATATAGAAGAGTCGTGACATGGATGGGAAGAAAGAGAGGAAGAAATAATGAAGTGGACAAATAGTGGTAGATTTAATGCTGGTAGTTGAGGTAGTAGTAAAAGTAAAAGTAGTAGTACCAGTAGTAGTAGCAGTATTATTAGTAGTAACAGAGTATTAAGTAAGGGGGAATAGTGGTAGACAGAAAGGGGAGTGAAGCGAGTCATGGTATTGTGCCTTTTTGTTCTCGGTGATGAATTAAACACAAGTGCAACACTTTGGTATCTTTACCGAGGAAACGTTTCGACACCCAGTGGCTTCATCAGTCCTAAACAAAGAATTGTGACGAACAGAAGGAGTTTGAGGTAATCAGTCCCTCTGCTTGGAGTCGATGGAATCAGTCCATCAATCTTTTTAAGAGTTTGATACGATTAGGTCAAAGACATGAGTCCATAAGAAACTGAAAACGAGTTCTCAAAACTGAAAACAAGTTCTCAAAACTGAAAACGAGTTCTCAAAACTGAAAACATGTTCTCAAAACTTTAAAACAAGTTCTCAAAACTGAAAACAAGTTCTCAAAACTTTAAAACAAGTTCTCAAAACTGAAAACAAGTTCTCAAAACTGAAAACAAGTTCTCAAAGCCACCAACGAAGTGATTCACTGAAATGTAATGCAATAAGTTGATTCTGTTTTCTTTCAAGAAAACAAAAATAAGGTATAAAAAAAAATCCTCCATGACGGAATACAAATACACAATTGCAATTTCCAAAATTGGTAGGCTAAAACATATATTTTTTCACCATGGGATACAAATGAATAAAAGCCATTTATAAAACAGGAACAGAATTTTTTTTTTTTTATCCCATGACGGGATGCAAATTGTGTAAAGCGATTTATAAAATTAATTGAACAAGCTGTGGGATAATACGACGGGGCTATGAAATCCCTCACTGTATCAGTGTCTTAAATTATCCAGATTACAAAGCTGTCCCTTATATATGAATCCACAGGGTAAAAAAATGTAATTTAAGTTTACTTTCGATACGTGGGTGTCCATATTTTTGAGGAAGAACCCCACGGGGGAAAATAATTAATGTTCATTTTCTATATGGTACCCATGTCTCTGAACAAGGAAGAAACACGTCCTGGCAATTCGACCATCAGGGTGACATCAGTAAGGAATTTAATTTTCATAAATGGCATAATGTAATTTACTTACCATACCATATGGCTTCAGAGGCAAAAGACAAGGTGGGTTAGCCAAAAATATTTTTTTATTAACACATCGGTCGTTTCCCACCAAGACAGGGTGGCCCGAAAAAGAAAAACTTTCATCATCATTCGCTCCATCACTGTCTTGCCAGAGACATGCTTACATTACAGTTATAAAACTGCAACATTTAACATCCCTCCTTCAGAGTGCAGGCACTGTACTTCCCATCTCCAGGACTCAAGTCCGGCCTGGACACTTGCTTCTACTCCAACAGCAAGTCAATTATTAAAAATAATTTGTCTCCATTCACTCCTATCAAATACGCTCATGCATGCTTGCTGGAAGTCCAAGCCCCTCGCACACAAAACCTCCTTTACCCCCTCCCTCTAACCTTTCCTAGGCCGACCCTTACTCCGCCTTCCCTCCACTACAGATTTATACACTCTCAAGGTCATACTACTTTGTTCCATCCTCTCTACATGTCCAAACCATCTCAGCAACCCCTCCTCAGCCCTCTGGATAATAGTCTTGGTAATACCGCACCTCCTCCTAATTTCCACACTACGAATTCTCTGCATTATATTCACACCACACATTGCCACTGACATCTCCACTGCCTCCAGCCTTCTCCTTGTTGCAACATTCATTACCCATGCTTCACACCCATATAAGAGTGTTGGTATGACTATACTCTCATGCATTCCCCTCTTTGCTTCCATGGACAAAGTTCTTTGTCTCCACAGACATCGAAGTGCTCCACTCACACTTTTATTCTAATCAATTCTATGATTCACCTCATCCTTCATAGACCCATCTGCTGACATGTCCACTCCCAAATATCTGAATACATTCACCTCCTCCATATTCTCTCCCTCCAATCTGATATCCAATCTTTCATCACCTAATCTTTTTGTTATCCTCATCACCTTACTCTTTCCTATATTCACTTTCAATTTCCTTCTTTTACATACCCTACCAAATTCATCCACCAACCTCTGCAACTTCTCTTCAGAATCTCGCAAAAGCACAGTGTCAACTCCCACTTTGTGTTAGATTTCTTATCTTTTAACCCCACACCTCTTGCCAACACCCGCGCATTCACTTCTCTTACATCCTCATCTATAAATATATTGAACAACCACGGTGACATGACACATCCTTGTCTAAGGCCCACTTTTACTGGGAAATAATCTCCCTCTCTCCTACATACTCTAACCTGAGCCTCACTATCCTCTTATAAACTCTTCACTGCTTTCAGTAACCTACCTCCTATTCCATACACTTGCAACATCTGCCACATTGACCCCCTATCTACCCTATCATACGCCTTTTCCAAATCCATAAATGCCACAAAAACCTCTTTACCCTTATCTAAATACTGTTCAGCTATGTTTCCCTGTAAACACTTGGTCTACACACCCCCTACCTTTCCTAAAACCTCCTTGTTCATCTGCTATCCTACTCTCCGTCTTGCTCTTAATTCTTTCAATAATAACTCTACCATACACTTTACCAGGTATTCTCGACAGACTCATTCCCTTATCATTTTTGCACTCTCTTTTGTCCTTTTTGCCTTTATACAAAGGAACTATACATGCTCTCGGCCAATCCCTAGGTACCTTACCATCTTCCATACATTTATTAAATAATAGCACCAACCACTCTAAAACTATATCCCCACCTGCTTTTAACATTTCTATCTTTATCCCATCAATCCCAGCTGCCTTACCCTCTTTCATTTTACCCACTGCCCCACGAACTTCAACCACACTCACAACTGGCTCTTCCTCACTCCTACAAGATGTTATTCCTCCTTGCCCTATACACGAAATCACAGCTTCCCTATCTTCATCAACATTTAACAATTCCTCAAAATATTCCCTCCTTCTTCCCGATACCTCTAACTCTCCTCTGCTATTTTTAACTGTCAAATCCATAAATATATCTAGACTTAAAGAATTAACATTTCTATCATATTTTTTAGAATATACACTTGAGAAGTGACCGCGAGATGTCTCTGACCACAGGACAGTGTATAGCCATTCAGATAGGTTGTATGCAGAGATTTATGACCGTTTTGCGTTCAGTGATTAGTTATGCTTATAGTAACAATAAAGAATTAGCAAAAAACACAATAGCGAGGCTGGAATAATGGTCCAAGACGCCCTCACAATGTTCCTAAATACAAACGTTTGGTAAATATCGAGATTTTGCCACCAGAAGGCGAATGATAACTTGGATGTGGCAAAATTCTTCCATATGACGTGTCCAAAAAAATATTTAAAGCTCAATATTTTATTACACACACACACACACATACACACACACACACACACACACACACACACACACACACACACACACACACACACACACACACACACACATACAGACACACACACACACATACACACACACACACACACACAACGCTTAGTTAGGCAAACTGTAATCAGACATAAAAGTCCTTAAATGTGTGGGCTTTTCCGAATATTACATCATAAATTGTGGGCAACACTGCAGCCCAGGGAAGATTTGTCTTCCCTGTGAGACTTTGGTCTGAGATTACTGTGTGTATAACACCTGCAGAATTTAACTTATCTCCTTCACCATTACATATGTATACAATAATTTAAGGGAGGTACCATTAGTGGCAAACAGGGACCCTTAGCCTCGGAAGAGAATATACGAACTTCATGGGAAAATAGTCATTGTTTACCCAAAGTTCTTTCCACACACACACACACACACACACACACACACACACACACACACACACACACACACACACACACACACACACACGCACACACAGGGAGAGAGAGGACCTAGTAGCAATCAGTGAAGAGGCGGGGCCAGGAGCTATGACTCGACCTCTGCAACCACAAATAGGTGAGTACACAGTTGAAGACTCAGATGAGTCACAGGGATGTTAGGAAGTATTTCTTCAGTCACAGAGGTTTCTGGAAATGGAATAGTCTGGAAAGTGATGTAGTGAAGGCAGGATCCATACATAGCTTTACGAAGAGGTATGATAAAGCTCATGGAGCAGAGAGAGTTACCTAGTAGCTACCAGTGAAGAGGCGGGGGACAGGAACTGTGAATCGACCCCTGCAACCACAACTAGGTGAGTACACACACTCACACATATTTCCTCATATTTTTTCTTTCTTGTGCACCGGACGAGCCTGCCCTATGGTCGGGCTCAGAGAGTAGAGAAACTCTCGAAACTCTTCAAAGGTATACCAAAGGTGAGGTATGTTCTCTTTTCCCTCTGCTCTTCCTCTTTTCAGTAATCCCGCCTTGTGGTTTTCAACCTTCTCTCTCCCATCTCCCTCCTTCTCTGTCTTCTGGTTGGCCTCTTAGTCATTCTTCGTCCCTATTCTTTTCCTTGCATTCCTTTCCTTTTGTCACTCATCTACACAATATTTATCTACGCTTTCCATTTACTGTCATGAAGAAGAAACCTCAAAGCCCATATATATATATATATATATATATATATATATATATATATATTATATATATATATAATATATATATATATATATATTATATATATATATATATATATATATATATATATATATATATATATATATATATATATATATATATATATGGGCTTTGAGGTTTCTTTCATGACTAACTAGATCAACAGCCGTAGCCCACCGAGGCGGGGTGACCCAAAAAGGAAAACGAAAGTTTTTCTTTTTGGGGCGGGAGAAGAGGTTACTAACCCCTTGCTCCCGGCATTTTAGTCGCGTCTTACGACACGCATGGCTTACTGAGGAAGAATTCTGTTCCACTTCCTCATGGAGATACATGTATATTTATATGAGTTTTAACACGCCATGGTGACATGTTTCCCGGTGTGGTGACGTGATGCTCATATGGTGACGTGTTAGTGGTGGGCTGACGTGACACTTATACACTGACATGTCACTGATGTGCTGACGAGGTTCCTAAATGCTGATGTGATACCATTAAACGTGATTTCTTTTTTGCTGACTATGGTCAGCAAATGAATCTCTGGGAAGCGATGCGATTGGTAACTATAAATGCGACGATTTCAACCTTAAAAGGTCATCAAATGCAAGAAATGTTGAAGACTCGATCCTCCGTCTCTCACCAGTGATGTATCAGAACGGCGAGATACCGTTACCAAGTGAAGTATGGCAGTGATATGTTGTACATGAACTGTATACAGTACCGACGAGATGAACAATTAGACACATGTACAACATCTGGGTATAATTATTGTAGACGGTACTCATCACCAACTCCAAGACTGAGGGACTGATCACCTCGTCTTTTGTTTATAGGTCTACTGTCTTCCAATTATTTCCGGGAATTTATACTGATAAAGCCACTGGATGGGCGAAACGTCTACAATAAAGATACCCAGATGTTGCACATGTGTCTATTTTTATCATTATGATCATTGTCGTGATATAAGAATAGTGAAACGACTGAATGTAGTGAACGAAATACAGTTGTGTCGGTGCACTTTAAAATATGTTGTAAATTGTGTAAACAGTGACTTTACCTGCTTTGTTAGAGGACTAAGATTAATTAACTGTGAAATGTACTCTGTAAATGTTCCATGAGTTGTGTTGTAAATATCACCAGTGTGTTTTAGTTCTTAGAGTTTTAAAGGTGTACTCCAGGGTGTTCCTCCCACCTTACCTACTTCCCTCCCTCCCTCCCTCCATGGCTCCCTTACTCCCTAACTTCTTCCCTCCCTTCCTCCCTCCCTCTCTCCCTTCCTTCTTCCCTTCCTCCCTTCCTCCATGGCTCCCTTACTCCCTAACTCCTTCCCTCCCTCTCTCCTTTCCTTCTTCCCTATCTGCCTCCCTCCCTCCCTCTTTCCCCTCCCTCCCTGCTTCTCTTTCTCCCTCCCTCTCCTCCCTCCTTGCTTTTCTTTCTCCCTCCCTCCCTCCTTCCCCACTGACCTCCCTCCTTCCCTACTTACCTCTCTCCCTACATCCTTCCCCACTGACCTCCCTCCTTCCCTACTTACCTCTCTCCCTACATCCTTCCCCACTGACCTCCCTCCCTACCTCCTTCCCTACTTACCTCCCTCCCTACCTCCTTCCCTACTTTCCTCCCTCCCTCCCTCCCTCCTTCCCTACTTACCTCCCTTCCTACCTACGTACTTGCTCTCACTCTCTCTCTCTCTATCACACACACACACACACACATACACGCGCACACACGAAACACACACACACACACACACACACACACACACACACACACACACAGGAGGTTCAGTGGGAAAGGGAAATGGACGGACAGACAATAAATGAAATGATGGAATACGTAGGGGCAAAGTGCAAGGAGGCAGAGGAACGGTTTATACCCAGAGGAAAAAGATTAAACGGGAAGGCCAGAAAGAGCCCCTGGTTTACCCAAAGGTGCAGTGAGGCAAAGACTCAGAGTGTCAGAGAATGGAAAAGGTACAGAAGGCAAAGAACCCAGGTAAACAAAGAGATTAGTAGAAGAGCTAGAAACGAGTATGCACATTTACGGAGGGAGGCCCAGAAACAGTACGAAAACGACATAGCATCGAAAGTTAAGTCCGACCCGAAACTGATGTTCAGTCACATCAGAAGGAAGACAACAGTCAAGGACCAGGTGATAAGGCTGAGGAGAGAAGATGGGGAACTCACAAGTAACGATCAAGAGGTATGTGAGAAGCTCAACTTGAGGTTTAAGGAAGTATTCACATTGGAGGAAGGAAGGCAGCTGAGTAGACAGGACGGGGTGCATCACCAACAAGGGATGTATCAAGTGCTAGAGGGCATACACACAACTGAGGAGGAGGTGAAGCAGTTACTCAGTGACCTTGATACCTCAAAGGCGATGGGTCCGGACAATATCTCCCCGTGGGATCTTCGGGAAGGAGCTGAGGTACTGAGTGTGCCACTTACCATAATATTCAACACATCCCTTGAAAATGGGCAGATACCTGAGGTATGGAAGAAGGCCAACGTAGTCCCCATCTTTAAAAAAAGGAGACAGAAAAGAGGCACTAAACTATAGATCGGTGTCACTTACATGTATAGTGTGCAAAGTCCTGGAGAAAATCATCAGGAAAAGAATGGTGGAACACCTTGAGCTGAACAGGATAATAAACACCAGACAGCACGGATTCCGGGAAGGCAAATCCTGTGTGACAAACCTCCTAGAGTTCTACGATAAAGTAACAGAGGTAAGGCAAGAGAGAGAAGGGTGGGTTGATTGCATTTTCCTGGACTGCAGGAAGGCTTTCGACAGAGTTCCTCACATGAGATTTGTAAAGAAATTGGAAGAACAAGCATGTATAACAGGAAGGGCACTGGAATGGATCAGGGAATACCTCACAGGGAGGCAACAAATGGTCATGGTGCATGATGAGGTATCACAGTGGGCGCCTGTGACGAGCGGCGTACCGCAGGGGTCAGTCCTAGGACCAGTGTTATTCTTGGTATATGTAAATGACATGACGGATGGGATAGACTCAGAAGTGTCTCTGTTCGCAGATGATGTGAAATTAATGAGGAGAATCACATCGGATGAAGACCAAGCAGGACTTCAAACAGACCTGGACAACTTGACATCTGGTCTAGCAACTGGCTTCTCGAATTCAATCCCACCAAATGCAAAGTCATGAAGATCGGAGAAGGGCAAAGAAGACCGCTGACAGAGTACAGGCTAGGTGGACAAAGGCTACAAACCTCGGCAAAGGAGAAAGACCTTGGGGTGAGTATAACGCTAAGCACGTCTCCGGAGGCACACATCAACCAGATAACTGCGGCAGCATATGGGCGACTGGCAAACCTAAGATTAGCGTTCCGTTACCTTAACAAGGAATCGTTCAAGACACTGCACACCGTGTACGTCAGGCCCATACTAGAATATGCAGCACCAGTCTGGAACCCACACCTGGTCAAGCACGTAAATAAACTAGAGAAAGTGCAAAGGTTTGCGACAAGGTTAGTTCCACAACTCAGGGGTCTGTCCTATGAAGAAAGGTTGAGGGAAATAGGACTAACAACACTGGAGGAAAGAAGGGTCAGAGGAGACATGATAACGACATACAAAATACTGCGGGGAATCGACAAGGTAGACAGTGACAGGATGTTCCAGAGAGGGAACACAGAAACAAGGGGACACAACTGGAAGCTGAAGACTCAGATGAGTCAAAGGGATGTTAGGAAGCACTTCTTCAGCCATAGAGTAGTTAGGAAGTGGAATAGTCTAGCGAACGATATAGTGGAGGCGGGAGCCATACATAGTTTTAAGACAAGGTATGATAAAGCTCATGGAGCAGGGAGAGCAGAGACCCAGTAGCGGACATCGAAGAGGCGGGGCCAGGAGCTGAGTCTCGACCCCTGCAACCACAATTAGGTGAGTACATAGCGTGACTAACAATACAAAAATTCGACATCATTCTCAGTGTGACTTCCTTCAGTTTTTCCTCCATAATTAATTCCTCTATTTTTCGTGGTGTAATCTTCAGTTTCTGTTTGAGACACGTTTAGCCTCGGGTTAGAATCCTAAACGTTCCTCGAAAACATTACAATCGCTTTTTTTTAACATTTTTTTCCGAATTCTCTGTTATTATCCAGATGCAGACCAAAAAAATATGGTTATTATAATAATGGTTGAAATTAAAAATATTTTTTTTAAAGGGTTGGACTGGTAAGCCAGCGGAAGGCCTCGGTCAGATGACGAAAAGCTCCAGTGAAGGGTCATCATATGACTAAGACCCTCGTCAGGAAACACTTGTCCTGTTTCCTGACAGACCTTACCTAACTTTACCTAACCTAACGTAACCTGACCTAATCTAACTTAATCTAACCTCACCTAATCTAACCTAACCTAACCTCACCTAATCTGATCTAACCTAACCTCACCTAATCTGACCTAACCTAACTTCACCTAATCTGACCTAACCTAGCAAAAAGTATTTATTAAGTAATTCTCCGTGTTTATTCAACAAAGTAATTCTGTTATATTGGTAGCTGAATAATTCCTTCGAATACAGTTAGATGGTTATATTTAGGGAGTCTTCAGTACCTCTCGTGATTGTTGCAACAATCACTGTTCCTCTAACAATACTATAAGAAATTATAGCAACAATTGCTCTCCCTATAACAATGCTTCAAAAAATTGCAGCCACAATCACTGTCCCTCTCACAAAACCTCAAGAAATTAGAGCAACAATCACCGTCTTTAACAGTCTCTCAAGAAATGCCTCCACTTTCAATATTCCATTTATCTTAATGAATAACAAAATTTACCTCTGAAAATACACATCTCATACAGAAAAAAATAAATATCTCTGACAGCGAGATCATCACAAGACTACACATAAATTATTTTATGGCACAGTGTCGAGTGAATAATGAAATACATTATTTTTTAATTCATGCAATGCTGAATAATAACTCACATAGAGACAGAAACTTAGGGGATGCTCTTCAGCTGAGTAGGACCCCCAGAAGGGGGTCGAAATAGACAGATCAATCAGTGCCCTGAGTTTCTGTCGTCATGTGGGTTCTTACTGAGCACTGACAAGTGCTTATTAAACTTATTTATTTAATCCTAAGGAAGAATAAGACAAGTGAACAACACCTTCAATATCTTTATAGTCAATTAAGATACCAAGGTGTTATACATATCTCTTGTACATTAATTTGTCGGTATTGTATATATCTATCTATCTATCATTTTTTTTTTATATATATATATATATATATATATATATATATATATATATATATATATATATATATATATATATATATATATATATATATATGTATATGTCGTGCCGATTAGGTAAAACTTGCGATTTTGGCTTAAATAGCAACGCTCACCTTGCCATATAAGACAAGTGAAAATTTGTGTATGCAATAATTTCGCCAAAATCATTCTGAACATAACGAAAAATATATTTCATTGTGTTTGTTTATTATTAAATTAATGTTAACGTATCTAAAATATATTTAGTTCGGTTAGGCTAAATTAAATTGCGCTTGTTGTAATAAGGTTAGGTAGGTTTTCAAAGTTTCTCTTGGTACAAAATTATAAATTCTTACATTAACATAAATGAAAAAATATATCTTTAAACGTATAAGAGAAAATTTTAGAAAGGACTTAATTTTAGATGAGTTCTTGCTAATTGACCAGTTTTACCTAATCGGACATATATTATATTATTATATATATATATATATATATATATATATATATATATATATATATATATATATATATATATATATATATCATATTTATATCATATATCATATTTATATCATATATCATATTTATATTATATTTAAGTATTCACACTGTTGAAAAAGTGTGAATACTTGAATACTTAAATATGAAAAAGGAATAGCCAGAAGGAAATAACTAATAAATGAATTGATATTTGATGACAAAAGTGACCATACAAGGATTAAGAATAAGGAAGAGACACAGCAATGGGAAATAAGTTTCATCTATGTGTTTAACTCGGATTTAGGGGTGACAAAGACACTGTTACAGAGAGGAAATTTACAGAGACATTTCGCCTCTGGAACAGTCTTCTTCAGACCACAGACGAAACGTCTCGATACGTTTCCTATCCACACAAATTTACACTAATGTTTACACGGGATTTTTTAAGAGTGTTATAGTTAACGAAAATAAAAAACAAGTGGAGAGCCGGGGCACCGTGGCCACCAGGCCACAGTGCCCCGTGGCCTGGTGGCAAAAGCTCTCGCTTCCCGCGGTGAGGGTCCGGGTTCGATTCCCGGCGAAGGGGTGGAACATCGGACGTGTTTCTTTACACCGGGTGTCCATGGTCACCCTTCAGTAAAATGGGTACCTGGGTGTTAGTCAACGGGTGTGGGTCACATCCTGGGAAAAAACTGACCTAATTTGTCCGAAATGCTCAAGCGGCTTTCTATATAGTAGTATGTCATTGATGTCAGCTATGGTCTGTATACCTTGTACATGTACTGGTAGTAAATAAAGATATTATTATTATTATCATTATTCTTATTCTTATTAACATACCGTAGCTGGAACAATTAACAGTTAACCCACAATTTAGAAAGGGAACTTCAAACGATACTTAGATCTATCATAGACCATTAAAGAGTATTTTAGTCCGTTGTAAATCATTATAAATTGTTTTGGTGTTTACTAGAATATCATCAACTGTTTTGGTCCGCCTTATTCCATTATAAACCGAGATTTTAGGTAGTCATAGTCCATTATAAACTAACATTTTGGTCTTTCATGGTCCATCCTGGACCATTTTATTATGATAGAGAAGGAATTGTGGGAGAAAATATTTACCAGAAAAAATTCAGCTCAATGAGACCATCACGAAAAATGAAAAATGAAGAGAGATGGAGAAAGTAAAGGAAAGTCACCAGAACCACAGGGAGAGGAAGGGAGAGACTTGAATGAAAGAGAACATGGATCACCCACAGTAGTTTCCCCTAATCTCAAAGATTAGAGGTTACAAGAGAAAATCTGGAAATTGTAGAAAGGGAATGGGGAAAAGGAGAGATAGATCTAGCAAGGCCAACTTCCCTTCACCTAAACCCACAATGGTTCCGTAAGGAACCATTGGAGATTTGAGGAAATGGAAGGCATGTACGCGATTAGGGAAAGGGACTACATAGTAGGTACAATCCAGTCTGGGGAACATAAGATAGCCATTGCAGTGATGTATAACCCACCACAGAACTGCAGGAGGCCAGGAGAGAAATATGAAGAGAACAACAGAGCAATGGTAGACACACTGGCGGAGGTGGCAAGCAGAGCGCATTCGAGCAGAGCAAAGTTACTGGTTATGGGCGACTTCAACCATAGGGAGATCGATTGGGAAAATCTGGAACCACATGGGGGTCCAGAAACATGGAGAGCCAAGATGATGGATGTGATCCTGGAAAAACTGATGCACCAACATGTCAGGGACACGACCAGAGAGAGAGGAGAGGACGAACCAGCAAGGCTGGACCTTGTGTTCACCCTGAGTTACAAGTGGAGAGGGAAACAGGAGTTGAAAGGGACAAGCCAAACTTTAAAAGAGGGGACTACACGGGTATGAGGAACTTCCAGCAGGAGCTTCAGTGGGACAGAGACATGGAAGGAAAGTCAGTAAATGAAATAATGGAATACGTAACAACAAAGTGCAAGGAAGCAGAGGAAAAGTTTGTTCTCAAGGACAACAGAATAAATGGGAAGTCCAGGACGAGCCCTTGGTTTACCCAAAGGTGCAGGGAGGCAAAGACTCAGTGTGCTAGAGCATGGAAAAAGTACAGAAGGCAAAGGACCCAAGAAAATAAAGAGATTAGTCGTAGAGCTAGAAACGAGTATGCACAGATAAGGAGGGAGGCCCAGCGACAGTACGAAAATGACATAGCATCGAAAGTCAAGTCTGACCCGAAACTGTTGTATAGTCACATTAGGAGGAAGACAACAGTCAAAGACCAGGTGATCAGGCTGAGGAAAGAAGGTGGGGAACTCACAAGAACGACCAAGAGGTATGTGAGGAGCTCAACACGAGGTTTAAAGAGGTATTCACAGTGAAGGCAGGAAGGAATCTGGGTAGAGAAGACAGAGCGGGACACCAACAAGGAATATAACAAGTGTTGGATGGCTAACACACAACTGAGGAGGAGGTGAAGAATTTGCTCAGTGACCTTGATACCTCAAAGACGATGGGACCGGACATCTCCCCGTGGGTCCTTAGAGAGGGACCAGAGACGCTGTGTGTGCCACTAACCACAAAATTCAACACATCCCTTGAAACTGGGCAGCTGCCCGAGGTATGGAAAAAGGCAAAAGTAGTTCCCATTTTTAAGAAATGAGACAGGGAGGCAACAACGGGTCATGGTGCGTGATGAGGTATCACAGTGGGCTCCTGTGACGAGCGGGGTCCGGCAGGGGTCAGTCCTAGGACCAGTGCTATTCTTGGTATATGTGAATGACATGACGGACGGGATAGACTCAGAAGTGTCTCTGTTCGCAGTTGATGTGAAATTAATGAGGATAATTAAATCAGATGAGGATCAGGCAGGAGTTCAAAGAGATCTGGACATGCTGGACACCTTGTCTAGCAACTGGCTTCTCGAATTTAATCCCGCCAAATGCAAAGTCATGAAGATCGGGGAATGGCAAAGAAGACCACAGACAGAGTATAGGCTAGGTGGACAAAGACTGCAAACCTCGTTAAAGGAGAAACACCTTGGGGTGAGTATAACACCAAGCACGTCTCCGGAAGCACACATCAACCAGATAACTGCGGCAGCATATGGGCGACTGGCAAACTTAAGATTAGCGTTCCGTTACCTTAATAAGGAATCGTTCAAGACACTGTATACCGTTACGTCAGGCCCATACTAGAGTATGCAGCACCAGTCTGGAACCCACACCTGGTCAAGCACGTCAAGAAACTAGAGAAAGTGCAAAGGTTTGCGACAAGGTTAGTTCCACAACTCAGGGGTCTGTCTTATGAAGAAAGGCTGAGGGAAATAGGACTAACAACACTGGAGGAAAGAAGGGTCAGAGGAGACATGATAACGACATACAAAATACTGCGGGAATTGACAAGGTAGATAGTGACAGGTTGTTTCAGAGAGGGAACACAGAAACAAGGGGACACAACTGGAAGCTGAAGACTCAGATGAGTCAAAGGGATGTCAGGAAACATTTCTTCAGCCACAGAGTAGTCAGGAAGTGGAATGGACTAGAGAATGATATAGTGGAGGCAGGAACCATACACAGTTTTAAGACAAGGTATGATAAAGCTCATGGAGCAGGGAGAGCAGAGACCCAGTAGCAGACAGCGAAGAGGCGGGGCCAGGAGCTGAGTCTCGACCCTGCAACCACAATTAGGTGAGTACAATTAGGTGAGTACACACACACACACACACACACACACCCCGGTGATCAGTGGTAAAGCCTCGCTTCACCACGGAGGGCCCGGGTTCTATTCCTGACGGGGCGAAACATTTCGAAGTGTTTCCTTACACACACACACACTCACACACATACATACAACAGGCCTAGTGTCAAATCGACATGTGCCTAGGACAAAATGGTAACTAACACACACACACACACACATACATATCCCCAGACAGCTGAATCAACTGAATTGGAGGATACTGAAATACCCGAGGAGATAAAAGAATCCTAGCGAACGCTGACGAGATAAAACTAACAGATCCAGACGGGACAGAACTCTGGGTTCTGCAAGACTGGGCAGAAGAATTATGGTTATCTACTTTTAAGATTTCATTAGAAGACAAATTGACCAAAAAAAAAATTGACACATTATTATTATTCCATTTTTTTCAGTGACAGGAAAGAATATATTGTGCTATTTTCAAGTATTTTTATAAAGAAAAAATATAAAAAACAAAGAACAGAAAAAAACAGAGAAGCGAGAAGAGCTAGAAAAAAATATGTAAGGGAAAAAGAGGAGCTGAACGACCACTTAAAAAATAACACAGCAGGAAAAGTCGAACCTGAGCCGAATCTGCTACACAGCCACATCAGAAAGAAGACGACAGTCAAAATCCATGGAATAAGACTTAAGCAGAAAGGAGCAGAACTCAAGAGAAACGACAAGAAGTCTTTTGAGAAGTTGAACAAACAATTTAAGGAGTTCTGATGATTAGGACACATGTGCAGCCGTTGGGTATCTTTACTGTTATAACTTTTCGCTTACACAGTTGGCTTCTTCAGTCAAATAGAAAGCCAGCAAGTGTAGTAGTGAGATGAAGATGTAACCAGTCCATCAGCCTGCAACCTCTGGATCTGACTGAAGAAGTCCAACAGTAAAGATACCTAACTGTTGCAAATGTGACTTAATCATCAACTTGTAAGTATTTTATACCATTTTCAACAATGAACAGTTCTCTGGGTAAACAATTTAAGGTGAACAATGAACAGTTCTCTGGGTAAACAATTTAAGGTGTTCTTTAGCAAACAGATGGCAACAGAGTTCATCAGGTACTGAACATCAACATAACAGGAGACGAAGTGAAGAATCTTCAGATTTGGATGTATCAATGGATCTTGAAAGCTTCACTCTGGATTCTGTGAGACGGTAGGAAAGAGGTGGAGGGGTAAGCCAGCGGAAGGCCTCGGTCAGATAACCAAAAGCTCCAGCGAAGGGTCTTCACATGACTAAGACCCGCGTCAGGAAACACTTGTCCTGTTTCCTGACAAATCTTACCTAACCTAAGGGTTAAATAGCCAGCGATCTTTGACAGCAAATGTAGAGACAGTATGTTAACTAAAAGGACACAAGTGAAACCAATTTTAATGTGGCAACGTTTCGCTCTCCAGGAGCTTTATCAAGCCCTTACAAACACTACATGGACAGAGAGGGTATATATAGACTTAGAGTGAGGTGTAATACTAGTAATAGTAGTAGTAATATAAGTGGTAGTAGTAATTTAAGTAGTAGTATGTGAGAAAGAAGATAGGCAGGAAGCATTTAATATAAAGGAGAATGGGTAACAGCCATAGGCGCTAAACTTACAACAATTTTGCCACAATTCGCCTCCCAGTGTTAGGCGGTGGTACTGGGTGGCGGCGGTGTGGACGGCGGCAGTGTGGGCGGTGACACTGTGGGCGGTGACACTGTGGGCGGTTTAACTGAGAATTTACCGAGGGAATATTTCTCATGTCCTGAGTTAAACTCTGGTTTTTCAGTTCTATTTTGATCTTCGTTTTTTCTCTGATTTTCGCTTCCCACTGTGTGCTGATACACACGGCGGCGCTTGTGTACACGGCGGCGCATGTGTACACGGCGGCGCATGTGTACACGGCGGCGCATGTGTACACGGCGGCGCATATGTACACGGCGGCGCTTGTGTACACGGCGGCGCTTGTGTACACGGCGGCACATGTGTACACGGCGGCGCTTGTATACACGGCGGCGCTTGTGTACACGGTGGCACATGTGTACACGGCGGGGCATTTATACACGGCTGCGCATGTGTATACTGGAGCGCATGTGTAAATAACGACGCATGTGTGGTGGTGGAGATAGTGGTGGCGGCGGTGGTGGCGGTGGTGGTGGTGGTGGTGGTGGTGGTACTGTTGAAGTTGCTAACGCTTCGTTGATGCTGTTGTTGATGATTGCACTGCTTTGATGCTGCTGCTACTGTTTGCTGATGCTGCTACTGTTTCTTGATGCTGTTACTGTTTGTTGATACTCCTGTTTGCTGATGCTGCTACTGTTTGATGTTGCTGCTGCTGCTGCTTCTGTTGCTGCTGCTGCAGCTGCTGATGCTGCTGCTGATGCTGCTGATGCTGCTGGTCCAGATGTGCACTAACTCTACTGAGAAAGTGTTCGTGTGTGTGAGAGTAAATTTATAATGGGAGAAACCCGGTTTAGGTGGGAGGGCGATATATAATATGTGAAAATAGAGAAATAAAAGTTTTTGCGACAGGAAATACGAGAGACGAGACGAGAGAGAGAGAGAGAGAGAGAGAGAGAGAGAGAGAGTGGAGGAGAGAGAGAGAGAAAGATGAGAGAGAGAAGAGAGAGAGAGAGAGAGAGAGAGAGAGAGAGAGAGAGAGAGAGAGAGAAGAGAGAGAGAGAGAGAGAGAGAGAGAGAGAGAGAGAGAGAGAGAGAGAGAGAGAGAGAGAGAGAGAGAGAGAGAGAGAGAGAGAGGCTGACACAAAAAGAAAACTGGCCTATGGAAGGGTAGGCTCCTAAACCTGGTGTTCATTGGTCAAGGAACATCAAGGTTATTAACCAGATGAAATTATTCCACCTCTTAATCGGCAGGATGGTACCGTCTCTACTGACAGTCAGGAGAAAGTGGCATATACACTTTACTTTCTTTGGTAGCCGCAAGAACTGTGTCAATGTTGACAGCAGTGACGATAAGGCAAGATAAAGTGAATATTCTCCTTAAATCCCCGGACCAAGAAAAGACTGTGGGTAGAGAGAAGTTGAGCCCAAGATTGCAGAGTAGATGTGCAGACCAGCTAGCAGCACCTCTAACTCGCATCTATCAGCACTGTCTAACACAGTGTAAATGACTGTTTCTGTGGAAAGAGGCAAATGTAGTCTCTCTTCACAAAAAAGAAGAGCAGAGAGGAAATCAGCAACTAAAAGAGACCATTGTAACTCATGTCAATTACTGGCAAGATTCTTGAGACAATATTCTCAGGGCAGATGCCGGCGTTTTTCGATTCACTCGCTTCTTTGTGATTGTCAATATGGCTTCAGAAAAGGTCACTCTGCTGCTGATCTGACCTCTCTAAGCATATGCAGATGATTGCACTTTGACATTTACTTATGCAAGAGAGGAAATGTCAGCTGTTCTAAGTTACATCACTCACTAGTTTACAGCTATATCAGCCTGGAAAAAAACAGTGGCAGGTTACATTTGCTGCAGAGAAAACACCAATGATGGTTTCTAGATCGAGCACTGGTCTTACCACTGCTCTTGAGACCAGCATCCAAAAGGGAGGAGAAAGATATTAGTTCCTGAAGGTTTCCACAGCCACAGATGTGCTAGTGTTAGGAGTGGCATGACCAGTGTATTTGCTAGGCACCTAATGTTTGTAGCAGGGTGGCGTAGTGGACTAAACCGTCGAGAAATTTACCTAGCTTCCAGAGAGGCTGGTTAAATATCTCAGGTTCTATTCCCGGCTGGTCGCAGTAATATTTGCTTAAAAACCACTTGTTTCGTGGATGTTTATATATATATGTATGTATATATATATATATATATATATATATATATATATATATATATATATATATATATATATATATATATATATATTTTATTAACACATGGCCGTCTCCCATCAAGGCAGGGTGTGCCTGAAAGAACCAACATTCACCATCATTCACTCCATCACTGTCTTGTCAGAGGGCGCTTACACTACAGTTATAAAACTGCAACATATATGTAAATATATATATATATATATATATATATATATATATATATATATATATATATATATATATATATATATATATATATATATATATATATATATATATATATATATATATATATATATATATATATATATATATATATATATATATAAAGAAAATCTTGAGATGCAAGAAAGTAAGCAGTGTCTTGAGAGACTGAAGGAGAGGTAGAAGCGGAGAATAATGAAGTTGGGGAGGGAAAATAAGGATAATGGAGGAGAGAGTGGGAGATAATGAGGAGAGGCAGGACAATGAGAGGATGAGAGAGAGAGACACTTAGCGACACCTCATTTCCCAGACGTAAAGGGAGGTGGCATTAAGAGTGGTGATCTCTCTCTCTCTCTCTCTCTCTCTCTCTCTCTCTCTCTCTCTCTTCTCTCTCTCTCTTCCTGATCATCTTACCGTCCTGTTCACTCTCTTGTTTCACTTTTTCGTATCTTGTTCTTCCACTTGTATTTGTTCCTTTCGTTTTGTATTTTAATCTTTCTACATCTACCTTCGCTTGCCCATTACACCATTTGATATATTTCTTGCATTAGTTTAACTGTTTCTGATGATTCTTGTGTTGCTTGGGAGCTTTCTTAACATCACTGACATCACCACTACACTAACCATCACCACTACACTAACCATCACCACTACACTAACCATCACCACTACACTAACCATCACCACTACTCACCATCACCACTACACTCACTATCACTACACTCACCATCACCACTACACTCACTATCACCAGTACACTCACTATCACCAGTACACTCACCATCACCACTACACTCACCATCACCACTACACTCACTATCACCAGTACACTCACCATCACCACTACACTCACTATCACCAATTAACACTCACTATCACCATTACACTCACCATCACCACTACACTCACCATCACCACTACACTAACCATCACCACTACACTCACCATCACCACTACACTCACCATCACCACTACACTAACCATCACCACTACACCCACCATCACCACTACACTCACCATCACCACTACACTAACCATCACCACTACACTCACTATCACCATTAAACTCACTATCACCATTACACTCACCATCACCACTACACTCACCATCACCACTACACTAACCATCACCACTACACTCACCATCACCACTACACTCACCATCACCACTACACTAACCATCACCACTACACTCACCATCACCACTACACTAACCATCACCACTACACTAACCATCACCACTACACTCACCATCACCACTACACTAACCATCACCACTACACTCACCATCACCACTACACCCACCATCACCACTACACTCACCATCACCACTACACCACCATCACCACTACACCCACCATCACCACTACACCCACCATCACCACATCCCATACCACACACTACACCACCACACATCACCACATCACACTACCCCACCATCACCACTACACCCACTCACCACTACACCCACCATCACCACTACACTCACCATCACCACTACACCCACCATCACCACTACACCCACCATCACCACTACACCCACCATCACCACTACACCCAACATCACCACTACAATCACCATCACCACTACACTCACCATCACCACTACACCCACCATCAAAACTACACTCACCATCACCACTACACCCACCATCACCACTACAATCAACATCACCACTACACTCACCATCACCACTACACTTACCATCACCACTACACTCACCATCACCACTACAATCAACATCACCACTACACTCACCATCACCACTACAATCAACATCACCACTCACCACCATCACCACTACAACCATCACCACTACACTCACCATCACCACTACACTAACCATCACCACTACACTCACCATCACCACTACACCCACCATCACCACTACACTCACCATCACCACTACACCCACCATCACCACTACACCCACCATCACCACTACACCCACCATCATCACTACACCCACCATCACCACTACACCCACCATCACCACTACACTCACCATCACCACTACACCCACCATCACCACTACACCCACCATCACCACTACACTCACCATCACCACTACACCCACCATCACCACTACACCCACCGTCACCACTACACCCACCATCACCACTACACTCACCATCACCACTACACCCACCATCACCACTAAACTCACCATCACCACTACACCCACCATCACCACTACACCCACCATCACCACTACACCCACCATCACCACTACACCCACCATCACCACTACACCCACCATCACCACTACACCCACCATCACCACTACACCCACCATCACCACTACACTCACCGTCACCACTACACCCACCATCACCACTACTGTCATCACAAACACTGGCACGGCAATCACAATCACCACCTCTTTACATATTAACATAAGAATGGAGGAACACTGCAGAAGGCCTACTGGCCCATACAAGGCAGGTCTTTATCAAATCCACCACTACCCAAAGTTACCCAAGAATTCCACTGCGCTTCTCTGCACTGGATTGATGAAGGCACTGACTGTCGAAACGTTTCCTGAAGGTTAAACGAGCGTTTCGTTCAACAACTATTACTGGTACCATTATCACTGTTATCACAAAAATCCCGAGTAGGCTGAGGGACTGACCACCTCAAATACTATTTCTCCAAGGTTGGTGGACTGATTGCATCATCTTTATTTCATTAATGCCGCTCCTTTTGTATTTGACTGAAGAAGCCTACTGCATAGGCGAAACGTTTCGTGTCTTAATCTTTTATCACGTACACGAGAAACAAACACCAATTTATAAGGCAAACGAACATCACGAGGTCAAGCTGGAGAGGTCACAGAAGAGGTTCGAAATAGGGTCATGAAAAAGGTCCAGTGAGGAACACTGCAGCAGGCCTACCCACTTAAATATGTTTCCAACCTATTCTTAAAGCTGCCTAATGAAAGTGTGGTGAAAAGAAAGAAAGCTGAGGTCAGGTAGGCAAGAAGGCGGGGACAGTGATGGGAATAGTGTAAGATTTATGACTGACGAGTGATGGATCCAGCCAGTGTGTATATTACGTTGTTGTGCTAAGTCTTCTGGCAGACACATGTGCAACAGTTAGATATATTTAATCCGAAACGTTTCGCCTACATAGTAGGCTTCTTCAGTCGCGTACAGATGAGTCAGCAGAAGCAGTAGAGATGTAAAGTCGATGTAATCAGTCTATCACCCTTGACGACTTGGTTTTGAGGTGGTCAGTCCCTCAGCCTGCAGAAGAGTTTTGTGTCTTACTTATCAACTTCTCGGTATTGGATGCCAGTATCATTTTCGTTCTGAGGTAAGAGGAAGGTTGGCAGCCTCCAGAATTTGCATTTGGTTCTGTCGTCTACCTGAAATAGTTACCAGTTCATAACATGATAATTTGTTATGACATATTATCATGTTATGATAAGATATGTGTAACATTTGGGTATTTTTATTGCCGAAACAACAGGCTTCTACAGTCGATCACAGTCGGATATAACTCTAGAGACGGTAGTAGTAGTAGTAGTAGTAGTAGTTTTGAGGTGATCACTCCGTTTGTCTTTATAGGAGGTTGTCAGTCCCTCAAGACTAAAGTACAGCCATGCAGTGAGCCCTTCATGGAAATTTAACTTACGGTGGTCGATGCTTGCGTTGTTGACATCCACCATCCTACACACCTATTAGTGTTCTTGAATACGAGTTCCAAGGTTACGCCCTGTCTGACCAATGCAAAACTTACTGCCTCCCCAGCACGGAATGCTGTGGACTACCACGACAAGGTGTTTGGGGTTCGAGAAGCATAGTTATCTTGTCAATAGAATAGTAGAAACGACAACCACATACGTGTAGATAAATGGTTCAGAGAACCGGCAAATTGATAAATTAGACACATATGCAAGACTTATGTAAGACTAATTATTGGTTAGCTTTGGGTAAAGGTTGGACAAGTAGGTGGGTGGGAATGGTTGGTTTTGGGAAATTTCTGTCTTGCGTGGGCCAGTTAGCCTGCTGCAGTGTTCCTCCATTCTTATGTTTTCATGTTCAATATATAAGTAAACAGATGCAGGTACATGCAGAACAAAGATAGTAGCTCCGGTCACCTAGCAGTAAATAGGCCAGTTAACTTAGTCGTATATTAGAACATATTAGATAGGGCTAGGCTTTGAAATGAGCCTAGTTAGGAGTTAAATTTAAAACAATCAGATGTACACAAAATTTAGAAATCTGATTATCAGTAACAGGCGCTAAACCTGTAGGGATCAAAAAAGCTTGAGAAATGGGAGATTTGATCAGAGAATAAGAAGCTTCAGGTTGATAAATTAGACACCTTTTCAACTCGTGGGTATACTTATTGAGGAAACATTTCACCACGCAGTGGCTTCATCAGTCCACTACAAAGAAGAATAGTGAAAATCAGAAGGAGATTGAGGTAATCAGTCCCCTTCTGATCTTCACTATTCTTATTTGTATTTGGACTGATGAAGCCACTGTGTGGCGAAACGCTTCCTCAATAAAGACACCCAAGTGCTGTACTTTATCAACTTGTCGGTCCTCTGACCTATTTATCTACAACTGACAGGTACCTACCTATCTTACAGGTAACTAGATGCTATGGGAATACTCGTAAACACAAGCCATTCCACAACAACATCTCTTGGTGATGGAATCCGCCAACTTTGTGCGGAGATTGGGAAAGATTAATCCCTCCTTCTTGTCCGAAACACTAGTCAATATTTTACATTTGTCTTGGGGATAAAGAAGGCATAGCCAGCTGCTGCTGCTGCTGCTGTTGTTGGTGAGGCTGATGTTGATGTCGATTTTGTTGGTAGTGATGAAGATGCTGGTATTGATGCTGGTGGTGATGCTGGTGGTGATGCTGGTGGTGATCTGCCTGATCTGGATTGTTTGTGGTTGTTTCTGGTCGCCTCGAGGGATTAGCTTTTCTTACACAAATAACCCACACATGGGAGAGGGAAACTTATGACGATGTTTCGGTCCGTCTTGAACCATTAACTAATCCTTACATTTATCACCTTATTGTCAAAACTCCCGAATTAACACACCATTCGTACCTCTACTCCTACTGGTACTTCATGGGTATTTTCTTCTCCTTTTTACGTCTCGAATACATTTGTGAGACTAATCCCTTCCTCTGTGACTGACTTAAGACGATCATAAGAGTGCACTCTCTGTGACTGACTTAAGACGATCATAAGAGTGCACTCTCTGTGACTGACTTAAGACGATCATAAGAGTGCACTCTCTGTGACTGACTTAAGACGATCATAAGAGTGCACTCTCTGTGACTGACTTAAGACGATCATAAGAGTGCACTCTCTGTGACTGACTTAAGACGATCATAAGAGTGCACTCTCTGCTTGGACTGACTTAAGACGATCATAAGAGTGCACTCTCTGTGACTGACTTAAGACGATCATAAGAGTGCACTCTCTGTGACTGACTTAAGACGATCATAAGAGTGCACTCTCTGTGACTGACTTAAGACGATCATAAGAGTGCACTCGTTGATAAAAATGACGCTCTTTTCTGTCTGGTTAGTGATCATAACTTAGACGGAGTGGAAGCCTACCTTGGTGACTTAGTGGTGTATAGTGATGAATGAGAACAACACTTGACATACTCAGAGGATTCTTTGAGAGACTGGCACACTACAACTTGGCTAAGTTTAGTTTTGGGCAAGCCAAGTTAAGCCAAGTTATCCCATTACTTGGTCTGGCATAGTTGTATTAAACTTTTCTAGTAAACAAGTCGCGGTCTTGTTGACTAAGCTCGTAAACACAACATTTCTAACATGATTCGTAGTCTCAGGTTTTTACTATGCTGTTTGCCTTTCCAAATATATTGTTCAATGCTCTGTTTTCAGGACACCGGTGACGTGAAGAACTAGACACATGTGCAATATCTGGGTATCTTTATTTGTTGACGTTTCGCCTTTCTGTGGTCTTATCAATACAAGGATTTAGGGTGAAGATAATTATTATTTTCATGGGGAACGCTAAATACTTAAGGATTATGCAGCACCCGTGAGGGAAGATATAGAAGGCATTCAGACTCAGTTCGGGGAAGTGGAGCACAGAACCAATTCCCCAGATCAACAGCCCTTCACCAGCGTCTAGGAACCTCCTTTGAGGGGCATAAGGTGCAGACTGAAGAACAATATACAAAAGATGAGGTAATCAGTCCCTCAGTCTTGAAGCTGAAGAAGAGCACCATAGTCTTGTCGGTGTAATATACCATTCACGTACAATTGGTAACGTGACCTTGGCTACATCCTGCTTAGCTTCACCTGTCCTGACGTGAGTACTATGTGATGTAATGGAGGGATAATTAGGTTAGTGGTGGAGATGGTGGAGACTGGAGAGATTTCATGAACAACACACCCGCCCGCCCCGTGGGGGTCAGTCTTAGACACAAACTTCCAGACATTTTCGGCGGTCCCTTATAGGTCCGTCTCAGAAACAACCTACCAAATATTCTCCACCTGACTCTCCATCCTATAAATACTCGTGTGCTATTCACCCAGATCTGTTTGTGACTTGATAAAGCCCACTGTGTGGGCGAAACGTAGTCAATATACGATCTCATTATTCTGAATTTGTGTTTACTGTTCCACCGTGTGGGTATTTTATACCATTAATCTCCAACAACCAACAGAGGTGTAGAAACGACACGTCGTTACTCACAAATTCCTGGAGTTCTATGATAAAGTAACAGGAAACTTTAACTGTCTTCTAAATTACTTTTCTCTCTTCCATTCGCTACATGACGGCGCAGGACTGACCCATACGTCGTCTAGTAACATTTCGAATTTGTGGGCTACTTGTGAATTCCTTCACCAACTTCTGCAACTTATC
>WNWK01002559.1:127500-135000 GCA_009830355.1 Cherax destructor | reverse complement strand
GACTGATTACCTCATCTTCTGTATATAGTTCTACAGTCTTCCCATTATATCTTTGAATGTGTATTGATAAAGTCACTGGTGTGCGAAATGTCTACAAATATAATATACCAGATATTACATATGCGTCTAATTCTTCAGTCCCAAATGATGCAAAGGTGTTTATTTTTTTTATTACAAGTTGTTGCACATGTGTCTAAGAATTAAACACGTTGCACATGTGTTTAATTCTTCGTTCCCATGTGTTGCACATGTGTCATTCAGTTGCTTTGCCATTATAAAACCCACACATAGGAGGAAGAAACTTGTGACGACGTTTCGGTCCGACTTGGACCGATGTTCACTTATGTTGTTATGTAAGTCGGAGCGAAACGTCGTAGTAAGTTTCTCTGGGTTATTTGTGTATTGTTCCAGTCACGGTATTGTGCCTTTTTTTATTTTGATTTATCAGTATTCATTGTGAGTGTATTTACAATCTCAGAATTTTCAGATTTCTAAAATAATTGAAATAATTTTATTAGTATTTTTTTTTTGGATGAAATATTAAATTCTCAATTGACATTATAAAATGAATGCACTGAAAAATACGATACATGGAAAAAAATAGACTTATCCACGCTTGTATTGGTGTTTTTTTGGATTTTGTTTTCATGTATATATATAATTATTCTGCCTTCAAGAAGTCTTTTTTTTATGTTTGTGTTGAAATGTCTTGTTTTATAATGTTGAATTGTGAATTGCTGAATTGTGTGTTGAATTGTGTGTTGAATTGTCCTTTTTTAAAGGACGTTTCAATATTCGTGTTGAAATACCTTGTGTTGTAATATTGTATTTTTTCCCTTCTAGGAAGTATGTTTTTCTGTTAAAATATTTTTTGTAATGTTGTATTATTCTTCACTTTAGGGAGTTTTAATGCTTGTACTCACCTAATTATGGTTGCAGGGGTCGAGTCATAGCTCCTGGCCCCGCTCTACTATCAGGAAAATATTGTATTTGACTGAGTTAGAATATTTCAGTGTTATCTTAAACTGAATGATATCTCGTAGTTGCTGCTTCCTCAGGAAGAAAGGAGGAGCTGCTGGCGTCTTCGTGTTTCTTAAGGAAGATACCAGATTCGTCAAGGTAATTTTATTTAGATTTTTCGCCTATACAACAGGCTCCTTCAGTCGGTCTTATTGGTGAGAGAATTCATTATCAAAAAGTTGAGGTACAAGATATGGGAAGCACTTGGGTTTCTTAACTGTTGAAACGTTTCGCCTGCACATGTTTCGCATATAATCCTGGAGGTAGTAGTGATAGTAATGTTGATGTGATTAGTCCGTCAGTCTTGGAAGGTGTTGGTCAGTCTGTCAGCCTTGGAAGGTGGTGGTCAGTCCATCAGCCTTGGTAGGTGGTGGTCAGTCTGTCAGCCATGGTAGGTGGTGGTCAGTCTGTCAGCCATGGTAGATGGTGGTCAGTCCGTCAGCCTTGGTAGGTGGTGGACAGTCTGTCAGCCATGGTAGGTGGTGGTCAATCCATCAGCCTTGCAAGGTGGTGGTTAGTCTGCCAGCCTAGGAAGGTGTTGGTCAGTTTGTCAACCTTGGTACCTTACCTTTGAAGACCACTACAGGAGACTCACCACACATCAGCACCCTCATCATTCACTATATGACGATATATCAATCAACTTCAGGCACCTCCAAGCAGCTCTATGAACTTATAAAAAATTGCCTTTAAATCAATTTTCAAGATACTTTCACTGTTTGGGTACCTTATACTCAGACACTATAATTCATAACCAAACTTTTCCACTGTTTATGGGTAAACAACCACTCACTAGATAGTGATAACCCATTTCCCATTTTCCCTTCTTAGACTTATTACACCTAATATTATCTTATTTTCCTGTGTTTTCCAACAGGATCAGTATTTATCAAGCTCTTCCATATACGTCTACTTTTCATCACAAATAATTTGGTGTGTGTGGCACTGGGTGAAGCACGGCACTTGGCACTATTTTATCTTTCTCTTCAGTGCTCACTGATATTTCCTTTATGTGGGATTTGACATGAGTACACGCTCTTCATGGGCTTCACATGCATGTTTACCGCGATCTGCCCCTTCAGGATCTGTCGGAAAAAAACGCAAATTTGCGCCCGGAGCTCATACGTGCTCACCCCCCCCCCATGACACACTGCCAGGAGGGTGGTCAGTCCGTCAGCTTTGTTAGGAGGTCAGTCCCTCAAGCCTAAAGCATAGGCACACGGCCAGGCCTTAAACACTAGAGAAGAATTGAGGGAAAGTGAGGGACTAATAACCTCAAAACGATATCCACTGCCTCCAGTGTTATATTAGCCTGTATTCGACTGAAGAAGCCTGATCTACAGGCGAAACGAATAAGCAATAATGATACCGAATTATTGCACATGTGTCTTATTCTCCATCTTCAGTCCATCATTGCCTGAAGAAGCCTTTTCCACGGGCGAAACATCTCGATGAAGTTCCTCTATGCAAATGTGTTGTTTTCCCCATTTTTTTGCATTTCTTTCTACTCTTCTGTTTTTCTTTATTTCGAGCGAAATTTGGGAACTGAAATTAGACACATGTGCAACATCTGGGTATATTTACTCGTAGACGTTTTGCCTTCCAGTGGCTTTATCAATACATGGACATAATATCAAGACAGAAATACAGGCAGTAGTTAGTAGAATATGAGGTGATCAGTCCCTTAGTCTAGGGACTGATGAGCACGGTAGTCTTGAAGACTGTTATTCTTGGGGACTGATTACCTCATCTTCCACTGTCTTCTGTATATATTTCTAGTCTTCACATTATGTGCATGTATTGATAAAGCCACTGGAGGGCGAAACGTCTACAAGATACCCAGATGTTTCACATGCTTCCCCTCGAAAGTTAAATTGTTTATAAGGCTTTTCAGGTCACAGCTGGACACTGTTTAGGTCATTTACTAGTTTCCAGGCATTTAATTTGACCTCGTCTCATGATTTCTTAGGAAATAATGTTAGTGGGTGTGAAATTCATCTCGATTATGACTAACTGAGCAGTTAATAATAATTATATAATAATATCTTTATTTCTACAAGTACATGTACAAGGTATACAGGCCTAGCTGATATCCCGCAAATTAGGTCAGTTTTCTCCCTGGATGCGACCCACACCAGTCGACTAACACCCAGGTACCCATTTTACTGATGGGTGAACATAGACAACCGGTGTAAAGAAACGTCTAATTTTTCTACCCAAGCTGGGAATTGAACCCGGACCCTCGCCGTGTGAAGCGAGAACTTTAACCACCAGGCCACGGGACACCGTCAGAATATTTAGTTCCTCTATGTCTTTGTATATAAATAAATGCTTCAGTTCCACATAGTTTTGATACAAAATAAATAACATTAGTGTCTGTGGAAAGAGAGAGAGAGAGAGAGAGAGAGGAGAGAGAGAGAGAGAGAGAGAGAGAGAGAGACATTCTCAAATTACTAAGAAAACAAGGATAGAGAAAACTGAAGAAAAATAAAACACAAATGGAAACAATAGAAAAAAAATCAAGAAAGAGAATAGGAATGTGAAATGAATCTGAATAAATGGGAATAAATAAATGTAAAAATATTTTAATGCCATTTACATATTCCATTTTATATATTGCTAGCGTCCACAGAATAAAAAAATAAATTACATATTAAAATGGCTTTGCGAATCTTTATTCTTTGACGATGAAAATATTTTTGGAATAAAGAGGAAGAGAATTATTATAATTTTATTAGTATATTCATGAACAAAAGATGGGAGGGTTGGTTAGTTGTTAAATGGGTTTAAGTCCTATCGACTACACTATGTTTATTAACGTTCTTCGTAACCTTTACACCAAACTAATGGCTAAAATAGTGATTAATGTCAACTCACAGCATATATACGCTGAGAAAAATATACTTCTCAGTGTATATATCCTTTGTGACAGACATAGTAGCATCAATTCCTTGGATAAACGTCAAGGCACCTTCCTTTAAGGGTGGAAGAAGCGTTGCCTTTACAAGGTCTTAACCTTGAGAAAGAGCAATTGCATTATATTTCTTTGCCAGTATCGGTCTGCATCTCAGTGTCTCATGCAGGTGGGTATCCCCGGCACCTCTGAGTTGTTTCTCAGGCGGTGAGAGCAATGAGGCATTATCCTTGAGAGATGTTTCGTATCTCAGCCTCTGTTGACACAACTCCGTGCTAACACTTCACCCGAGTGTCTCCTAAGAGTGTCAACAAAGGCTTCCCTGGGCTTCTTGTTGACGGAAATGGTACATGGTGGAGTCTTCAGTCTCCAGAGATCTTCCTGTTTCTCCTAAGTATATTTTGTCACACCCTGTACATGGTATTATGTGTCGAAAATGGTATAAAATACCGACAAGTTGATAATTAAAACACATGTATAACATTTGGATATATTGTTGATTACATCATCTTCATTTCACTACTGCACCTTCCTCTGTTTATTGTTCTTCAATATTCTCAGGTGTTGCACATGTGTCTAATTTATCAACTTGTCGGTTCTCCGAACTATTTATCTACACTGAATGAAGAAGCCTACCGTGTAGGCGAAACGTTTCAACAATAAAGGCTGAGGGACAAATTACCTCAAAGTCCTCTCCTTACCCCTCTCTGCTTGTATTGGACTGAAGAAACCAGTGTGTGGCGAAAAGTTTCCTTAAAAAGATTCCCATATGTTGCATAAGTGTCTCATACTACATCTGCATTTTGTTTATCCTCTATAGCATCCAGGACCTTGTCATAGTGGTCCAGTAGCTGGGACAGGCAGGAGCGACCTGCTCTAAACCCGTGTTGCCTTGGGTTGTGTAATTGATGGGTATCTAGGTGGTTGGCGATCATGCTTCTTAGAACCCTTTCAAAGATTTTTATGTGGTATATTAGTGATATCGGTCTGTAGTTCTTTGCAATTGCTTTACTGCCACCTTTGTAGAGTGGGGCTATGTCTGTTGTTTTTAGTGTGTGTGGGATGACCCCTGTTTCCATGCTCCCTCTCCATAGAATGCTGAAGGCTCAAGGCAGGGGCTTCTTGCAGTTCTTGATGAACACAGAGTTCCATGAGTCTGGGCCTGGGGCAGAGTGCATGGCAAGTCATTTATTGTCTTTTCAAAGTCTTGTGGTGTTAGGATAATATCAGAAATTTTTGAGATGACCAGATTTTGGGTCTCGGTCATAAAGAATTCATTTAGATTGTCGACCCTTAGTCTGGGGAACGACTCACTGAACACTGAGTCGTATTGGGACTTTAGTATCTCACTCATTTCTTTGCTGTCAACTGTGTAGGTCCCATCCCGCCTAAGCAGGGGTCCAGTACTGGATGTTGTTTTACCCTTAGATTTGGCATAAGATCTGGCAACGTCTCACACACCCCTTTCAAAACACTTATGCTACCAATTATACTACCAATTATACTTCCTCCACCACTCAATCATAGTTCCACTCTTATCTAGTGAACTTCTCCCTTCACACACTTCGAAAACATAGTGATCTTCCAAGCGTTGTCGTGATTGCTCACATTATCAAGGACCCTGATAATGTGATATGTGACTTATTTTCCATTGGAGTGCTTGATTTATTTCCATTGGGGTCTTTGTCTAATGCTTGATGCAAGCTTCCTGGAGCTTCGTCTCAGCAAGCTTTCCCTCTAAGCTGCCAGGGGAAGCTGGGACAAGAGGGGAGACTGCTAGAGGTTTCAGTTTGCCGGCAGCCACGGTGACGCACGGAGCTCCCTCGCTCCTTACCGCGCGTGCACAGTGCTCAGTCTGGCTTGTGAGCTCTCGGCAACCGCTTGCTCGCCTGGGTTATTAAACCTGCAGTGTGCTCAAGCAGCGCACTCAAGCATGTTATGGTTTATGCATTTACAAAAAACCAATGGAAATTATGCTTGCTAAAGTGTATATGAGTGTATACTTATTGCAAAATATTTTACAGTAGTTAATTCACCTAATGACAGTTTCCATAGGTTGTTAATTTAACCTCAATGTTGATTGCAAATAAAAGCTAATTTAACACTGAAAGATGTTAATCTGTTCTAAGCTTAGAATCAGTTGAAGAAAACGGTAAAGAATATCTTTATATTTCATCCGCTTAATTATCGTAATTTGTAGCGAGAGAAAATCTAGCTTATTAAGGCTTTAAGAGGTCGTGGCGAAGTGTACCAAGAGTACTTTACCCAGGCAAAGTACTTTACCAAAGCAAGAGTACTTTAGTTAAGGTAAGGGCTTCACCTTGCTATCTGTGCGACTTAAAGTTTACCAAGTTTTGCTCCATATATTGTCTTCTCTGTTTCTTGACTTCCCGTCTGTCTGTCTGTCTGTCTGTACCAGTGATGGTGTTGCTGTCTTTGTCTGTCTGTCTGTCTCTTTGTCTCTTTCTCCGTGACTCATGCTGTTAGACTTTTCTATCACCTCTCTCTTCATTTGCTTATTTTTTGTCGTCTACTACTGTCTAACACTGTCTACCACTATCTACCAGTGACTGTCTACCACTGTCTACCACTATCTACTAGTGACTGTCTACCACTGTCTACCACTATCTACCACTGACTGTCTACCAATATCTATTAATGACTGTCAACCACTATCTACCACTGACGGTCTACCAGTATCTACCACTGACTGTATACCACAATCTACCACTGTTTACCACTATCTAATACTATCTACTAATATATTCCACTGACTGTCTACCAATGTCTATCACTATCTGCCACTGTCTACCGCTGACTGTCTACCATTGACTGTCTACCACTATCTACTACTGACGGTCTACCACTATCTACCACTGACTATCTACCTATGCTGTTATCTGTCTGCCTGTTTATTTCTGCCTTCTTCTGTCTCTCAAACTGACTGTCTATCGGTTATTGTCTACCACTGTTTACTGTCTACCACTGAACCACTTATCACTGTCTACAACATTATCTACCACTAGCAGTTGTACAGTCACTGTCTACCCCAAGCTGTCTACTACTGTGCCTGTCTTCTGACTATGCCTGTCTGTAATCATCTTTAGGTATCCATCTTTATCCAACCTCACTTTATCCATCAGCTGTTTATCCATTCCTTTGTTTATTCATTCCTTTCATTATTCACTCTTCTTTATTCATCCCTCTCTTTATTCATCCCTCTCTTTATCCATCCCTCTCTTTATCCATCCCTCTCTTTATCCATCCCTCTCTTTATCCATCCCTCTCTATCCATTGCTGTCTTTACCCATTCCTTTCTCTATCCATCCCTCTCTTTATCCCTCTCTGTCCATCATTCTCTTTATCCATCTCTCTCTATTCACCTCCATTTATATTGCTCTCTGCATTCACCTGTGTAATAATCTCCGTACCACTCTCTTTCTGTCTATCTATCCAACTATATATTTATCTTTCTCATACAAGCAAGCAGATTTACGTTGTACCTATCTACTCTTCATTACTATCCCTCTCCCTATTCTCTCCTCTTCCCCTATCCTCTCTGGCCT
>WNWK01002559.1:50000-125000 GCA_009830355.1 Cherax destructor | reverse complement strand
ATCGTGGGAGATTTCAAGAAAAGCCCACAAAAAATAAATATATACATATATATTTTTATTTAGCGAGACAACTCAAGCAGAATCCTCACCCCAAACAGACTGTAATCTAAGCTTTTTCTAAGAAGCGACACATCGGGCGGCACTTATACTCGAGTCTGTCAAGGAATGTTTGTGGAGCAACTTACTGAAAAAAGTGGTGTTAGATCCCCCGGCAAGCCAATTCGAACCCACATCTTTCAGTTTACGATCGCGTCATCATGAATTCGTTTGCTTTTTTTTTATCGAGGGATGATGATGATAATCTGTATATCTGTAAAGTACATACTAATTATAGCCGTAGTTTTTAAAGGGGTGGACTGGTAAGCCAGTGGAAGGCCTCGGTCAGATGACCTAATCTGTGAAGTACAGTATACAACTGGTGCAGGATTAATTAACATGAATGACAAACTTTATACATAGCTACTGGTCCTGCTGAGCCTTCTGGGCAGTTTTACAAATTAATTGATATCTTCTGAGCGATTCATTAAGTTACTAGAATTTTATAGTTTGCAATATCTAACGATGTATTTAAAAAAAAATGTGTTTATAATTTATGATGTTCTGCGACATTTTTGTTAAATTTGGTATAAAATGGAAGAAATCACAATGAAACGAGTGATTGTAAATATGACAAAATATCTCAGTGAAAATAGCAAATAAAACCTGAGTACTTTCATGTGTTTACACACATCTTCAGAGGAAAATATGTGTAAGATATGACCGAAGATATGTGTTTAAGCACATGAAATCGCTCAGGTTTTATTTCCTATTTTCACTTAGGTATAACATTTAAAGTGGTGAAAGCTGAGGTAGAACATTTTGGTAATATGTTGAAATATGTTTGTGATAGTGAGCTGTGTGAAAGCTAATTTGGATTCAAAGGGTTGCTGTGGGGATTAGAATCGACTATTGGCTTCCCGGAATTCCCTTAGCTTGAATCCTATTAGTTGGCTTCAGTAACTTTTAAATGCATTCTGTTTATCCAGTTGCTTGAGGTAGTATCAAGTGGATAATACTGACGTGTTTTTTCACGTTAAAGAACCAAATCCAAACGGGGTCATAAAGCACTAGGTTATGGGAGGCAGTCAGGCTTTAATCCGAGGAAAGAGAAGGTATACTCACCGTGAGGTGTGTGTATACACGCTTAGAGTTTACTTTTGACATTATTTTAAGTGTACAGGTGATATGCAGCCTTAGTGACCCTAGTGCCGACACCTGTGTGAATGTCCTGTGTCTCCCAAGCCACTCCAAGCCACTCCAGTACTACCATTGCGCCAAACACTTTCTTGTAGTCAGCTCGGCCCACCAACTATTCCTCTCTACCTTGCCAACCAACGCTATGCAGCTGGGTTTAGCCCTGGCCCTTTTTCTCCATTCTCTTAATCCCTTCCTCTCACCCACTTCCCTTCCTCTCACCCACTTCCCTTCCTCTTTCCAAATCTCCCTTTCACCCACATGGGTCTTACCTGAGAGTCTTCGTTCGTTCCAACCTAGTGTAGTCGATAGGCTTAAATTCTTATAAATTAACAACAGCCAGTTTTCTACTGACTGTCATAAATCCTCACTATTATAACCCATTAACTGAATCAGAAACGAAATAAGTTGGATAATAAACTTTAAAGGAAAGCCTTGAAGCAACCAAGCATCATTCGGTCAGTGGAGTGAAGAGGGAATCGCACTGGTGTAAATAAAATCTCAGTAATAAAAACTTTACTTATTGGTTCATCCTGAATTATCAAGTTGTGAGGAAGATTACAGGGATAGCCAGAAGGAAGGTCTAGATAATGGAAGACGAGCACAATAGAAACGAGAAGACAAGTGTCTTCCGAAGCTTGGGAAAAATTGACAGATATACAACCAGCGCTAAGCTGGCTATTAATAATCCATATTTACACAGCAATTATATTTTCTCCTAATTCTACGTCTTTCTCCAGAATGCAGTTACGTGTCTACAATTCAATGATGTGCGAAAGCAGTAGAAGATGAGGTAAACATTCTCTCAAGTTTTGGGAGAGAGGAGCTTATGACGACGTTTCGGTCTGACTTGGACCATTTACAAAGTCACGTATGTGACCGAAACGTCGTCGTAAGCTCCTCTCTTCTATGTGCGGGTTATTTGTGTATTGTTCCAGTCACGGTATTGTGCTTTTTTGTTCTTTATATCGATTGTATACTGATTAATTCGTGACCTCCAAAGACCGATCATGTTTACTCTAGGAGAGGACGCGCTTATGAATCAGTCATGGTCCTTAACTGGGCAGTAAAGAACGATGTTAGTATTGGCAAGACAACTACTACTACTATTACTACTACTACTACTATTATTACTACTACTATTACAACTACTATTACTACTACTATTACTACTATTACTACTACTACTACTATTACTATTACTACTACTACTACTACTATTACTACTACTACTACTACTACTATCATGTGCTATAAATCTATGTAATGGAAGTAGGAGTAGGCCAAAAAATAGGAGAAAAAATTAGTAAAAGCCCGAAATATTGGTAGGAGGAGTCATGTTTACCAATGTTTACCAGATTAGTGACCTTTTCATCTTACTCGTCTGTGTCAATATGACGTTTAGATGTTTGTATGAGTTCTCTCCCAGTTCATGGGATGTACTGGTCTTCACAAGGAATATTTCTAAATTGTTTGTCCTACTGTGTTTGTCTGTGTCTGTTTTGATGATGGCTTCTTTGGGAAGGTGATGGCTTCTTTGGGAAGGTTATGGCTTCTTTGAGAAGGTTATGGCTTCTTTGGGAAGGTGATGGCTTCTTTGGGAAGGTGATGGCTTCTTTGGGAAGGTGATGGCTTCTTTGGGAAGGTGATGGCTTCTTTGAGAAGGTTATGGCTTCTTTGGGAAGGTGATGGCTTCTTTGCGAAGGTGATGGCTTCTTTACGAAGGTGATGTCTTCTTTACGAAGGTGATGTCTTCTTTACGAAGGTGATGTCTTCTTGAAAACATGATGTCTTTGCTCTCTGGCCTTATGGCTCTGATCAAGACATTCACTTCGGAAACGTTTTGCCACGAATGGCTTCTGCAGTCCTAAAGAAGCCACTTGTGGCGAAACGTTTTCTGAACGTTTTGACAAGTATGTACGTGATTTTTAACTTCAGCTTCTAGGTATCACCGTAACATTTCCACTCTTAGTTTCCGACAAGGCTTTAAAGTCAATAAAAATTAGGCCCATCTATAGATATTAAAGGTAAATAATTTTGCTACTCCTTAATGGGTTACCTTGATGTCCGTTGCTCCAAAACTACGTTTTTCATGCATATCAGCAAGTACATTCATTAGTTTTCCTAATGTTACCATATAATCAAGGAAAGGGTCCTTGTTTTTATGTGATACTCAGATTCCATGCTAAAATTTCCAGAGAAATAGCAGTTGCCGAATACGTTTTTACTGGAACATCGTTCCGTTTTACGTAGAACTTTTTTCAAAACTTTATGAACACCGAAACGATAGAATAAATCAGTCGGAACCAGTTTTTTCATTACTCTCCGCGGCATGTTGAAATTTATCTAAGCAGTATACTCCACTAATGAGTATGACATGTGTAGCACTTTGGTATCTCTTTTTATGGTATAAGTGTTGTAGGTATGCCTGACTTGTAAACCTGTCGGTATTCGGTCTGGTATACCATTCCAAATACCACTGAAAAGGAACAACCAACTCTCCTATTCTTGATTTGCCTCCCGCCACGATAGTTCGGACGTTAACTCAATATTCCGCCCCATTTACCCTCTCCACTACACTGATCAACCTGTTTTCTTTTCGACAGACGAAAGGAACACCAGGGAGTGGTAGTCTTGCTAAAGAAAGTTTACTTTCTTTCCTGTTTTCTACTTGTGTTACAAGAAGGAATCTCGTTTTCATCTGCATTACACTTCGTTGATTTTTGCCTGACGTAAACATCAAAAGAAAATACTTGTTATTCCAGGATATATGGAGCTCTGGTAAAACCAAGAGCTCTACTCCAGTTACCTAAACCAGGAGCCCTTCACTAGTATTAAGGTAACCCTTGAATGTTGGGCAACACTGAATGTGAACAAGATATTGAATAATCATTGTCAATTGCTGTGTTTACAATGGGCTTTGTATTCCTCAAATTGCAATGCCTGCAAGCAAACTCTATTCAATTTGTATCGCATTTACCACGAATAATTTAGCTTTTGTTGCTAAGATCAATATATGTTTTAATTAATCAAATATGTAAGCCAGGATGTACTGCTTAACATTTGGTAAATTTTTTAGGTAAGATTTGTTAGGAAACAGGACAAGTGTTTCCTGACGTTTTGGTTATCTGACCGAGGCCTTCCACTGGCTTACCAGTCCACCCCTTTAAAAATTTTAAATTTCTGCAGTGAATACGTGAGTCCCAAGCACAGCCTCATCAGCAAAAGTTGGATCAGGAAGGTCCCTTGGCTCGGCCTGCGGTGCCTTCAGCCACTCAGACGAGCTGCTCACAGTGGGCCCCAAGCCCAAACTTTGCTGGCAGTGTGTACCATAAACCACGGGTAACTGGTCTGCCAAGTGGCGAATTAGAACCGCTTAGCTCGGATCATGAACCGCTTAATTAAAGTGGGCGAGCGCCTCAGATGAATCGAGGTAGCAGGCAGCTGCAGGAGGGAACTGCCCATGTTTTCTTGATTGCTATCACACCAAAAGCAAACTTAACCTTTGGCTAAACCTCTAAGTTATGTCTTGGTGACTCGTCACTGTAGCGACGCAGAATTACATTATCACAGTAAGTGAGCTTGTGGCTGCCAGCAGGAAAAACTTAAATGGAACTTCTGCTGCAGTTCATTTTTCAGGAGGCTGAGCAAGGACAACAATAACACCAGGAAAGGCAGGCACAAGAAAAAGAGAGAGAGAGAAAACACTTCACAATAAAATACCACCACGAACACCAACAGTGATAGTAACAACAGACACTGGGAGGTAAAGCAGAGGAAAGCAACATACAGAGGCAACGAAAAGAAACGTAAGAAAAAATACTTTTAGAGAGTAACTATTAATAAAATACAACAGAGTATAACTAGAGATAACAGAAACAAGACACAAACAAGACAGGAGAACTTGAAACAGAAGTAAACAGTAGCAAGAGCACGCGTTAAAACAACAGTGAAGAACAGAAAGAACACAAAGCAGCAGCAGCAACAACACCATGAACAACAGACAGGACAAAGTGGAGGAAATAACAAACAAGACCTTACACCAAGAACTGATTCAATAACACACTGACGCCCACCTAAACTGGCTAGCAAATTACATAGTAGAGACCTAGCCTGGCTATCAACACCACAGCCGCTGAACCCAATGGTCATTGACACTAACTGGAATTGAACGGAAGATAGAGATAAAGGGGGGAGGCGAAAAGGATGGAAGACAGGAAGAAGAAAAGAAAAAGAGAATAGATTATTTTTTCAGTCGCTTATCCTGAGCTTGAACCTACCTTCAATAAAAACAATGTAGTTTTAAACCCATGCAGTTAGCATGCTATTAGCGATTCAGTTCCATCTATGGAATTTTGTCGAGGAATTGACAAGGTGGACAGAGAGAGGATGTGCCAGAGTTGGGACACAGAAACAAGGGGTCATAATTAGAAATTGAAGACTCAGATGAAGACTTAGAGGTGTTAGGAAGTATTTCTTCAGTCATAGAGTTGTCAGGAAGTGGAATAGTCTGGCAAGTGACGTAGTGGAGGCAAGAACCATACATAGTTTTAAGACGAGGTATGATGAAACTCATGGAGCAGGGAGAGAGGGAGAGAGAGGGGACTTAGTAGGGATCAGTGAAGAGGCGGGGTCAGGAGCTATGTATCGTCCCCTGCAGTCACAAATAGGTGAGTACAAATAGGTGAATATACACACACACTTCACCTCACTTTTCTCCATCTCTTCCTTTATTTCATGTTAAATGATTCAGAGAACCGACAAGTTGGGTATCTTTATTGTGGAGACGTTTCGCCCCACAGTGGCTTCATCAGTCCAGAAGGAGTTTGAGGTAGTCAGTCCCTCAGCCTTTTCTTCATTTGCTTTATCAAGCACGAATCAAAAAAGGATTAACAAATTCCACTGAATTGAGAATGGAGTAAAACAAAAGAGTGTAACTATAAAAAAAATTGATGGTAGAGAATGTAATTCAATCCTTCACAATAATGGCAAAGAGATTCGAATCACATTCTTACTTCTTCTTTACATAGCGACGATTGGATGAAATATGCGACAGTTGTGCAAAATTACGCTGGAGAAGATTAGATAATACTCGCTGCTCCTTCACAATCCCTCACATCAAGTTAAGTAATTCGTGATTTCCATTAGTATTACCTTGCAATACAATTGCAGACAGGCGATCTTGACAAAAATATATTGCTGTCTTGCAACACTGCATAGCTCCTGACGACGCACGAAATTGCGAAAGATCTGGAGCTAAAAATTTTCATCCCCACGTGGCTTGTCCTGCATGCTATCAACACGTGGAAGAATCAATCCATGATATCCTATTTCCATTACCTCGAATCAAGAACTCTTCATCAGGACCAAAACAGCCCCCCCCCAAAAAAAAAAAAAAAAAAAAAACACGCTAAAGACATCTGCCTTGAGGTGATAAAAAAGCTTGGGTATTCAAAGACATCAGAAATGTATATATACACACAGTTGTTCCCAGGCAGCCAGCAGGGCACTACAAATATTGCACTGTTTCTCAGCTTCGTACACATTCTGAAAATACAATACGAGATGTGCATCTATCAGCACATATACAGTGTATACGCCAAGGGCTTTGTAGCACTGTATGTACACATGTGCGTATATCTCGCTGCATCTTTAGTGAAGTGTATTTTTCACTGTAAACCGTGAGGGTTTTGTCTCGTATATTTTCAGAGAGGTGTTTCCTCTTAGTGTATATACAGGGATGGGTGTGTATTACTTAGTGTATGTTTAACAATATGTATATCTCACATTACACACACACATACATATATATACACACACATATATATATATATATATATATATATATATATATATATATATATATATATATATATATATATATTTTTAAATTAAACGTGCCGAATAGGTAAAACGTGCGATTTTCGCTTAAATAGCAACGCTCTTCTTGCCGAAAAAGGGTAGCGAAAATTTGTGTACGCAATAATTTCGCAAAAATAATTCTGAACCTAACGAAGAAAAATATATTTCACTGTGTTTATTAAATTAATGTAAACTTATCTAAAATATATTTAGTTGGATTAGGCTAAATTAAATTGCGCTTGTTATATTAAGGTTAAATAATTTTTCTAAGGTTCTTTTTGTACAAAATTATTAATTTTCACATTAGCATAAATGAGAAAAATATATCTTTAAACGTATAGGAGAAATTTTTAAAAAGGACTTAATTTTAAATGAGTTCTTGCTAACTGACCAATATCTCTAATCTATATACAGAGAGAAGTATGTATCTCAGTTTAGAAATGAAGATAGAAACTTTTTAATGTTCGTATCTTGGTGGCTTGGATCATCTCAAAATTTCAGTCCATCACCCTTAAAGACGTAGTTTTGAGGAGATCAGTCCCTCACCTGGAGAAGAGTTTTGGTCTTCACGCAGTGGACAGGTTGATAAGTAAGACACACACAGTGGACAGGTTGATAAGTAAGACACACACAGTGGACAGGTTGATAAGTAAGACACACGCAGTGGACAGGTTGATAAGTAAGACACACACAGTGGACAGGTTGATAAGTAAGACATACACAGTGGACAGGATGATAAGTAAGACACACACAGTGGACAGGTTGATAAGTAAGACACACACAATGGACAGGTTGATAAGTAAGACACACACAGTGGACAGGTTGATAAGTAAGACACACACAGTGGACAGGATGATAAGTAAGACACACGCAGTGGACAGGTTGATAAGTAAGACACACACAGTGGACAGGTTGATAAGTAAGACATACACAGTGGACAGGATGATAAGTAAGACACACACGGTGGACAGGATGATAAGTAAGACATACGCAGTGGACAGGTTGATAAGTAAGACACACACAGTGGACAGGATGATAAGTAAGACACACACAGTGGACAGGTTGATAAGTAAGACACACGCAGTGGACAGGATGATAAGTAAGACACACGCAGTGGACAGGATGATAAGTAAGACATACGCAGTGGAGAGGTTGATAAGTAAGACACACACAGTGGACAGGTTGATAAGTAAGACACACGCAGTGACAGGATGATAAGTAAGACATACGCAGTGGACAGGTTGATAAGTAAGACACACACAGTGGACAGGTTGGTAAGTAAGACACACACAGTGGACAGGATGATAAGTAAGACATACGCAGTGGACAGGATGATAAGTAAGACATACACAGTGGACAGGTTGATAAGTAAGACACACACAGTGGACAGGTTGATAAGTAAGACACACACAGTGGACAGGTTGATAAGTAAGACACACACAGTGGACAGGATGATAAGTAAGACACACACAGTGGACAGGATGATAAGTAAGACACACGCAGTGGACAGGTTGATAAGTAAGACACACACAGTGGACAGGTTGATAAGTAAGACATACGCAGTGGACAGGATGATAAGTAAGACATACGCAGTGGACAGGTTGATAAGTAAGACACACGCAGTGGACAGGTTGATAAGTAAGACACACGCAGTGGACAGGTTGATAAGTAAGACACACACAGTGGACAGGTTGATAAGTAAGACACACACAGTGGACAGGTTGATAAGTAAGACACACACAGTGGACAGGATGATAAGTAAGACATACACAGTGGACAGGTTGATAAGTAAGACACACGCAGTGGACAGGTTGATAAGTAAGACACACGCAGTGGACAGGTTGATAAGTAAGACATACACAGTGGACAGGATGACAAGTAAGACACACACAGTGGACAGGTTGATAAGTAAGACACACACAGTGGACAGGATGATAAGTAAGACATACACAGTGGACAGGTTGATAAGTAAGACACACACAGTGGACAGGTTGATAAGTAAGACACACGCAGTGGACAGGTTGATAAGTAAGACATACACAGTGGACAGGTTGATAAGTAAGACATACGCAGTGGACAGGTTGATAAGTAAGACACACACAGTGGACAGGTTGATAAGTAAGATACACACAGTGGACAGGTTGATAAGTAAGACACACACAGTGGACAGGTTGATAAGTAAGACACACACAGTGGACAGGTTGATAAGTAAGACACACACAGTGGACAGGTTGATAAGTAAGACACATACAGTGGACAGGATGATAAGTAAGACACACACAGTGGACAGGTTGATAAGTAAGACACACACAGTGGACAGGTTGATAAGTAAGACACACGCAGTGGACAGGATGATAAGTAAGACACACACAGTGGACAGGATGATAAGTAAGACACACGCAGTGGACAGGATGATAAGTAAGACACACACAGTGGACAGGATGATAAGTAAGACACACACAGTGGACAGGATGATAAGTAAGACACACGCAGTGGACAGGATGATAAGTAAGACACACACAGTGGACAGGATGAAAAGTAAGACATACGCAGTGGACAGGATGATAAGTAAGACACACGCAGTGGACAGGTTGATAAGTAAGACACACGCAGTGGACAGGATGATAAGTAAGACACACGCAGTGGACAGGTTGATAAGTAAGACACACACAGTGGACAGGTTGATAAGTAAGACACACGCAGTGGACAGGTTGATAAGTAAGACACACACAGTGGACAGGTTGATAAGTAAGACACACACAGTGGACAGGTTGATAAGTAAGACACACACAGTGGACAGGTTGATAAGTAAGACACACACAGTGGACAGGTTGATAAGTAAGACACACACAGTGGACAGGTTGATAAGTAAGACATACACAGTGGACAGGATGATAAGTAAGACACACACAGTGGACAGGATGATAAGTAAGACACACACAGTGGACAGGTTGATAAGTAAGACACATACAGTGGACAGGATGATAAGTAAGACACACACAGTGGACAGGTTGATAAGTAAGACACACACAGTGGACAGGTTGATAAGTAAGACACACGCAGTGGACAGGATGATAAGTAAGACACACACAGTGGACAGGATGATAAGTAAGACACACGCAGTGGACAGGATGATAAGTAAGACACACACAGTTGACAGGATGATAAGTAAGACACACGCAGTGGACAGGATGATAAGTAAGACACACGCAGTGGACAGGTTGAAAAAGTAAGACAACGCAGTGGACAGGATGATAAGTAAGACACACGCAGTGGACAGGATGATAAGTAAGACACACGCAGTGGACAGGTTGATAAGTAAGACACACGCAGTGGACAGGATGATAAGTAAGACACACGCAGTGGACAGGATGATAAGTAAGACACACACAGTGGACAGGATGATAAGTAAGACACACACAGTGGACAGGATGATAAGTAAGACACACACAGTGGACAGGATGATAAGTAAGACACACACAGTGGACAGGATGATAAGTAAGACACAGGTGCAACAGTTGGGTATCTTTATTCCGAGACGTTTCGCCTTCACAGTAGGCTTCTTCAGTCGAGTACAGAGGAGTGAGCAGAAACAGTAGAGATGTAAAGACGATGTCATCGGTCCATCACCCTTAAAGACGTAGTTTTAAGGTGGTCAGTCCCTCACCTGGAGAAGAGTATTGCTCTTCACGCAGTAGAAAGGGGCTGTTGTTACCACTAACTAAACACATTGTGAACGAGGCACAAAATGCTCTTTACAGAATTTTAATGAGAAGATGTTTAGCCCACGAACTTTAACAGCTTCTGTTTTTCTTGAGACGTTTATTCCAGGAGCGAAACGTCTAAAATGCATAAGTCGAATTATTTTCTCCATTTCTTCAGAAAATAGAACAAATAAATTTGCCGGGAAAAACTTATGTACTTAATTCTTTTGAATTTATTATAAATGAAATATATATATATATATATATATATATATATATATATATATATATATATATATATATATATATATATATATATATATATATATATATATATATATATATATATATATATATATATATACTTAAGAATTTATCGAGCTTGACGAACCTCCTGGAGAGCGAAACGTTGCCACAATAAAATGTCACATTAGTTGCAGCTGTGCCCATTTACCCATCATTTTGTCGGTAATTGTACCATTATTACTGATTTCTTCTATATCTTCTGCTATATGAGAGAGCAAACTCCTATCAGAATGCAAATTATAAATTTAACACCGAGTTTAGCAATTAAAAGCAATACAAAAAGATAATACAACTGTGTAAATACGTAAAAGAAATTTACATATGCAAAATAAAAAAAACACATAGGAATTTACATTAAAAAAGCAAATATGAATATTAGCAAATATATGAATAGAAATTTACAAATATACGAATTACACGACATATACACAGAAAGGTGTATTTCTCATATGGTATACACTCTATACATGCTGAGAGTTTAATCTCTGCTTTAGGTATTAAATAATTCTTGTCATGTATACAGGATTCATGGGCCTTAATGACCCTAGTATATTCGATATACTAAGGTCATTAATCATATACAAAGAGCATACACTCGAAGAGTATATATTACGAGACGTATCTCTGTATATACACTATGTAATTTAATCATATATGGAAGGTTAAAGTATCTCAGTTTTACCAATACAACTGAGAACGTTGTTAGTGTATTGCTACACTATTCTATATGATAGTTACATTGTGGGAACACCAGCAGTGTTGCTACACTATTCTATATGATAGTTACATTGTGGGAACACCAGCAGTGTTGCTACACTATTATATATGATAGTTACATTGTGGGAACACCAGCAGTGTTGCTACACTATTCTATATGATAGTTACATTGTGGGAACACCAGCAGTGTTGCTACACTATTCTATGTGATAGTTACATTATGGGAACACCAGCAGTGTTGCTACACTATTCTATATGATAGTTACATTGTGGGAACACCAGCAGTGTTACTACACTATTCTATGTGATAGTTACATTATGGGAACACCAGCAGTGTTGCTACACTATTCTATATGATAGTTACATTGTGGGAACACCAGCAGTGTTGCTACACTATTCTATGTGATAGTTACATTATGGGAACACCAGCAGTGTTGCTACACTATTCTATATGATAGTTACATTGTGGGAACACCAGCAGTGTTGCTACACTATTCTATGTGATAGTTACATTGTGGGAACACCAGCAGTGTTGCTACACTATTCTATGTGATAGTTACATTGTGGGAACACCAGCAGTGTTGCTACACTATTCTATATGATAGTTACATTGTGGTAACACCAGCAGTGTTGCTACACTATTCTATATGATAGTTACATTGTGGGAACACCAGCAGTGTTGCTACACTATTCTATATGATAGTTACATTGTGGGAACACCAGCAGTGTTGCTACACTATTCTATATGATAGTTACATTGTGGGAACACCAGGAGTGTTGCTACACTATTCTATATGATAGTTACATTGTGGGAACACCAACAGTGTTGCTACACTATTCTATATGATAGTTACATTGTGGGAACACCAGCAGTGTTGCTACACTATTCTATATGATAGTTACATTGTGGGAACACCACCAGTGTTGCTACACTATTCTATATGATAGTTACATTGTGGGAACAGACGTTATGATTTCTATTCAAATTATTTTTTCTTATGGGGAAACCGTAAACCCGTATGGGTTATACAGCACATGGAGAATGCGAGATAATGAGATTTAATCCAAGGAATAGGAGGAAGTGTTCTTATTCCTTGGACCAAAAGCTCTTCAGCAACAAGGGTACGAATCTTACGTAAATCTATATTTTGAGATTAAGTACATCATAATCTCTTTTCCCAATCCTAGTGATGCTACCGAACGGCTCTTGCTTCAAGGAAGTGGAGCAACTCGTCCATTTCTTAAATTCCCCCTCCCAATAACATCCCATTTCCCAAGCACCTCCCCATATCCCCGTAAACATAATTATCTACCCACGATAAATGCCTCCGTAAAGGCCGTGTAAATTGCCTAGAATGAGCCAGAATGGCCATTAATTTCTACCACCTCACTGGGTATGAATGGCTCAGCTATACATAGAAATTTATAGCTGCCTTTAATCTATAGAAAAATATAGAACATGTAATATGTCGGCCCTTCGTATTTTTTTTTTACAAAGATTTATGGGCACTTGTTGAAATATTAAATTTGATTTGCATTTTAAATTTACTGATTTAGGAACATTGTGTAAGTGAAGGTTTTAGTTACACATGTGTAATTGTAGGTTTTAGGTACATATGTGTAAGTACAGGTTTTAGGTTCAGGAATAGGTACAGGAAGACGTTTAATTAAATACAGGTTGAGTAGTAAAAGTGCTGTCAGTCTTTAATATATATTAGTTTACTCACCTAGTTGTGGTTGCAGGGGTCGAGTCATAGCTCCTGGCTCCGCCTCTTCACTGGCCGCTGGGTCTCTCTCTCCGTTCGCCATACCTCTTCTTAAAGCTATGAATGGATCCTGCCACCACTACATCGCTTCCCAAGCTATTCAACTTCCTGACAACTCTGTGACTGAAGAAATACTTCCTAACATCCCTGTGATTCATCTGAGTCTTCAACTTCCAGCTGTGCCCCCTTGTTGCTGTGTCCCATCTCTGGAACATTCTGTCTCTGTCCACCTTGTCAATTCCTCTAAGTATTTCATATGTCGTTATCATGTCCCCCCTTTCTCTCCTGTCCTCCAAAGTCGTCAGGTCGATTTCCCTTAACCTCTCCTCGTAGGACATACCCCTTAGCTCCGGGACTAGTCGTGTTGCAAACCTTTGCACTTTCTCTAGTTTCTTTATGTGCTTGGCTAGGTGTGGGTTCCAAACTGGTGCTGCGTTGTCCAGTATGGGCCTAACGTACACAGTATACAGGGTTCTGAACGATTCTTTATTAAGATGTCGAAATGCTGTTCTTAGGTTTGCTAGGCGCCCGTATGCTGCAGTAGTTATTTGGTTGATGTGCGCCTCAGGAGATGTGCCTGGTGTTATACTCACCCCAAGATCTTTTTCCTTGAGTGAGGTTTGTAGTCTCTGGCCCCCTAGACTGTACTCCGTATGCGGTCTTATTTGCCCTTCCCCAATCATAATGACTTTGCACTTGGTGGGGTTGAACTCCAGGAGCCAATTCCTGGACCAGTCCTGCAGCCTGTCCAGATCCCTTTGTAGTTCTGCCTGGTCCTCGTCCGATTGAATTCTTCTCATCAACTTCACATCATCTGCAAACAGGGACACTTCGGAGGTTATTCCTTCCGTCATGTCGCTCACGAATACCAGAAACAGCACCAGTCCTAGGACTGACCCCTGTGGAACCCCACTCGTCACAGACGAACCATGACTCGTTGCTGTCTTCCTGACAGGTATTCCCTGATCCATTGGAGTGCCTTCCCTGTTATCTCTGCCTGGTCCTCCAGCTTTTGCACTAATCTCTTGTGTGGAACCGTGTCAAACGCCTTCTTAGAGTCCAAGAAAATGCAATCTACCCACCCCTCTCTCTCTTGTCTTACTGCTGTCACCCTGTCATAGAACTCCAGTAGGTTTGTGACACAAGATTTCCCGTCCCTGAAACCGTGTTGGCCGTCGTTGATAAGCTCATTCCTTTCTAGGTGCTCCACCACTCTTCTCCTGACTATCTTCTCCATGACCTTGCATGCTATACAGTCAGTGACACTGGTCTGTAGTTTAGTGCTACGTTTCTGTCTCCTTTTTTAAAAATTGGAACTACATTTGCTGTCTTCCATACCTCAGGTAGTTGCCCTGTTTCGATAGATGTGTTGAAGATTGTTGTTAGTGGTACACATAGAGCCTCTGCTCCCTCTCTCAGGACCCATGGAGAGATGTTATACGGCCCCATCTCCTTTGAGGTATCTAGCTCACTCAACAGCCTCTTCACTTCTTCCTCGGTTGTGTGTATTGTGTCCAACACTTGTTGGTGTGTGTGTGTGTGTGTGTGTGTGTGTGTGTGTGTGTGTGTGTGTGTGTGTGTGTGTGTGTGTGTGTGTGTGTGTGTGTGTGTGTGTGTGTGTGTGTGTGTGTGTGTGTGTGTAATAATTAGACTTACATTCATGGCGTGTGTGTGTGTATTTACCTAATTACTCACCTAATTGTGGTTGCAGGAGTCGAGACTCAACTCCTGGCCCCGCCTCTTCGCTGTCCGCTACTGGGTCTCTGTTCTCCCTGCTCATGTGTGTGTGTGTGTGTGTGTGTGTGTGTGTAATAATTAGACTTACATTCATGGTGTGTGTGTGTGTGTGTTTGTGTGTGTGTGTGTGTTTGTGTGTGTGTGTGTGTGTGTGTGTGTGTGTGTGTAATAATCAGACTTACATTGATGGTGTGTGTGTTCCGACCTTAGGTGGACCAGACATGAGCAATCATGTGTCAATATGTTTCAGACATTTTTCACTTTCCACAAAACATTTGTACATAAAGAACTGAACAAATTTCCGCCTGGAACGCCAGTCTTTATTTATACAAGAGAGATTCACTTCAGCAGCTCAGCGAATACCTGACCTCCAAGGTTATTCTAGTAATTAGTTAAATTTTATGTTAAATAATAAACTCTGGAAAAAAATGTATTGATGTATTAGTTAATTTATCTCCCTGTAGAAAGATGAAATGGATAGCGAGTGACTAAAATTGTCAATTGCACGGGTGAAGGCTTCAACCTGCGGCAGGTGACTCCTCACAGGCCAACGTACCGGCCTGTGAGTTTTAGGATTCACCTACCACAGTTCGAGTCCCACCCGTTCTGTGAGTCGTTTGCAGTCGTGTTATTACGGTATCGTGAGTTTTTAGAATGATATTTGTTGACAAGTGGTCATCTCGTAAGGGCCAGGTCACGCCTAGCGAATGTGAGGTAATCAAGCCTCTTCCAAGGATAGGACAGCTTCAACTCCTTGAATCAAGAGCCCTTCATAGTCATCAAGGTAACCCCCTAAAGTGGTACCTTACCTTGAATTTGTATTATGACACATAATGTAGCGTAAAAATACCAGTGAAAATAGGAAATAAACCCTGAGCCCTTTTATGTGCTTTCACACACACATATCTTCTCTGAAGATGTGTGAGTAAGCACACGAAAGCGCTAAAGTTTTATTTCCTATTTTCACCGTCGTATTTTTACGTATTTGCGATCACACTTCTTATTGTGATTTCTTCCACAATGCAATGCTTGTTCAGACTTAATATTTATATGACCCTCAGAAGGGAGATGATTTCTTGAATGGATACAGATTTTATACTTCAAATGAGGCACAGTAATTCTATTTCTTTACCAGAAGTGCTAATCCCGTGAGGGTCATTCACGGGATTAGCTTGATTCTTCATCCACTAATCAGCAGAGCAGACTAAGGGTTAGGTTAGGTTAGGTAAGATTTGTCAGGAAACATGTTAAGTGTTTCCTGACGTGGGTCTTAGTCATATGATGAACCACAGCTGGAACGTTTGGTCATCTGACCGAGGCCTTCCACTGGCTTACGAATCCACTCCTTTAAAAATTATTTTCATGATTGAAATAATCAATATTACAAGGCATTTTAAGACATTTGTGGACTTACTGCGGTTTTCTGTGCTAAAAATCACACCAGAAAGCTTGTAACAGTATTCCTATACCAGGCCACAAAATATACCTATTTTTCTATACATATCAAGGATCAAGTGTACCCAAAATTAAGATTACAGTGGCCCTATAAGTGGCCCGAAAAATTACAGCTCTCTGTATACTTCAGAAAGATTCAGTGTAGCCAATATTATGATTATAGTGTCCCTATAACAGGCCGGAAAAAAATATTGGTTCTCTGTATACCTCAAAAAGATTCAGTGTAGCCAATATTATGATTACAGCGTTGCCATACCAAGCAAAAAATTAGGTAAGAAAGTACCTACTTAACCAGAGAGTGGTTATGTTGGTAAAAAATACAACACCGTTGTGTAATCTAGTTAATGGCCAATAGGATACACAGGCTTGGGTTTTTCATTACGACAATTAGAGAAAATCCACGTAATGGGTACTACAAACATTGTTTTTCACTTAGTTCATTAAACCAATTTGTAAGTGCAATTAATTTTTAATTCAAGACACAAAATCAATATTCATTATTCTTTGTTGTATAAAAACACTGTGAGCAAAGTTTTTTTTATAAGCAAAGCTTAACTCTAAGTAGAGCTTTATCAAGAGGAGCAAAAAGGAACAATACGGTGCCCCGTGGCCTGGTGGCTAAAGGTCTCGCTTCACACAGCGACGGTCTGAGTTCGATTCACGGCGAGGGTAGAAACATTAGGCTTGTTTCTTTACACCGGTTGTCCATGTTCACCCATCAGTAAAATGGGTACCTGGGTGTAAACATAGACTTAAGGGGATTTAAATCTTGTAAACATAGACTTAAGGGGATTCAGATCGTATAAACATAGACTTAAGGGGATTCAGATCTTGTAAACATAGACTTAAGGGGATTCAGATCGTATAAACATAGACTTAAGGGGATTCAGATCTTGTAAACATAGACTTAAGGGGATTCAGATCGTATAAACATAGACTTAAGGAGATTCAGATCTTGTAAACATAGACTTAAGGAGATACAAACCTTCTAAACAGACCTGAGGAGATGCAAATCTTTTACACTGACCCAGTCTGTACTCTGGTCTATGTTGACAGGACGTAGAATTAAGTACTGGCCTCCTGGCTTATTTTGTTGCTTTTATCAACTGGTTCTCGCAAAGCTTCTAGTTTGTCTCTTATTAAAGTCACTACAGCTTTTGTAAGAACTTGTTGAAAAGCAACATAATGACGGTCAATAATTGGATCTATTCATTGTTGCATATTCATTTTCCTAAGCAATATATAATAATAATAATAATAATAATAATAATAATAATAATAATAATAATAATAATAATAATAATAATAATAATAATAATAATAATAATATTATTATTATTATTATTATTATTATTATTATTATTATTATTATTATTATTAGTAGTAGTAGTAGTAGTAGTAGTAGTAGTAGTAGTAGTAGTAGTAGTAGTAGTAGTAGCAGCAGTAGTAGTAGTAGTAGTATCAGTATCAGTATCAGTATCAGTATCATTAGTATTAGTATTATTAGTATTAGTATTATTATGGTATACACAGAAGAGAAATCATTTAGTGGACTTTATTTTAGCGAGTTTACTGGCAGCTGTATCAGCTGAGGCGGCACCAGCTGTTTGAGCAGCAGCAAAAACAGCAGTAACAGCTGCTAGAGCAGCACCAACAGGGACTGCTACATCAAGGAAGGACAATGCAAACCAATTAACAGCATTAACAACGGAAACAACGGCCCATATAATTAGTTTAACTGTTGCTGATAAACTTCGTATGACTGTTGATGCATTCATGCACGCCCTCGCACGCCCTCGCACGCCCTCGCACGCCCTCGCACGCCCTCGCACGCCCTCGCACGCCCTCGCACGCCCTCGCACGCCCTCGCACGCCCTCGCACGCCCTCGTACGCCCTCGCACGCCCTCGCACGCCCTCGCACGCCCTCGTACGCCCTCCTCGTACGCTCTCCCTCGCAACTACATACACACACACACACACACACGAGTCAGAGGGATGTTAGGAAGAATTTTTTCAGCCTTAGAATTGTTAGGAAGTGGAGCAGTCTGGAGAGTACACAGCTTTAAGATGTGATACGACAAGGTTCTTGTACCCTGGAGAGAGTAGACCTAGTGGTGACCAGCAAGAGCCGGGGGCCAGGAGCTGTGACTCGACCCTTGCAGCCACATATACTTTACTAAATATAGGTTAGTACACACGTCCATACACACACACACACCCACACACACACACACACATACACACACACACACACACACACACACACACACACACACACACACACACACACACACACACACTTCACCATTATTCGTAACTTATTCTCTGCTCATTTAAAGAGAATTTTTTTTCTACATTTTTCAAGTAAATTCCTTTGACATTCCATATTTCTCACGCCTGTCCAGATTTTTTTTATTAAATATCGATAAATGTCAAATATTCCCATGAACCTGTGAATAAAAGAGAGATTTATTTTTTTGATTGCTAAAAAAAACTGGTCTGTAAAAATATAACATTCTAATAGGAGGAGGAGACAGGGAAAAATGAAGATAGGAAGGGCGAAGAACGATAGGGAAAGAGGAAAAGAAAGGGGATGAAAGAGGGAAAGAGGAAAAATAAGCCATGTGTGAGTGAGAAAGAGAGAAATAGAGAGATTAATCTAACCTTGCATAACCCTCGTGTAAGAGAGAGAGAGAGAGAGAGAGAAGAGAGAGAGAGAGAGAGAGAGAGAGAGAGAGAGAGAGAGAGAGAGAGAGAGAGAGAGAGAACAGTGATAATGAAGAATCATATCGTTTGTATACGTTACGGAATATTATCATCATTATTATTATTTAGGAGTAGTAGTAGTAGTAGTAGTAGTAGTAGTAGCAGTAGTAGTAGTAGTAGTAGCAGTAGTAGTAGTAGCAGTAGTAGTAGCAGTAGTAATAGCAGTAGTAGTAAGCAGTAGAAGCAGTAGCAGTAGTAGTAGTAGTAGTAGCAGTAGTAGTAGTAGCAGTAGTAGTAGCAGTAGTAATAGCAGTAGTAAGCAGTAGCAGCAGTAGCAGTAGTAGTAGTAATATTAATAAACTGAAAGTGAACAGCTAAACCCGTAAGGCTCATACAGCACCTGAGGAACGAAGGTAATCAGGTTTGATCTGAAGACCAGGCTATAGCATCTCTAATTCCCTACTAAAAGATCAATTTACCGTCATCAACACCCTTTCCTTGCATCAATTCCAGTATAATTTCATACCTCTAAACAATTCCAAGAAATTAAACAAAAAAATTCCTTTTCATGTTCCACATTGTTTCTTATTTACCTCAGATGTTTGATGATTCTGTAATTCTCACAATCTCAAGACTCTATGTAATGTAATTTAGGACCGGAATCTGAAAGCATTTTCAAGGTGGTGTGGACAAGAGTGCCGGAGAGTGTCAGTATTGATTTTTATGCACTGTTCATGAGCATTCCTGCCAGGATACCTCACCTTCACTTAGCTTGATGAGGAATGTTTGAGAGAGAGAGAGAGAGAGAGAGAGAGAGAGAGAGAGAGAGAGAGAGAGAGAGAGAGAGAGAGAGAGAGAGAGAGAGAGAGAGAGAGAGAGAGAGAGCGAGAGACAGACAGACAGACAGACAGACAGTCAGACAGAAAGACAGAGAAACAGACAGAATTTTCAGTAATGAGACAAGTGAGATTCTATTGCTCTGTTTATTCATATGAGAGATTTTAACCATCCAATTGATTTTCAAAATGGTGAGAAAGTTATATCCAGCAAGTCCATGGTTGACAGGAATATAATAGAATCATGTTTCATAAAAAGTAGCTGATGACCTTCAATACTGTCTCCTTTTAACACACCTACCAACTAATGTACCATCTTCCACATTTCACTAATTACCTTGCTCTTGTAGCTTTTCTCAACCTCTCTCTCTCTCTCTCTTTCTCTATTTTATAATCTCCCAGAAACTGGCTAAAAGTGTCTCACTCGTTCTTCCATTCTCCTAATTCTCATTCTCATTCTCTCCCTCTTTTAATGTACTTCCCCTATATTCTTTTTCACTTTACATACATATATATATCATTTATCCTATATTCTTTACCATCATTTTCACCCCAGTCATTTCCCCATTTTTCATTGCTTATTTAATATCTTTTCTTCTCCAAATACTTTGCATTTTTGTATGTTATTGATGAAAATTCATATATATATATATATATATATATATATATATATATATATATATATATATATATATATATATATATATATATATATATATATATATATATATATATATATATGAACGAGAAAATGAAATTTATGTAGAAATGTAGATGGTAATCTTATAAACTATCGTGTTGATGTCGGCAGACTTCTCATTGATGTTTTTCAACTCTGATTGATGTCAATATACCTAGCACTGATGTGGAAAATTACGTTCATGTTGTCTTGTTAATGAACCTTGAACGTAGAAAGTAGAACCTTGAACCACAAGACGTATCTGACCTTGAACCACACGAGGTATGGAGCTTTGAACCACACGACGTATAGAACCTTGAACCACACGAAGTATGGAACCTTGAACCCACACGAGGTATACGACCTTGATACACACGAGGTGTTGAACCTTGAACCACACGAGGTATGGAACTTTGAACCACACGAGGTATGGAACCTTGAACTATAAGAAGTACAGAACTTTGAACCACACGAGGTGTTGAATACTACAAATAGAACGTTGAACTACAAGAGGAATACAACTCAACTTTAATAGGTTTTAACACAAATTAAGTACACCCTAGAGAGAGAGAGAGAGAGAGAGAGAGAGAGAGAGAGAGAGAGAGAGAGAGAGAGAGAGATCACAGGTAAGTGCATCTACTTAGTTTTCGGAAACTGGGAGATTAATTTAGGTATTTTTTATTCTCTCTCTCTCTCTCTCTCTCTCTCTCTCTCTCTCTCTCTCTCTCTCTCTCTCAGTTATGATATGGTCGAGAATCCCATTATATGTTAATTAAATTTAAGCTTTTTCTTTATTTCTCGTATTGTAAAAGATGTATTTAATGTCTTAAACTTTTTAAGACTTTTAGAGGCAAGATAATACATGTTGAAGATTGAAAATATTTAAGAAATTTTGTGGGTGTTACAGTGTGTAAGGTGGGTGTTACAGCGTGTGTAAGGTGGGTGTTACAGTGTGTAAGGTGGGTGTTACAGTGTGTGTAAGGTGGATGTTACAGTGTGTAAGGTGGGTGTTACAGTGTGTGTAAGGTGGATGTTACAGTGTGTAAGGTGGGTGTTACAGTGTGTGTAAGGTGGATGTTACAGTGTGTAAGGTGGGTGTTACAGTGTGTGTAAGGTGGGTGTTACAGTGTGTAAGGTGGGTGTTACAGTGTGTATAAAGTAGGTGTTACAGTGTGTAAGGTGGGTGTTACAGTGTGTAAGGTGGGTGTTACAGTGTGTGTAAAGTGGGTGTTACAGTGTGTATAAAGTGGGTGTTACAGTGTGTATAAAGTGGGTGTTACAGTATGTAAGGTGGGTGTTACAGAGTACAGAGTGTAAGGTGGGTGTTACAGTGTGTATAAGGTGGGTGTTACAGTGTGTGTAAGGTGGGTGTTACAGTGTGTAAGGTGGGTGTTACAGTGTGTAAGGTGGTTGTTACAGTGTGTGTAAGGTGGGTGTTACAGTGTGTGTAAGGTGGGTGTTACAGTGTGTGTAAGGTGGGTGTTACAGTGTGTAAGGTGGGTGTTACAGTGTGTGTAAGGTGGGTGTTACAGTGTGTAAGGTGGGTGTTACAGTGTGTGTAAGGTGGGTGTTACAGTGTGTAAGGTGGGTGTTACAGTATGTAAGGTGGTTGTTACAGTGTGTGTAAGGTGGGTGTTACAGTGTGTGTAAGGTGGGTGTTACAGTGTGTGTAAGGTGGGTGTTACAGTGTGTAAGGTGGGTGTTACAGTGTGTGTAAGGTGGGTGTTACAGTGTGTAAGGTGGTTGTTACAGTGTGTGTAAGGTGGGTGTTACAGTGTGTGAGGTGGTTGTTACAGTGTGTGTAAGGTGGATGTTACAGTGTGTGTAAGGTGGGTGTTACAGTGTGTGTAAGGTGGGTGTTACAGTGTGTAAGGTGGTTGTTACAGTGTGTGTAAGGTGGGTGTTACAGTGTGTAAGGTGGGTGTTACAGTGTGTGTAAGGTGGGTGTTACAGTGTGTGTAAGGTGGGTGTTACAGTGTGTGTAAGGTGGGTGTTACAGTGTGTAAGGTGTGTGTTACAGTGTGTGTAAGGTGGGTGTTACAGTGTGTGTAAGGTGGGTGCTACAGTGTGTAAGGTGTGTGTTACAGTGTGTGTAAGGTGGGTGTTACAGTGTGTGTAAGGTGGTTGTTACAGTGTGTATAAAGTGGGTGTTACAGTGTGTAAGATGGGTGTTACAGTGTGTGTAAGGTGGGTGTTACAGTGTGTGTAAGGTGGGTGTTACAGTGTGTGTAAGGTGGGTGTTACAGTGTGTAAGGTGTGTGTTACAGAGTACAGAGTGTAAGGTGGGTGTTACAGTGTGTATAAGGTGGGTGTTACAGTGTGTGTAAGGTGGGTGTTACAGTGTGTAAGGTGGGTGTTACAGTGTGTGTAAGGTGGGTGTTACAGTGTGTGTAAGGTGGGTGGTAGAGTGTAAGGTGGGTTTTACAGGGTGTGTAAGGTGGGTGTTACAGTGTGTGTAATTTGGATGTTACAGTGTGTGTAAGGTGAATTTTGCAGTGTGTGTAAGGTGGATATTAGTGTGAGTGAGGTGGATATTTCAGTGTATGTAAGGTGGATTTTACACTGTTAGGTGAAAGTTACAGTGTGTGAGGTGGATACTGCAATGAAAGGTGGATGTTTTGTGTGTGGTTGAAGTTACAGTGTGTGTGTGTGGTGGATATTACAGTTACCACTTAATGCTACAGTGCATATCCAAGATGTACCAATTTGTACTCTATTTTTTTGTTAAGCAAAATGCATTTAAAAAAAAAATTGTCCTTACGTGAGATTTAAATCATTTAGGTCCTGCCTGACCCTCTTTCCAGTTTTCATTCGATGCACAAATAATCGTTTCAAAATTTCACGGAACTTGGAATGATTTTACAAACTCATCATTAGCGTTCAGGCAAAAAATTCTGGCATTTCGAATTTTTTAGACTCGGTTTAGTGATTAGTTTTATTTCGCAGTAGATGGTTTATATAGGTGTTACATTAGTCACTTCTCCATTGTTTTATTGAGGTTTTTTTAAAGTTTAATTATTAAAGTTAAAGCAAGTAATGGGAGGTCAATTTGCATGCCTGTTGCAGCAGCTGCGTACTTTGCTGAAAAAATGTGGCTGATATGAAAGAATCCTTTAAATACAGCGTTTCGCCCGAGGTTTGGCTTTATCAACTACTTTATAGGATTGAGTAAATACATGTACAACTCTTGGGTATCTTACTGAGGAAACGTTTCGCCACACAGTGGCTTCATCAGTCCAATACAAAGGAGAACTGTGCAGATCAAAAGGAGTTTGAGGTTATCAGTTCCTGAGCTTGACGTCGATGTAGTCAATCCATCAATAATGGACTGATTACATCGACCCCAGGCAGAGGGACTGATTACCTCGTATTTTCTATTTACTTCTACAGTCTTCTCATTATGCCCCTGAATTTGTATTGATAAAGCCACTTGATGGCAAAACGAATACAAATATACACAGATATACTATTCATGAACACAGGTGAGAGTTGGGGATGGGTGTTATTTGTATGTTAAGATTATTATGTGATCGCGAATGTGGGTAATAGATCCAACCAAAGTATACATTCGTACATTTCACTGTGTTGTTCAGTAGGTGAGGTGGATCAATGCTGCTTCCAAAATTCGTTGTCGTGAAGTAACAGCTGTGCTTGACTGTGTATGCGTTGTTGGTTGTATCCCTCCTGCAGGAGTATGTTCCTGAAGGCGTGTCTGAAGTTCTTTGTCGGTCTCCCTAACTTAGAATTTATCGCCTCCGCCACATGGTAAGTTATTCATTCTGCTATAGTGGAGTCTTTCCAATGTATATGGAAGCTTTCTGTTGTATGTGGTATTCTTTCTGTTACATATGGAAGGTTTTCTGTTGTGAGTGGAAAGCTTACTGTTGTATGTTTGCAGGAGTGGATGTGTGATGGACTAGGTTGGTGACAACCTCCTTACTGAATTCCTAGTCTTCTAAAAGTTATTCATCACTGCAAATTGGGAGTTTTTGGAGGAAGGTAAATATGGTAACTTTTCGCTTGTTCCCTTGAAATTATACTTCCTGCCTTTCGCATAACTTCTGCCATAATAATTCTTCCATACACTGTAACTGGTATACTTAACAGGTTTAGTCCACAATAATTCTTAAATGAGGTTAGGTGAGATTATTGTCAATTAAAAGAAATTATCTTTAATAAAATAAATTATCATTCTGTAAACATTTTTATTTAAAAAAAAAAGTTTAAGGGAGTTCGGTATATATATATATATATATATATATATATATATATATATATATATATATATATATATATATATATATATATATATATATATATATATATATATATATAATATATATATATATATATATATATATATATATATATATATATATATATATATATATATAATAATATATATATATATATATATATATATATATATATATATATATATATATATATATATATATATATATATATATATATATATATATATATATATGTGTGTGTGTGTGTGTATTCTTATATCATAAAGCCCATTGATACTGTGCATAGCTCTTCCTTACCTCTTGCAACATGAGCAGCGACCCACACATGTGGGGATGTAGAGACCTGTCCCTCACCCGTGACACCCCAGACACATATACTTCGCATATTGCAAACCAAACGTTCACAAAGAAATTCCGTCTCACGTATTTTTGTGCAACGTGTAACGTGGCCCAGAGAGCGAATGCAGTTTGCTGGCACAGCGGGTGGCAAACTCCTCGGATATCGCTATACATTTCCTATTGCATTCTCTCATATATTACTTCAGGTTATTTACCAGGGAAGGGTATGTATTGGCGTGGCTCCATAGAAATGGTGAGACCTGCAAATGTGCTCCTGTCTCAATGGTGGAGCAAGTATTTTCTCTGTCTCTTAGTGCAGCTGTGAGCAGGTCTTTCCCTCCCTCTTTCTCTCTCTCTCTCTTTCTCCCTTTCTTTTCCCCTCCCATTTCCTCTCCCACTCTTTCCTCTTTTATCGTGAAAGACCTAAGCGTTGCGATGCCAGATCGTTCAGTTAGTCAATCCGGTCCTTTTACTTTTCATTCCTCTTCCTTAATTTCAGATACTGCAAAGAGCCTTTAATCATACCATTTAAAAATAGATTTCCGAAACTAGAGTATTATTGTGAGGTATATGTATGTGTCTGTGTGTGTATTTAATTGTTATTTCCTATATAGAGTGAACATTTAGGAATATAGATATGGACAGTATAATAACCTATGTAATATGTCAAGCTATCTTATTAATAAAAATAAGATAGATATATTTATCAAATTTCCTTAATTTGCTTTTAACAGATAACTGGACTGTAGATATAATTCCAGATGTACTCCTGTAAACCCTTTTGGGGCCTAGTTCCTAGGGCCTCATGTGTAGCCATATGCTCTTGCACTACCCTCATTATTTGTAGCACGTAAATACATTTATTTCCTCTTTATTATAACCTTAAATTTGGTGTTCAGATTCCTTATTTATTACTTTTATTATAATTATGATGCTCTTTTTCAATTCACTTTTAGTTCCCATATTTTAAAACAAATTTCATACTTCTAAATTTTTGGGGATTTTCTTCAGAGTCGTTTGTCAACATTTCTGATTGTTAATGAATAAGACACATTGGGAACACTTTAGTAATTGAATTTGCACAGCAGACTTCAGCAGTCGACTGATGAAGTCTGCTGCCCCGGCTACACGAATCAACACCTTACTGTAGAAATTGTGGACTCATTAACCTGTAGATATTGTATTCCATTTACAATATTACTACTGACTGTAGATGGCAACTCGAACTTTATATAAGATGCGTTATTTTTAAGTACCGCATTTCTCCGTGAAACACCAGCGCCATCTATAAACGCGAAAAACATCCACGGTGACCTTCGCTATTTTGGACTACGACAGAAGAAAATTGTGGAAAAATATCTCAGTTCTTTCATGCACTAACCTGAGTCTCTCTCATCTCACAAACAAGAGATTAAAACTTTCCTCAACATATCACCTATTCCATTATTTTCTCATTCGTATTGTCATGTGTTTTTTTCCACTTCAGAACAAAATATGATGCAGTTTCTTTTTGTTTCTGTAACTTGGTTCACTTGTTTCATTATCCACACTTGAGCCATTTATGATTTTCCCTTTCTAATCTCCCTCGTCTATATAATTTCTGTCTTTCCAATTGCTATATTAATCACAAATCTGACATATACTTTACCTGGTATATTGTGTAATCCAGAAATACTCTAATGTGATTCTTTCAATTTTTTTTTCCTTTATACGAAGATACGTCACATTAATTTTGCCAATCCCTATGAACCGCCGCTCCATGTAAACACCGCGGTTCATAGGTTCACGTGTGTATCAATCACTAAGACACTTTATCCCCACTTACTTTAAGCATTTTATTCTTGATTCCATATATTCCTCATCTCACCTTGATTATCATCTGGCTTCTCACTCATCTGATGAGTGACGGTGTTCATACTCCATATCATCACTGGAAACTCTTCAAGCCAGGAACAATATTTTGAAAAAAAAAAGTTAGAATGAACATCCCTTGGCTCCAGTAAGTCCTTCCTTCTGATGTTTATAAGCACTTGGCATACCTATATTAAGCTTAGGAAAGGAACTCAACTAACAGTATACATGTATTTAGTACTGAGCCACTCCGATTGGTTTAATTTGTTAAGGTGAGATAGCCTTATCGAAATCTTTATTGAATAGTATTAACTATCAATACCTTGCCCAGTTGACGTACACAGAAGACCTGAATATGTTACCTGGAGGGGAATTTATCTGTAGCTTCTGCACCTTAAGTTAATGTTGAGTTGTACCCAATGGGTCCCCTGCTGAAGTTGAGGTACAGCTACTGGGCTTCTTGAATCCCATCCACCAATTTTTTCTAACCTTTTCCCAAAGCTACCTAAGAATTTGCTTCAACACTCATGGGGTGTTCTGATGGGGTGTATCAGATGGGGTGTATCAGGTGGGGTGTATCAGATGGGGTGTATCAGATGTATTTCCCTGATGGTACAGTGACCAACATACATCTAGCTTATTGAATAACAAAGCAATAGTTTCTTAGATCGTTTATATATAATGCTTAGATATATTTTCTGGCCATGTTAAATAAATCAATTATGCTGTTAATGTGACCTGTTTTTCGCTGCTACTGTTGCATTAGCCTTTGTAGCAACCGTTGCTGTTGTATTGGTTTTCCTATCCCTTGTTACTGTTGCTGTTGCAATTTCTGTTGTATTAATACTACTATTGGAGCCATATTTTTTTATGGACCCCGTTGCTGTTGATTATTTATTGCTGTTTCTGTTACTGTTGCTATTGTGCTGTTGCTTTCGTTGCGACTACTGTTTACCATACAGATACTGTATTAAAGGTTACTGTCAGTGCGTTTGCTGCTGTTTTTTTCTGGTTCTGTTGCTGCATACTGTTTCCTCTGTTGAAACTCTTGCTGTTATTGCTGTTGCTACTTTGTCTAATGCTCATATCCTTGCTGCTTTCCTAGCTGCTACTCTCGCTGAAGCTTTTACTGCTGTCGCTGTTGTTGTTACTGTTTGTCCTTGTGTTCCCGTTACAGCTTTTGTTTAGTTTTGCCACTGCTGTTGTTACTGACTTCACTATAATGATGGTCTTGTTATTGCTGTTGCGATTACTTCTACCTTTGCTACTTTTATTGCTATTGTTGCTGCTACTGATACTTTTGCTTGTTCTCCTGTTGTTCAGGTTCCTGCTGTTGCTGTTGTTAAAGCTGCTACTGTCTTGGCAACTGTCGATGCTGTTATTGCTGTTCATGCTGTTTATTTCGCTAACGTTCACGTTAATTTTGTTGTTGCAGCAGTGACTGTTACAGTTACTGTTGCAACTGCTGTTGCTACTCATATTATTGCAGTTGCATCTGTTATAATTTGTGATGCTAATTGCTGTTGTTTGCGCTGAGCATGTTCAACTTTACTGCTCTTGTTGCATGCAATGCCTCTGCTGTTGCTGGTGCTGCTGGTGCTGGTGCTGCTGTTGCTGGTGCTGCTGGTGCTGTTGTTGCTGGGGCTACTGTTGCTGGTGCTGCTGGTGCTGTTGCTGCTGTTGCTGGTGCTGCTGTTGCTGGTGCTGCTGTTGCTGGTGCTGCTGGTACTGTTGCTGTTGCTGCTGTTGCTGTTGCTGCTGTTGCTGCTGTTGCTGGTGCTGCTGTTGCTGTTGCTGCTGTTGCTGGTGCTGCTGTTGCTGGTGCTGCTGTTGCTTCTGTTGCTGGTGCTGCTGTTGCTGGTGCTGCTGTTGCTGGTGCTGCTGTTGCTGGTGCTGCTGGTGCTGTTGTTGCTGTTGCTGGTGCTGCTGTTGCTGGTGCTCCTGTTGCTGGTGCTGCTGTTGCTGGTGCTGCTGGTGCTGGTGCTGTTGTTGCTGTTGCTGCTGTTGCTGCTGTTGCTGGTGCTGCTGGTGCTGCTGTTGCTGGTGCTGCTGGTGCTGTTGCTGCTGTTGCTGTTGCTGTTGCTGCTGTTGCTGGTGCTGCTGTTGCTGGTGCTGCTGGTGCTGCTGTTGCTGGTGCTACTGTTGCTGGTGCTGCTGTTGCTGGTGCTGCTGTTGCTGGTGCTGCTGTTGCTGGTGCTGCTGGTGCTGTTGCTGCTGTTGCTGGTGCTGCTGGTGCTGCTGTTGCTGCTGTTGCTGGTGCTGCTGTTGCTGGTGCTGTTGTTGCTGGTGCTGCTGTTGCCGGTGCTGCTGTTGCTGGTGCTGCTGGTGCTGCTGTTGCTGTTGCTGGTGCTGCTGGTGCTGCTGTTGCTGTTGCTGCTGCTTGTGTTTAGTATGTTCAACATCACTGCTCTTGTTGCATGCATTACGTTCAGTGTCTGCTGGTGCTGTTGCTGGTGCTGTTGCTGGTGCTGTTGCTGTTGCTGCTGGTGGTGTGTCACTGCTGGTGTCATCTATGTTGTGGTTGTCGTTGATAGTGGTGGTGTTGGAACACCACCTGCTACCCATGTCCATCTGTTCTCGTTACCGATATTCCATTTTCAGCTTCCCTCTCGTGGTATTGCGATCTCTCTCTATGTCTCTCTCTCTCTCTCTCTCTCTCTCTCTCTCTCTCTCTCTCTCTCTCTCTCTCTCTCTCTCTCTCTCTCTCTCTCTCTCTCTCTCTCTCTCTCTCTCCCCTCTCTCTCTCTCTCCCTCTCTCTCTCTCCCTCTTTCTCTACAATACAAATCTTGCAATATTTAACTAGTGTTGCTTTGGATTTAAAAGTCGTAATTACAACGGTGACGAAACAAATCAATGTGTAAAACAAACATTTACTGGGGCAACGTTTCGCCCAGTATAGATCTTATATATATATATATATATATATATATATATATATATATATATATATATGATACTTATAATTCTGATATTAATTAAATGTACATTTTATTAACCCTTCAACGCCATTTCGTGGGCACTGTGTACAGAGTTAGTATTATTTTGCCATTTTCAACCTCGTGTGATAGCTGTGTTAAGTTGGAAAGCCATTTATTGCAAGTCAAATTATCCACACCTGTCATTTTGACTGCGCAGTTAGGGCGGAAAGCCTTTTATTGCTAAGGCAAACTGTAATTGTTATTACGGAACCTTTTAAGCTGAAAATCCACTTATTGCAAAGATTTTATAAGTATTTTTTCAGTTCATTTACCCGGATTCTTTAAATGTTTTGGCTGCCTTTTCAACATTTCATTTAAATGATATGTTATATGTATATATGTCTGTTATATATTATATTATATCTTATATTCTCTTCAGAAAGAGAATATAAGATATAATAATTTATAAATTAATTATATTTAAAAATAAATGTAAAAGAAATAAAAGAAGAGGCAAAAATGCAAGACCAGGAAGATAAAAGGGTAGAAAAAAAGGGCCATAAAAATAAAGATGGAAAAGGAGGGGGAAAGGGAAGAGAAGAAATTGAATAGCATCAGTAAGGAAGAGAGGAAGGGGGATGAGACAAGAACGATATCGATATTAATAAGATGAGGGTAAAGAAGGTGGGTTATTACCTCGAGAAAGGAACCGCCAGAACCAATAACATATTTGATCATAGGGAATAATGATAGCAATATTAGGTAGGACACGCACACACACACACACACACACACACACACACACACACACACACAGACGGAGTACAGCCTAGGGGGCCAGAGACTGCAAACCTCAATCAAGGAAAAAGATCTTGGGGTGAGTATAACACCAGACACATCTCCTGAGGCGCACATCAACCAAATAACTGCTGCAGCATATGGGCGCCTAGCAAACCTAAGAACAGCATTCCGACATCTTAATAAAGAATCGTTCAGGACCCTGTACACTGTGTACGTTAGGCCCATATTGGAGTATGCAGCACCAGTTTGGAACCCACACCTAGCCAAGCATGTGAAGAAGCTCGAGAAAGTGCAAAGGTTTGCAACAAGACTAGTCCCGGAGCTAAGGGGTATGTCCTACGAGGGGAGGTTAAGGGAAATCGACCTGACGACACTGGAGGACAGGAGAGATAGGGGAGACATGATAACAACATATAAGATACTGAGAGGAATTGACAAAGTGGACAGAGACAGAATGTTCCAGAGATGGGACACAACAACAAGGGGACACAGATGGAAGTTGAAGACTCAGATGAATCACAGAGATGTTAGGAAGTATTTCTTCAGTCACAGAGTTGTCGGGAAGTGGAATAGTTTAGGAAGCGATGTAGTGGAGGCAGGCTCTATACATAGCTTTAAGCAGAGGTATGATAAAGCTCATGGCGCAGGGAGAGTGACCCAGTAGCGGCCAGTGAAGAGGCGGGGCCAGGAGCTTTGACTCGACCCCTGCAACCACAACTAGGTGAGTACAACTAGGTGAGTACACACACACACACACACACACTAATAAAGACGATTTAAAGAGAAAAACGAAACATTCACGGAAATGAAAAAAAAAAACATTAATGAGAAGTTCTCATTTCGTGGGGATAAAGAGAAAGAGAGAGAACACATGAACATGTACATGGGAGTACATGAGAATACACCTGAATACATCAGAATAAATTGGAATATGAGAACAAAAATGAACAAGAGAGTTCAAAAGTACAATGGAGAATAATATAGTATATGGAATCAGATGTGATTATAGAAAGGATAACTGGAATTCGTGAGAGCACAAGAAGGTATATAGTACTAGAAGTACATAGTGCTAAGGAGTACAAGGAGGTATATAGTACTAGAGAGTACCAGAGGGTACATAGTGCTAAGGAGTACAAGGAGGTGGATAGTGCTAAGGAGTACAAGGAGGTGGATAGTGCTAAGGAGTACAAGGAGGTGCATAGTGCTAAGGAGTACAAGGAAGTGCATAGTGCTAAGGAGTACAAGGAAGTGCATAGTGCTAAGGAGTACAAGGAGGTGCATAGTGCTAAGAAGTACAAGGAGGTGCATAATGCTAAGGAGTACAAGGAGGTGGATAGTGCTAAGGAGTACAAGGAGGTGCATAGTGCTAAGAAGTACAAGGAGGTGCATAGTGCTAAGAAGTACAAGGAGGTGCATAATGCTAAGGAGTACAAGGAGGCACATAGTGCTAAGGAGTACAAGGAGGTGGATAGTGCTAAGAAGTACAAGGAGGTGCATAGTGCTAAGAAGTACAAGGAGGTGCATAATGCTAAGGAGTACAAGGAGGTGCATAATGCTAAGGAGTACAAGGAGGTACATAGCGCTAAGGAGTACAAGGAGGTGGATAGTGATAAGGAGTACAAGGAGGTGCATAATGCTAAGGAGTACAAGGAGGTACATAGCGCTAAGGAGTACAAGGAGGTACATAGCGCTAAGGAGTACAAGGATAGTGCTAAGTACAAGGAGTACAAGGAGGTGCATAGTGCTAAGAAGTACAAGGAGGTGCATAGTGCTAAGAAGTACAAGGAGGTGCATAGTGCTAAGAAGTACAAGGAGGTGCATAATGCTAAGGAGTACAAGGAGGTGCATAATGCTAAGGAGTACAAGGAGGTACATAGTGCTAAGAAGTACAAGGAGGTGCATAATGCTAAGGAGTACAAGGAGGCACATAGTGCTAAGGAGTACAAGGAGGTACATAGTGCAAAGGAGTACAAGGAGGTTTCCACAAAGATACACACGTTTTGCACAAGTATCCAAAGACGATATCTTTTGCATAGATTAGTTAGGTTAGATAAGGTTTGTCAGTAAACAAAACAAGTGTTTCCGGGTCTTAGTGATATAATGACCCTCCAGTGGAGCTTTTGATCATCTGACTGAGGCCTTCCACTGGCTTACCGGTCCATCTCTTTAAAAACTGTGTAATAATGTATCTTGAATTGGACTGGGCCTTGTACAGACAATGACTGCCATAATTCCAGATCTCATTTACGTTGCTTCCACAGTAGTCTGGTTCCAGCAGCTGATAAACAGAGTGCGACAACCTTGTTAAAACTTTGGTACTCTCATGTGAAGTACTTTTTCCCTTATAGATAAGAGAAGTTGGCAAAATATATTCCAGCAAGCATTTTAAAATTCAGGATATATATTTCAGGGAAAAGTTAATGATGAAATTTCAACGCCTCTGGTTTATGAAGATAGTGACGCGATGCAGAACGTCTGGAGGCTTAAACGTATTATTTGTGTGGAACGATAAACTGGACAGATACGTTAACTATCTGGACTTCTCTAGTTGTGTACAAATGGGGTTGTCTCGAAGCTAAGAGGATCCGCAACCGCAGGATCCGGGTTCAATCCTGAAGTGTGCAGGATGTTGGTCCTGTTTCCTGACGCTTGTTACCCCTGTTCATCTAGAAGTAAATAGATACCTGAGTGCTAATTGACTGTTGTTAATGATATCCTGGGAGTCGTAATGTACCTTAGAGAGGCAGGTGGAGTATTCTGTGAGTCGACAAGTTTTGGAAAGATAAACATAGCAAAAGGAGTGTTGTTACTGTTACGACGTTTCGCTTTGATGAAGTCTGTTGCAGGAGAAACGTCGTGACAAAGTTTCCGTTTGCTACACCAGTCCCTTTCCACCTTAGGGCAATTGACTGAAATAAGCTGAGTTAATAATTAAAAGCTTAATTAAAAGGGAGAATATTTATAGATGAACGTCGTCCCGTGGCCTGGTAGACAACGCTCTCGCCTCACACACTGAGTGTCGGTGGTTCGAACTCCGGCTGGGTGGAAACACTAGACGTGATTTTTTACATCGGTTTTTGTGCACCTAGCAAGCAAGTAGCTATCTGGGTGTTAGCAGACTGGTGTGGGGTGGCATCCTGGAGGACAAGACCACTGTGGAAATAAAACAGACATTCTTCGATAACACACTGACTTGCTTGGGTTATCCTGGGTGGCTAACCTTCCTTACCCTGGGTTATCCTGGGTGGATAACCCTCCCTACCCTGGGTTACCCTGGGTGGCTAACCCTCTCTACCCTGGGTTACCCTGGGTAGCTACCCCTCCCTACCCTGGGTTACCCTGGGTGGCTAACCCTCCCCGGTTTAAAAATCCCAGCAAAATCTTATCTCTTAACCAGCAGCATACATAAACATTCCACTGGGTTAAGATGACGATAACATGAACCTTCTCGTTATTATAGACACTGGTTACAATGCAGAGAAGCCGCCGGATTATTCACCTTCATTGTACACAGTGCTGTGTCGTGGATATTAGGGCAGGAATGATGATCGTGGATATTAAGGCAGGAATGATGATCGTGGATATTAGGGCAGGAATGATGATCGTGGATATTAAGGCAGGAATGATGATCGTGGATATTAAGGCAGGAATGATGATCGTGGATATTAAGGCAGGAATGATGATCGTGGATATTAGGGCAGGAATGATGATCATGGATATTAGGGCAGGAATGATGATCGTGGATGATAAAGTATCGCTCAGTTTGCTAAATTAATCTTTTTACCAAAGTTAACACAGGTTAACTCACAAAACTTAAAAAGTTATTTATGCTAAACAGTAAGTTAGTCACTACTTCACCCAGATTATTGTAATATATGTTGTTGAACTTAGTAAGAATCTAAAAATAATTAAAATATTATTCTCGGTAAAGGGACTTATGCCACACTCTCTATATCTATCTATTCAAAATAACTGGTGGGGGGTTGAGTGATAGCTCTAGACCTTTCATGTTGCAAACAACACATCATCAGGGGCTTGCAATGTTGCAGAAATAGAGCAGAAAATCTAGAATGTTTCGTTCAGCAGAATGGTTCTTTCCAGAGAGAGTCGTTCAGTAGAATGGCTCTTTCCAGAGAGAGTCGTTCAGTAGAATGGCTCTTTCCAGAGAGAGTCGTTCAGTAGAATGGCTCTTTCCAGAGAGAGTCGTTCAGTAGAATAGCTCTTTCCAGAGAGAGTCGTTCAGTAGAATGGGTCTTTCCAGAGAGAGTCGTTCAGTAGAATGGGTCTTTCCAGAGAGAGTCGTTCAGTAGAATGGGTCTTTCCAGAGAGAGTCGTTCAGTAGAATGGGTCTTTCCAGAGAGAGTCGTTCAGTAGAATGGCTCTTTCCAGAGAGAGTCGTTCAGTAGAATGGCTCTATCCAGAGAGAGTCTTTCAGAAGAATGGCTCTTTCCAGAGAGAGTCGTTCAGTAGAATAACTCTTTCCAGAGAGAGTCCTTCAGTAGAATGGCTCTTTCCAGAGAGAGTCCTTCAGTAGAATGGCTCTTTCCAGAGAGAGTCGTTCAGTAGAATGACTCTTTCCAGAGAGAGTCGTTCAGTAGAATAGCTCTTTCCAGAGAGAGTCGTTCAGTAGAATGGCTCTTTCCAGAGAGAGTCGTTCAGTAGAATGGCTCTTTCCAGAGAGAGTCGTTCAGTAGAATGGCTCTTTCCAGAGAGAGTCGTTCAGTAGAATGGCTCTTTCCAGAGAGAGTCGTTCAGTAGAATGGCTCTTTCCAGAGAGAGTCGTTCAGTAGAATGGCTCTTTCCAGAGAGAGTCGTTCAGTAGAATGGCTCTTTCCAGAGAGAGTCGTTCAGTAGAATGGCTCTTTCCAGAAGAGTCGTTCAGTAGAATGGCTCTTTCCAGAGAGAGTCGTTCAGTAGAATGGCTCTTTCCAGAGAGAGTCGTTCAGTAGAATGGCTCTTTCCAGAGAGAGTCGTTCAGTAGAATGGGTCTTTCCAGAGAGAGTCGTTCAGTAGAATGGGTCTTTCCAGAGAGAGTCGTTCAGTAGAATGGCTCTTTCCAGAGAGAGTCGTTCAGTAGAATTGCTCTTTCCAGAGAGAGTCGTTCAGTAGAATGGCTCTATCCAGAGAGAGTCTTTCAGAAGAATGGCTCTTTCCAGAGAGAGTCGTTCAGTAGAATGGTTCTTTCCAGAGAGAGTCGTTCAGTAGAATGGCTCTTTCCAGAGAGAGTCGTTCAGTAGAATAACTCTTTCCAGAGAGAGTCCTTCAGTAGAATGGCTCTTTCCAGAGAGAGTCCTTCAGTAGAATGGCTCTTGCCAGAGAGAGTCGTTCAGTAGAATGGCTCTTTCCAGAGAGAGTCGTTCAGTAGAATGGCTCTTTCCAGAGAGAGTCGTTCAGTAGAATGGCTCTTTCCAGAGAGAGTCGTTCAGTAGAATGGCTCTTTCCAGAGAGAGTCGTTCAGTAGAATGGCTCTTTCCAGAGAGAGTCGTTCAGTAGAATGGCTCTTTCCAGAGAGAGTCGTTCAGTAGAATGGCTCTTTCCAGAGAGAGTCGTTCAGTAGAATGGCTCTTTCCAGAGAGAGTCGTTCAGTAGAATGGCTCTTTCCAGAGAGAGTCGTTCAGTAGAATGGCTCTTTCCAGAGAGAGTCGTTCAGTAGAATGGCTCTTTCCAGAGAGAGTCGTTCAGTAGAATGGCTCTTTCCAGAGAGAGTCGTTCAGTAGAATGGCTCTTTCCAGAGAGAGTCGTTCAGTAGAATGGCTCTTTCCAGAGAGAGTCGTTCAGTAGAATGGCTCTTTCCAGAGAGAGTCGTTCAGTAGAATGGTTCTTTCCAGAGAGAGTCGTTCAGTAGAATGGTTCTTTCCAGAGAGAGTCGTTCAGTAGAATGGCTCTTTCCAGAGAGAGTCGTTCAGTAGAATGGTTCTTTCCAGAGAGAGTCGTTCAGTAGAATGGCTCTTTCCAGAGAGAGTCGTTCAGTAGAATGGCTCTTTCCAGAGAGAGTCGTTCAGTAGAATGGCTCTTTCCAGAGAGAGTCGTTCAGTAGAATGGCTCTTTCCAGAGAGAGTCGTTCCCCCTGTACGAATCTTCCTTGGCTTCCAATTCTATTTCTGCAACATTGCAAGCTCCAGATGTGTTGATTGCAAGAAGAAATGCCTAGAGCTATCATTCAATTCCTCCTCTTCTATCGCTCATTCACAATTTTTGGATCATCTGTCTAAACGTAAATCAAATTTTAAAAAAAATTAGGACAGTTCAACTTATTTCACCGACTCTTTTGTTTTTTAAAAAAGTCACTTAGACACAGATAACATTAACCCGAAAAAAAAAATACTGTTAACCAGAAAAATTTTTTTTTACTATTAACCCGAAAACAAATATTTTTGTTACTGTTAACCCGAAAAAAATAAAAAATAATATTAACCCGAAAAAAATAAAAAATTTAATACTAACCCGAAAAAAATCACATTTTTACTATTAATTTTAGTGTGGCCACCGATGGTCAATCTTCTCGCCAACAATCAATGGCTGAGTATATAAAAAATCATTTACATTTTCTTTTCTTAGGCGTCTTAAGGTTGGAAACAAGGAAAGAATACGAGGAAATGCAGCCTTACTGGCTGCTGGACCAGAGAAATGGACCGTGTGGCTTCTTTTGTTATATCCCCACTCAACACACTAGCGCCACTGTCAAGTGCGGCGCCCAGCGGAAACCAGTGGGGTGGGCAACGGTAGTGAGTGGGGTGGGCAACGGTAGTGAGTGATGTGGGCAACAGTAGTGAGTGAGGTGGGCAACGGTAGTGAGTGGTTTGGGAAACAGTGGCGAGTGGGGTGGGCAACGGTAGTGAGTGGGATGGGTAACAGTAGTGAGTGGGGTGAGCAACAGTAGTAAGTGAGGTGGGCAACGGTAGTGAGTGGGGTGGGCAACGGTAGTGAGTGGGATGGGTAACAGTAGTGAGTGGGGTGGGCAACAGTAGTGAGTGGGGTGGGCAACAGTAGTGAGTGAGGTGGGCAACGGTAGTGAGTGGGGTGGACAACGGTAGTGAGTGGGGTGGGCAACTGTGGTGAGTGGGATGGGCAGCAGTAGTGAGTGGGGTGGGTAACAACAGTGAGTGGGGGTGAGCAACAGCAGTGAGTGTGGTGGGCAACAGCAGTGAGTGGGGTCAGCAACAGCAGTGAGTGGGGTAGGCAACAGCAGTGAGTGTGGTGGGTAACAGAAATGAGTGGGGTGGACAGCATGAGCCCTCTCAAAGTGCCTGAAACACGCTAAAAAAAAAAAGACAGAGCGAAGAGAACCTTGAGAGTAGGCCGTTCCAACCAGCACTTCATGACTTGAACATGTGGGCGAAACGTCGTGCTAATAAAATCATATTAAATGCAGCAAATTTAACAATACAAACAATATCGATGCAAGAACACGTTTAGGACATGTGTAATGACCAATACCTTTGATATACCTGGTGAACCAGACTGTTGCTGTTGGTAATACATAATGAATAATAGCTATGTATAAATATACAAAGAACTCTATATATGATATATTTTACAAATATGAATTTACTGAGGTAATAAAACAAGCTCATTGCTCTTTTATCATTACAAAATTATTTATTAAATACCCAATTTAATTGGAGATGTGTGGGAGTGACAAGAGACGAGACATGACTGAGTGGGTTATTGAGTGGGTTATTGAGTGGGTCGCGATGAGCAAAACACTCACACCCACACAAGCTGCAAATTGGCTTAATGTATTTATTTTACAAAATGATGCAGGTGTAGTGAAGGTTACATATTAAGTAATGCAACATATATGGTTATAAATTGTTAATAGTTTTATAAAAAACAGTAATTTTTAACCTTGTTGAGTGAGCCAGCCAGAACTCCACTCACCTCTTGACTCTCTCTTATTATTTATCTATGTAGCAAATGAGGCAAGCAAGTCATACACACTGTCAAATTTTAGGAACATTTCCATGTGTCACGCAGTCATAAAAGAAATACATACCAATACATGTATAAACGCAAGAGTGCGCACGAATACGTACGCAAAATTCCCCGTTCAATGATGTTTTTTTCTTAGAAAGTGACTCGTTCTGGTTGGTAGTGCGCTAAGCTCACAAGCTAAGGCCCATGGTTTGATTCCCGTGTCTTTGTGGATGTCCTATAAGAAAGATTTTAAACTTGGGTATTACCCTTCGAAGATTATTATTATTATTATTATTTATTATTATTATTATTATTATTATTATTATTATTATTATTATTATTATTATTATTATTATTATTATTATTATTATTATTATTATTATTATTATTATTATTATTACATAAAGAATTTAAAAAGGTGGATAGGGACATAATGTTTCAGAGATGGGTCACAGCAACAAGGGGTCACAATTGGAAGTTGAAGACTCAGATGAGTCACAGGGATGTCAGGAAGTATTTCTTCAGTCATAGAGTTGATAGGAAGTGAAACACTCTGGAAAGTCATGTAGTGGAGGCAGAATCCATACATAGCTTTAGGAAGAGGTTCGATAAAGCTCATGGAGAAGGAAGAGAGTGGATCATGGAGAAGGAAGAGAATGGATCCAGTAGCGACCAGCGTAGAGGCAGGGCTAAGAGCTATGACTCGATCCCTGTAAACATAAATAGGTGAGAACAAATAGGTGAATACACACATACACACACACAATAACCAGTTTCGCTGACCCAGTGATTGCATGGCGACTATAGTGTCATACGAGTGCAACATTGCATGGCGGCTATAGCGTTATACGAGTGCAACATTGCATGGCGGCTATAGCGTCATACGAGTGCAACATTGCATGGCGGCTATAGCGTCATACGAGTGCAACTCACCTGGAACTTGATAGTATCTGTAACGAGATTTTGATACACTGGGAGTTAATTCTCTGTTTTGTAACAGGGTAGCGATGTTACACTGAACGAGTTGTGTGTTACTGTAATGTTTAACGACAGACGATTGTCACTGGGATCATAATCTCTAAGCTTGTTAATTACAGATTAATGAGACATGTGTGCAACATTTTGGAATAATTATTCTGGAAACGTTTCGCCAGCTAGTGGCTTCTTCAGTCCAATGCAAAGAAAGGTGGAAAGTGAGGAGGAGTTTTAGGTAATCTGTCCCTCAGTCTTGAGTCGAAGTGTTCACTTCGTCAGTCTTTGTCAAGACTGATGAAGTGAACTCGGTTACCATCGGTTGGTAAACGTTTTAACATTGGGCAACAAGTCGGTGGAAGAGTTTGCAACAAGTCGCTGGAAGAGTTTGCAACAAGTCGCTGGAAAAGTTTGCACAAACTAACGAAAACTTGAATGTTCAACACATTGCAATTGTCTCTGGCAGCATGAAGGCACCTATCTCTTTAATTAGTTTCACACAGGATGTGAAAGCTACTCGTTTGACCTCACATAAAGACTCGCAGCTCCCAGATTTGGTTCGTCCAGGATTACATTCATGTCGCTAGACCGGTAGGAGTCATACAGTACCTGGCATTAATAACACGCCTCTCATCTGCATTATATAGAGTATTCATGAAGATACGTGACTTTATGAATATCAAATAAGGAGATTTTAACCTTGGATATAACACTAAGGAGATTATTATTATTATTATTATTATTATTATTATTATTATTATTATTATTATTATTATTATTATTATTATTATTATTATTATTATTATTATTATTATTATTATTATTATTATTATGGGATTAAGTCAGGAGTATCTGAGAGAGTTAGAGCTAAGGAAGGGGTAGCAATAATGTTGAAGGATCAGTTATGGAAGGAAAAGAGGGAATATAAATGTGTAAATTCAAGGATTATGTGGATTAAAATAAGGGTCGGATGCGAAAAGTGGGTCATAATAAGCGTGTATGCACCTGGAGAAGAGAGGAGTGTAGAGGAGAGAGAGAGATTTTGGGAGATGTTAAGCGAATGTATAGGAACTTTTGAACCAAATGAGAGAGTAATTGTGGTAGGGGACCTAAATGCTAAAGTGGGAGAAACATGCAGAGAGGGTGTAGTAGGTAAGTTTGGGGTGCCAGGTGTAAATGATAATGGGAGCCCTTTGATTGAACTTTGTATAGAAAGGGGTTTAGTTATAGGTAATACATATTTTAAGAAAAAGAGGATAAATAAGTATACAAGATATGATGTAGGGCGTAATGACAGTAGTTTGTTGGACTATGTATTGGTAGATAAAAGACTGTTGAGTAGACTTCAGGATGTACATGTTTATAGAGGGCTACAGATATATCAGATCACTTTTTAGTTATAGCTACAGTGGGAGTAAAAGGTAGATGGGATACAAGGAAAATAGAATCAGTAAGTAAAAGAGAGGTGAAGGTTTATAAACTAAAAGAGGAGGCAGTTAGGGTAAGATATAAACAACTATTGGAGGATAGATGGGCTAGTGAGAGTGTAGGCAATGGGGTCGAAAATGTATGGGGTAGATTTAAAAATGTAGTGTTAGAGTGTTCAGCAGAAGTTTGTGGTTACAGGCGAGTGGGTGCGGAGGGAAGAGGAGCGATTGGTGGAATGATGATGTAAAGAGAGTAGTAAGGAGAAAAAGTTAGCATATGAGAGGTTTTTACAAAGTAGAAGTGATGCAAGGAGGGAAGAGTATATGGAGAGAAAAAGAGAGGTTAAAAGAGTGGTGAAGCAATGTAAAAAGAGAGCAGATGAGAGAGTGGGTGAGATGTTATCAGCAAATTTTGTTGAAAATAAGAAAAAGTTTTGGAATGAGATTAATAAGTTGAGGAAGCCTAGAGAACAAATGGATTTGACAGTTAAAAATGGGAGAGGAGAGTTATTAAATGGAGAGTTAGAGGTATCGGGAAGATGGAGAGAATATTTTGAGGATTTGTTAAATGTTGATGAAGACAGGGAAGCTGTGATTTCGTGTGTAGGGCAAGGAGGAATAACATCTTGTAGGAGTGTGGAAGAGCCAGTTGTGGGTGTAGGGAAGTTCGTGAGGCAGTGGGTAGAATGAAAGGGGGTAAGGCAGCTGGGATTGATGGATAAAGATAGAAATGTTAAAAGCAGGTGGGGATATAATTTTGGAGTGGTTGGTGCTATTATTTAATAAATGTATGGAAGAGGGTAAGGTACCTAGGGATTGGCAGAGAGCGTGTATTGTTCCTTTGTATAAAGGCAAAGGGGACAAAAGAGAGTGCAAAAATTATAGGGGAATAAGTCTGTTGAGTGTACCTGGTAAAGTGTATGGTAGAGTTATTATTGAAAGAATTAAGAGTAAAACAGAAAGCAGGATAGCAGATGAACAAGGGGGCTTTAGGAAAGGTAGGGGGTGTGTAGACCAAGTGTTTACAGTGAAACATATAGGTGAACAGTATTTGGATAAGGGTAAAGATGTTTTTGTGGCATTTATGGATTTGGAAAAGGCGTATGATAGGGTAGATAGGGGGCAATGTGGCAGATGTTGCAGGTGTATGGAATAGGAGGAAGGTTACTGAAAGCAGTGAAGAGTTTTTATGAGGATAGTGAGGCTCAGGTTAGAGTGTGTAGGAGGGAAGGGACTATTTCCCAGTAAAAGTGGGCCTTAGACAAGGATGTGTGATGTCACCGTGGTTGTTCAATATATTTATAGATGGGGTTGTAAGAGAAGTGAATGCGAGGGTCTTGGCAAGAGGTGTTGGGCTAAAAGATAAAGAAGCAAATACAAAGTGGGAGTTGTCACAGTTGCTTTTTGCTGATGACACTGTGCTTTTGGGAGATTCTGAAGAGAAGCTGCAGAGGTTGGTGGATGAATTTGGTAGGGTGTGTAAAAGAAGAAAATTGAAAGTGAATATAGGAAAGAGTAAGGTGATGAGGATAACAAAAGAATAGGTGACGAAAGATTGGATATCAGATTGGAGGGAGAGAGTATGGAGGAGGTGAATGTATTCAGATATTTGGGAGTGGACATGTCGGCGGATGGGTCTATGAAGGATGAGGTGAATCATAGAATTGATGAGGGGAAAAGGGTGAGTGGAGCACTTCGAGTCTGTGGAGACAAAGAACCTTGTCCATGGAAGTAAAGAGGGGAATGTATGAGAGATAGTTATACCAACGCTCTTATATGGGTGTGAAGCATGGGTGATGAATGTTGCAACGAGGAGAAGGCTGGAGGCAGTGGAGATGTCATGTCTGAGGTCAATGTGTGGTGTGAATATAATGCAGAGAATTCGGAGTTTGGAAATTAGGAGGAGGTGCGGATTACCAAAACTATTGTCCAGAGAGCTGAGGAGGGGTTGTTGAGGTGGTTTGGACATGTAGAGAGAATGGAACGAGACAGAGTGACTTCGAGAGTGTATAAATCTGTAGTGGAGGGAAGGCGGGGTAGGGGTCGGCCTAGGAAAGGCTGGAGGGAGGGGGTAAAGGAAGTTTTGTGTGCGAGGGGCTTGGACTTCCAGCAAGCATGTGTGAGCGTATTTGATAGGAGTGAATGGAGGCATATGGTTTTTAATACTTGACGTGCTGTTGGAGTGTGAGCAAAGTAACATTTATGAAGGGATTCAGGGAAACCGGCAGGCCGGACTTGAGTTCTTGAGATGGGAAGTACAGTGCCGGCACTCTGAAGGAGGGGTGTTAATGTTGCAGTTTTATAACTGTAGTGTAAAGCACCCTTCTGGCAAGACAGTGATGGAGTGAATGATGATGAAAGTTTTTCTTTTTCGGGCCACCCTGCCTTGGTGGGAATCGGCCGATGTGTTAATAAAAAAAAAAATATATTATTATTATTATTATTATTATTATTATTATTATTATTATTATTATTATTATTATTATTATTATTATTATTATTTAAAGGATACGGTGTTAAATACTCATGTTTGATACGAAAAATAACCACAGTGAAAGAATAATGAAATTTCAAGCATATTCTTGATTTCTTACACTGATAATGTGAGATCCCGAAAGCGCTTGGAAATTCCTGTGGGTATTTTTCATACTGCAATATGACCTGGTTACTGTGATCTTATTTCCTACCTGATATATGGAATAATTCGCCCCACACAATGGATAAACAAAATTTTGATTAAGAAGAACCCCTCCCACCCATTTATTAACCTACTCATCCACCCACCTACCCTATACATCCACCCCCACCCATTCACTAAACCTAACCACTTCAGCCTGACTCTTGAAATCGTAATTCCACGATTGCAAACTAACCACGGTACGGGTACGGTTAGAATCCATGGCGGTGGGGTTGGAATCTTTGGCGAGTGAGTTGGAATCCATGGCGGTGGGGTTGGAATCCATGGCGGTGGAGTTGGAATCCATGGCGGTGGGGTTGGAATCCATGGCGGTGGGGTTGGAATCCTTGGCGAGTGAGTTGGAATCCATGGCGGTGGGGTTGGAATCCATGGCGGTGGGGTTGGAATCCATGGCGGTGGAGTTGGAATCCATGGCGGTGGGGAAATCCATGGCGGTGGGGTTGGAATCCATGGCGGTGGGGTTGGAATCCATGGCGGTGGGGTTGGAATCCAGGCCAGTGCGTAAACCACTGGGCCAGCTGGCAACAACAAGAGTCATCCAACTAGGTATAGTTATACACCGTAGGAAGGTTAGCATGGGCCCCATTCCACCTTATCCCACCTATCTAATCCTTTCATCCAAATCCCCCTCTACTCTCTCATCCACCCCTAATCCTCTCATCCAATCACTCCTACTCCTCACTCATCCACAAATCCAACCAATAAAAATAATTCGGGGATATTATTACACTAAGTCGTTAAGGCTGGAACTCTATAAATCTGCGAACGAACAGTTCCGGTGATTAAAGACCACTTAGGACCCTCTTGCTTGGCGTCTGTGCCGCTATGAAAGTCGCATTATCAATTAAGATGAGGACTAAAGTTAGTCTATTATCTGCTAACTGCTGCAGCGTGTTCACTGTGTCTGCCAGTAACTTATCACCTGCATAATTGCCTCGGTCTCTCGTTCCACCTGTTAAGTCAATAGATGGTGACATTTGCAATTATCACATCGTTAGGCAACACCAGTTGTGTGTGTGTGTGTGTGCTCACCAAGTTGTGGTTGCGGGGGTCGAGTCATAGCCCCCCCCCGTGTAGTTTCTAGTTGTCAAAGGCACTTGTCGATAGACACTTCGGCTGATAAACGTGACACACACTGGCTTCTTCAGTCCAATGAAGGAAAAGGTGGAATAGATTCTTATATATTTATTTTGGACTATACAATAAAGTAACTTTACAATAAAATAACTTTTGAGGGGACTAGAGCTTGAGTTTGTCACGGCCAAGCTGGCGGGAGATTCGTCTTTAAAAATTTGCATTTGTGGTCACAGTGGTGGCCTATGCTAACCTTCCTATGGTGTATAAATGTACCTAGTTGGATGAATCTTATTGTATTCAGTTGGCCCAGTGGCTAGCGTGTCGGTCTGGAGTTTTATGATTCTCTGACCACGGGTTCAAGCCCCGCCCGTGGTATGGTTTAATTTACTATTTGCCTGTCCCTCGGGTATGACCTACTTCCACTGGGTAATCCCACCTACCAGTGACAATGTCATCGTCTGCTGCACCTCCTTCACCTGTCGCCAGCATATAAGCACCAGTCTTCTGTGCTCCAGATTCTTCAGGACTACGGTGCTCTCCACCAGCACCAAGGCTGGGGACTGATCACCTCATCTTTTGTATATAGTTCGACTGTCTTCAAATTTATGTCCTTGATTTTGTATTGATAAAGCCACTGGATGGCGAAACGTCTACAATAAAAAAAACACAAATGTTGCACATGTGTCTAAAATTTCCTCTTTACTGCCACTCAGGTATTTCCTTGATGGTCTGAGTTCATGTTTTTTACTATTCATATGTAAATTTGGAGAGACCGAGATCCCCGGAGGAATTTTATTTTTTAATTTACACACCGGCCCCTTTCCCACCAAGGCAGGGTGACCCGAAAAAGAAGAAACACTTTCATCATCATTCACTCCATCACTGTCTTGCCAGAGGCATGCCTATATTACAGTTAAAAAAAATGCAGCATCTCAACACCCGTCTTCATGAGCGCAGGCACTGTACTTCCCACCTCCAGGACTCAAGTCTGGCAAACCGCTTCCCCTGAATCCCTTCAATAAAGTGTATGACTGTCAAGTCATTCATAGATCTATCAAACTTAGCATATACTGCATGATTTTTTTCGAAAAAAATTACGTATTTTTTGCATCAGTAAAAAACTTTTTTAAGACTATTTTGTAAAAGATACATGTGAGGCCTATCATGGTTTATGCAACACTAGAATGAAGGCCTATAATGACGTATGCAGCACCAGTATGAAGGCCTATCAGAGAATGCAGTACAGCATGGAGCCCTATCTTTGAGTATGCAGCACCAGCATGAAGCCCCACTAGGTTATCTTTAATCACTGCTCTGGCGGCTGCTTCCCCCTGTCAATATTATATATTTAAGATTCTCAAGGGACGCTTGCGTTCCAAGGCTGCGTCTCCTCCTACCTTGAAGGTGGATTACCTTGGCGTAAGTGAAGGGCACTTCATTCCTTTAATTACATCTAACTCATCCTTAATCCGGATCGAACATCATTACACTCCATTCCCCAGGTACTGCACAACCCTTATAAATTAACCTCTTAAGATAATACTAATAGTAGTAGTAATAATAGTACTAGGAGTTCTAGTAATAGTAGTAGTGGTATTAGTAGTAGTAGTGGTAGTAGTAGTAGTAACAGTAGTGGCAGTAATAGTAGTGGTAGTAATAGTAGTAGTCGTAGTAATAGAAGTAGTAGGAATAGTAGCAATAATAATAATAATAATAATAATAATAATAATAATAATAATAATAATAGTCTTTCTTCTTCCCTCTAATAATATCATAGGCAAAAACCGAATAATTTATAAAATAATCATTCCGGAATTATCACATCTTGCAAGATTATCACCAAGATTATCACATTCTATAAGATTATTATATTTCGTAAGTTTATCACAGTAATAATAATAATAATCATAATAATAAGAAGAATAAGAATAAGAAGAAGAATAAGAATAAGAAGAAGAAGAAGAAGGAGTAGTAGTCGTAGTTTGAAAAATGCTAAACATGTGTAGGTTTCTCGGGTTCTACTGAGAGTGCTGTAGGTTCGATCCTCCGGACAGCTATGAGAAAACTAGACACGCTACCTGTTCTCTTCCTGTTCAAGACGATGAACATATGAGTCTAGGAATGGACAGGTGTTGCAGCTGGTGACTCTCCGAATTTTGGCGCAGATCATGGTAGCCCATAACGTAGGTTATGATAGAGATCATGAGGCAGGTCATTGAAGATCATGAGGCAGGTCATTGAAGATCATGAGGCAGGTCATTGAAGATCATGAGGCAGGTCATTGAAGATCATGAGGCAGGTCATTGAAGATCATGAGGCAGGTCATTGAAGATCATGAGGCAGGTCATTGAAGATCATGAGGCAGGTAATTGAAGATCATGAGGCAGGTCATTGAAGATCATGAGGCAGGTCATTGAAGATCATGAGGCAGGTCATTGAAGATCATGAGGCAGGTAATTGAAGATCATGAGGCAGGTCATTAAATATCATGAGGCAGGTCATTGAAGATCATGAGGCAGGTAATTGAAGATCATGAGGAAGGTCATTGAAGATCATGAGGCAGGTCATTGAAGATCATGAGGCAGGTCATTGAAGATCATGAGGCAGGTCATTGAAGATCATGAGGCAGGTCATTAAATATCATGAGGTAGGTCATTGAAAATCATAAGGCAGGTCATTGAAAATCATAAGGCAGGCCATTGAAAAATCATGAGGCAGGTCATTAGAGACCATGAGGTGGGTCATGATACAGACCACGAGACAGGTCATTAAAGATCATGAGGTAGGTCATTAGAGACCATGAGGCAAGTCATTAACGACTATGAGGTAGGTCATTAACCACCATGAGGCAGGTCATTAACCACCATGAGACAGATCATTAACGACCATGAGACAAGTCATTAACCACCATGAGACAGATCATTAACGACCATGAGACAGGTCATTAACCACCATGAGACAGATCATTAACGATCATGAGACAGATCATTAACGATCATGAGACAGAACATTAACGATCATGAGACAGATCATTAACGATCATGAGACAGAACATTAACGATCATGAGACAGGTCATTAACCACCATGAGACAGGTCATTAACGACCATGAGACAGGTCATTAACGACCATGAGACAGATCATTAACGACCATGAGGCAGGTCATTAGAGACCATGAGGCAGAACATGAGATCATTATTTTATTTATCCTCGTTAAATAAAGGTAAAAAATGATTTAGCCTGATAATTGCTACACTGTTCACTGTAATAATTGCCAACAACAGGAAGGGCAGATTATATGCAATTATTCCAGCGATTATCAGCCTTACTGCTACTGTAATCCCTCGTTTCTCTATATTTTAGTGAGGAAGGAGGATCGAGCCTGCACCAATCTTTGCCCTGAATGGGCCATACGGGTTTAGCGTTTTTGCATATGTAAAATACTCGTAGGGAAATGTCACCTTTTTTAAGATTTCAAAATAAAAAATGTCGAAAACGTTCTATTATAATCATTGAGAGGCGCTAAACCAATAGGGGCCACTCAGCATCGAACCGTGTATACACACACACAATGCTGACAATACAGCCAGCCAATGCAAGCAAAATATCATACAACAAAAACATACAATATGGACAATTAAAAAAAATCCATTACATAATACAATAAATACTTAATACAAACACTGCAAAATATAAACAATACAAAAGCAAAAAATACAAAATACCAACAAACAAAACACCAACAATACATAAAAGCAATACAAATGCAAATAATTCAGAAATACAAATACACAGTACACACACACACACACACACACACACACACACACACACACACACACACACACACACACACACACACACACACACACACACACACACACACACACACAATACACACTCACACACACACACACACACACACAATACACACACACACACTCACACACACACACACACAATACACACACACACACAATACACACAATACACACACAATACACACACAATACAATTCAACTATAATACTGTGATATTGTTTTCTCATGTTGTTAAAGTCAGTCAATCAATACGGGCAACGATAAAGATATATTGAAACCTCCCGACACATATGTATTTCATGCCGCATACATATACATAACAAGCCGGATACATTTACATAACAAGGCGGATACATATACACAACATGCCGGATACATATACAGTAGTGATGTATCGGATATTCCCATCCGCATCCGCATCCGCGGAACATCCGCACAATTTCTTACATCCGAATTCGCATCCGTAGAATGAGTAAGAAAGACACATCCGCATCCCATATATCTAAATTTTCACATCCGATACAGAATATGATGGATACATATACACGACATGCAGGATACATATGCACATGCTGGACACACATGTTATGCATATTACACCTCCATTATATCCTACCACATACATATGTATACCATGCCAGATATATATGAATAATATGCAAGATACATATATATTACATCAATATTGTACCCTACTACATACAAATATCACAGTACACAATTTACTGACACATAAAGTTGATTACATTTTTCACCACTTGTTTTAATGGGTCACTTAAGAGGGAATGTACCACGCAAGTTGCTACATGGTGCTTTGTTATGTAGTTAAGTGCTGGATAATGGTAAGTGCGCTGGAAAATTAAGTGCCTGGGGGTATCTCTAATCTGGGTGCTTTGTTTAGTGAAGTTGATGTTGTGTTGGTGTTATGTTGGCGGTGTTGTGTTGGTGTGTGGTGTTGGCGGTTTTACACACACACACACACATACACACACACACACACACACACACACACACACACACATAGCCAAGTATTCGAACCCATGTAGTTTAGGCCCTGCCTCGTGGTGAGCGAAAATCACATGACGCCTTAACCCACTGAACCACACAATCCTACAAGAACCGATGGTGCTTGGTTCTTGTAAGATTGTGTGGTTCAGTGGGTTAAGGCGTCATGCGATTTTCGCTTACCACGAGGCAGGGCCAAAACTACATGGGTTCGAATCCTCGGTTAGTTGCAGTGCTGTTATTGATTCAATAACACTCGTTCGTGGTCACAATAATATATATATATCACTGCTTGTAACCAGGCAACCTAGCATTTTGAGGTCTCTCTGGCTGAGTGGTCTAAGGCGTCACTTATGTAACTATGTCATCTTCAAAACTTGGGTTCAAGTCATGCTGACTACGATCTTTTTCAGAATACGTACACGTACATACATAGGTAAGGGGAGGCTGTAAAAAAATAATAATTGCATAGGGGAAGAAATCTGGCTTCACTAACTATGCAATTGAAGCAGATGGCGTTCCCACTTCCCAGTAATGACACCTTGCAACCCCCAGGGATAATATCATTCTGCATTTCGAAGATTCAACTGACCCAGCCAGAACTACATGAACATTCTTGTGTTGCCTTTCCCTCTTCCTCACATACCTATTAATTTACAGAATATATATTTGGACTTTCCCCCCTCTTTTTTTGGGGGGGGATATTAATTAAGCAGCACACCTTTTTTTCTGGTCAGGTCACATTTACCCCTACCTCACCTATGGAATCTGCGCATGGGGCTCAACAACAATAACTCATCTCAGACCATTAATAACACAACAAAAGGCAGCAGTCAGAATGATAACAAATTCCCACTCCAGACAACATACTCCACCAATATTAAAAAATCTAAACTTACTCACCATACAAGACATCCATACATTTTACTGTGCCTATTACATACATAGAACACTAAACTCAAATATTAACCCACCACTCAAGCTTCTCCTTACCAACCTTAACAGGACGCATGACCATAACACAAGACACAGATCACTATTTTTCCAATCAATGGATAATTTCTGCTGCATTATGCTGACCAGTGAAAACAAAAGCATTGAAGATAAAGTCTGCAGATATACTCAAAATCATTTTTTTTTTTAAATTCTTTTTGACTTTTTAATTATCTTATGATTTTTATGCCTCCCTCACCCCCCATATTTCAAACTTTTGGTTTCATTTCCTTCGGAAAAAGACTTCCTATCATTTCATAAGAATTTTTTTAATTCTTTGATACTATGAGCAAGGTTATGAGCTGATTGACTCTCCAAGTCAGTCCCTCAGCCTTGATAGTTGGTAGTCAGTCCCTCAGCCTTGATAGTTGGTAGTCAGTCCCTCAGCCTTGATAGTTGGTAGTCAGTCCTTCAACCTTGATAGTTGGCAGTAATATGAACACTTTTAGAGAAGAACAAGATAGCATTCACACGACGCATATCAAAGGTACAACCAACACTACTACTACTACTACTACTACTACTACTACTACTACTACTACTACTACTACTACTATTACTACTACTACTACTACTACTACTAATGCTGCTACTACTACTACTACTACTACTACTACTAATGCTGCTACTACTGCTACTACTACTGCCACCTGTAGACACTTGTGTAGCTACTAACGACAGACTGGGTAATGACGGGTGTGGAAATGTGTCAGAGCTCTTAATCCAAGGAACTGAAGTTATTCTTCCCTTGCTTAAACCTTGATTATCTCCCACAACTCACGAGCCGTATGGCTCCTACGAATTTAGCGCCTCCATGATAATAGCAAGAATAATAATAAAAATGATAACACCAATAATTATTGTCCAGTTTCAACAATGCTTCGCTTGTCTATCAACTGATGTCATGTAATAAATACTGTCAATTTCGATTCACAAAGGCGCCTCTAACTAGCCAATCGCCAGTCCCAAAGGCTCCACTAAGCAATTACCATCGCCAAAGACACCACAAACTAGCCAATTCGACCATACAAAGTCACCACTTCTATAACCTACCATGAAAATTGAACAAATGTTGTATTTCAAGCAATAATAATTGCAATATACATTTCCATTCATTAAAATACAACTAATATTGTTCATACAATTCTGTTCACTTTGTTGTGAACACTTATGCACTGTTCTCTTGCTTTTATATTACTGCTAACCAGAACTCCAAAATCCTTTTCGCAATCAGTAATATTAAGATCTACATTATTTAGTTTATATATGGCATGGTTATTGCCCTGTCCAACGTTTAGAACTTTGCATTTGTCTATATTAAACTGCATCTGCCACTTCTCCGACCACTACATCAGTCTATTCAAGTCTTCCTGGAGTGCTCTAAGGCTCTTATTAGTATGAATTAGGTGACCTATTTTGGTGTCATCAGCAAACTTGCTTATGTCGTTATTTATTTCCTCATATATGTCGTTTATATAAATTGTGAACAACAAAGGGCCCAACACTGACCCTTGTGGAACACCACTCGTGACGTGCCCCCATTCTGATTTCTCCCCATTGATGCAAACTCTCTGCTGCCTATCTGTATAGGCAAAAAAATATATATATATATATATATATATATATATATATATATATATATATATATATATATAATTATTTATTCATGGGCATGAACAATTCTCAGATTGTCTCAAAATTGTGGTTATAACCACAATTTTGAGGCGGAAATTTTAAACGACCTTTCTGTCCTTCTCGGATCATTTTTAGTTCGGTCCGGTCCGTCACCTCGTTTAAAGTTTCCTCTCTGAAGTCTGGGGCGGTTATAAATTGTTCCAGTGACGGTATTGTGACTTTCTCTTCAAGGATATCTCTTCTTTTCCAGCCAGGAGCTGTGACTCGACCCCTGCAACCACAACTAGGTGAGTACAGTGCCATTAGAATAGATGTGGTAGCAACCACTTCTACAACTATTGCCACTGGAGTAGATGTAGTAGCAACGCTACAACTACTGCTACAATCGACAATATGTTAGGTAAAAGGACACAAGTGCAACTAATGTGACATTTTATTGTGGCAACGTTTCCTGGAGCTTTGTCAAGCAGTAACGGCTTTACAAAGCTTCTGGAGAGCGAAACGTTGCCACAATAAAATGTCGCATTAATTGAACTTGTGTTCTCTTACCTAATGACAATAGACATACCAGAGGGATGTGCGAGATGGTTCTGTGTATCGTCAATAACATGAATCCACTGAGTAGTACAAAATATACGATAATGGTAGTCATACCAGATATGACGAGCATTGATATACTCTTGTAGCTATGAATAAGTTGGTACAAATAGGAATAGCGTCTGTCTCGCGTTCACCAGACGGAGGATCAAGCCTCCACCACGTCTTGCACTAAATGACCCCTCCCCCAAAAAAAAAAAAAAAAAGACACACTAGTGACTGGAACAATACACAAATAACCCACATTATAGTCGACTTAAATGGTCCAAGTCGGACCGAAACGTCGCCATAAGCTCCTCTCTCTCCTGTGTGGGTTATTTGTGTATTGTCCCAAAATGGGTTTAAAGCTTAACAAGTATTAAACAGGTATGACCAGGAAAATGTAAATAAACACAGTGAAATATTACAGTGAACTCCTCTCCATCAGATACATTGGAGAGGAGCAGCAACACTCTAAGAGAGCATCACTGCAATGTAGCATTTACCAGCATCACGTAAGAATTTCAGTGAAAAACAATTGTGTTGTGTACCACAGTCTCCTCGTTAGTGGTCACTAATTGCCCTTCGCCAGTATCTGTATCACTGCAACGCAACACAATGAGGTGATTTGCAAGGTAAAGTCAATGCAGGAAATGATAATGGTTTGGTTCTGTAATTTTCCCATTGTAAACAGATATCCGGAAATTATACATTTTTTCTCTCAGTTTTCGAGACATTGTAAATGGTTTATTGTAAGTGGCATTGTAAGTGGTTTATTGTAGCTAACGAAAGGTCCCATTTATACTCAAGGATAGTTTCAAGGTCCCATTTCCCGGACGTTCGGATTTCGATGTTAGAAACTTTCAGATATGGGTATTACAGTACACAGAAAAACGTGCTAAACCCCAGTTTTATTGCATATTTCGAAACATCAGTGACGTTTGAGGCATTTCTGACGTACTTTAATCTTTACCCGAAATATGCATATAAAAAAATATGAAAAATCCCTAGGATTGATATGGGTGGGCTTAACGTGTTAGAAGTTCAGATTTGGACGGCTTAAAGTGTCAGACGTTCAGATTTGGAGGGTTTAAAGTGTCAGACGTTCAATTTGGAGGGCTTAAAGTGTCAGACGTTTAATTTGGAGGGTTTAAAGTGTCAGACGTTCAATTTGGATGGTTTAAAGTGTCAGACGTTCAGATATAGAGGGCTTAAATTTCAGACGTTCAAATTTGGAAGGCCTATGATGTCAGACGTTCAGATTTTATTGACCTATGATATCAGACGTTCAGGGCCTATGATAAGACACCGATACGACCTGGGCAATATGCCCTGACATTACAAACACAAATTCCATCAGTCGTAAATTGCTATTTCTTGACACATTTATCTGTTATTACCATCCTGTCGGAGGATGAGGGATTGTGCCTTTGTAATGGAAAGCTCTTGATCCAGGAAATTAAACCTGCCCATCCCTTGCATTAAATTTAATTCCCCCTATTCCCCAAGGTGCTGTATTTTAACGCCTCATTAGAAATGTAAATATAGTCTTGTCATCTTCGTTCAAACGAAGGGAAGTGAACACAGGTTCTACTTCCTTCTTTTTGAACGATAGACAGTGGTGAAATGTATGAAATAAATCATACAATCTTCTGTATGCTCAAAAATGGTGAGGTGCATGGAACAAATCATGCAGTCATTCATAGGCTTAAAATGATAAAAAAAAATGAAGTTGAATTTCATTTTTTTTTCATTTTAATACCAACGAACAATGTAATACAATGTAATACCAACAATGAAATACAATGTAATACCAACAATGAAAAACAATGTAATACCAACAATGAAAAACAATGTAATACCAACAATGTAATACAATGTAATACCAACAATGAAATACAATGTAATACCAACAATGAAATACAATGTAATACCAACAATGTAATACCAACAATGTAATACAATGTAATACAATGTAATACCAACAATGTAATACAATGTAATACCAACAATGTAATACCAACAATGAAATACAATGTAATACTTACAATGTAATACCAACAAGGAAATACAAAGAATTAATACAATGTAATACAATGTAATGCAATATACAATCAATGTAATACAATGTAATGCATTGCAAATATTACAATACAAATAAAATACAAACAATACAATACAAATACAATACAAACAATACAAATACAATAAAAACAATTCAATACAAATACAATAAAATAAAAATACAAAACAAACAATACAATACAAATACAATACAAACAATACAATACAAAAAATGTAATACAAATAACACCAGCAACACATTTGGGCCAACATATTAACAAACACAAGATAATCAATACATCTTAGACTTTAGATCCAAACATCGTACTGCCAGCAACACTCATGCTGCAAAACAAGTTTCTACAAGGACAACTTTTCGCTCTGTAGAGCGAAAAGTTGTGGCACCAACACACCAAAAAATTATTCTGCAAAGTGTCTTTCTACCATCAAAACTAATTATAAAAAATATATATAGAATTTTAAAAAATATGTTTTTTTTTTTGTCTGGTAGAGAAACGATGATAATTGTCTTGTATTCCTTTAAAACAATAATTTAAAACAACCTCTTCGACTTATGCTGAACTCAAAGACGTTTTCTCCATAAAACGGAGAACAGAAAATTCCAGCAGGTAAAGTTAGTCTTGTGGGGAAAAAAATGGTAGAATTTACACTGCCAGTCTGGGACACTTGTTATCAATGTTTGTAAAATGTGGAAGTTCTTGTTCATGTTATCCGAGGACTGTTATCTATATATAATATATATATATATATATATATATATATATATATATATATATATATATATATATATATATATATATATATATATATATATATATATATATATATATATATATATATATATATATATATATAATATCAATAGTCGTGCCGATTAGGTAAAACTGGTCAATTAGCAAGAACTCATCTAAAATTAAGTCCTTTCTAAAATTTTCTCTTATACGTTTAAAGATATATTTTTTTCATTTATGTTAATGTAAAATTTATAATTTTGTACCAAGAGAAACTTTGAAAACCTACCTAACCTTATTACAACATGCGCAATTTAATTTAGCCTAACCCAACTAAATATATTTTAGATACGTTAACATTAATTTAATAATAAACAAACACAATGAAATATATTTTTTCGTTAGGTTCAGAATGATTTTGGCGAAATTATTGAATACACAAATTTTCACTTGTCTTATATGGCAAGATGAGCGTTGTTATTAAAGCCAAAATCGCAAGTTTTACCTAATCGGCACGACATATATATATTTTTTATATATATATATATATATATATATATATATTATAATATATATATATATATATATATATATTTATATATATATATATTAAAATATATATATATATATATATATATATTAATATATACTGCGAATAGGTAAAACTTGCGATTTCTTAAATAACAACTGTCTTCTTGCCGAATAAGACAAGCGAAAATTAATTTGTGTTTGCAATAATTTCGCAAAAATCATTCTGAACCTAACGAAAAAAAATATAATTCATTATGTTTGTTTACTGTTAAATTATTGTAAACTTGTCTAAAATATATTTACCTGAATTAGGCTAAATTAACTGCGCTTGTTATAATAAGGTTAGGTAAGTTTTCTAAGGTTCTTTTGGTACAAAATTATTAATTTTTACATTAGGACTTAATTTTAGGACTTAATTTTAAAACGAGTTCTTGCTAATTGACCAATTTTACCTTTTCGGCACGACATATATATAACGCAAAAACACACCTACACAAAGACAGTTAGTGTGTGTGTTTGTAAAATACAACTCTCCTTTTCTCACAAACGTGTTCATCTATGTTTTTAACCAGCTTGGGACCCTAAACAGAGCCCAGTCTGGCACAACAAATGATAAATCGTTCAGATTTGAACGTTTTTTTCTTATTTCCTCGTTCGTCTCCTTGCCAGAAGTATCCTAGACGTCATTTAATTTCCCTTTTCTTGTGGTAAAACTTTCGTTTTGAAATGTTTATGTAACCCAACTTAACCTAACTTAGGTTAATGGTACCCAAACTGATCATAACATAACTTGAATTGGAAAAACTCGCACGGAGACAGAAAATAAGTGTAAACAAGGCTTTATTTCGGTCTCTATCTGAGATCCTCTTCAGTAGGTCAGGGATTAAAATATACAGTCTCCTTTTCCACTGTTTCAATGATGGTGTCCTCTATATGTTGATGTTTTATCACTAAGCTAACCTAACCTAACCTTGCTTGACCTAACCTAACCTAACCTTGCTTGACCTAACCTAACCTAACCTTGCTTGACCTAACCTAACCTAACCTAACCTTGCTTGACCTAACCTAACCTAACCTAATCTGATCTAACCTAACCTAACCTTACCTAACTTGACCTAACCTAACCTAATCTGATCTAACCTAACCTAACCTGGCCTAAATTAACCTAACCTAACCTAACCTAACCTAACCTAACCTAACTACCTAACTTAACCTAACCTAACCTAATCTGATCTAACCTAACCTAACCTGGCCTAAATTAACCCAACCTAACTTAACCTAACCTACACTAAATTAAAATAAAAAAAAAATGGCTGCGTTACTTCGAATACAAAGGTCAAAAAAACCTACGTACCATGAGTATGGTAGGTTGAACTATTCTCCATCATGTTTCAGCGGCAGTGATCACGCTGCAGTTATTTCTGCGCCCCGGCTTTAATTTGCATAATTTTCTCATTAATCAGCAAGGAGTTAAATATGCCAGGAGCAGGGATGAGTGTATTATGCCGTTACTGGTAACCAGTTAGAGAGCCCTGGTTACTGGTAACCGGTCAGAGAACACAGTTACTGGTAACCGGTCAGAGAGCCCCAGTTACTGGTAACCGGTCAGAGAGTCCCAGTTACTGGTAACCAGTCAGAGAACACAGTTACTGGTAATCAGAAAACCACAGCTAGGGTGTAGTTACTGGTAACCGGTCAGAGAGCCCCAGTTACTGTTTACCGTTCAGAGAGCCACAGTTACTGGTAACGGTTCAGAGAGCAACGGTTACTGGTAACCCGTCAGACGGTTACAGCCATCGTGCAGTTACTGGCATTATTATCTCCAGCACTGGCATTATCATCTCCAACACTGGCATTATCATCTCCAACACTGGCATTATTATCTCCAATATTGGCATTATCTCCAACACTGGCATTATCATCTCCAAAACTGACATTATTATCTACAACAATGGCATTATCTCCAACACTGGCATTATCATCTACAACACTGGCATTATTATCTCCAATATTGGCATTATCTTCAACACTGGCATTATCATCTCCAAAACTGGCATTATCATCTACAACAATGGCATTATCTCCAACACTGGCATTATCATCTACAACACTGGCATTATCTCCAACACTGGCATTATCTCCAACACTGGCATTATTATCTCCAACATTGACATTATCTCCAACACTGGCATTATCATCTCCAAAACTGGCATTATCATCTACAACATTGGCATTATCTCCAACACTGGCATTATCTCCAATACTGGCATTACCATCTACAACATTGGCATTATCTCCAACACTGGCATTATCTCCAGCACTGGCGTTATTATCTCCAGCACTGATATTATTATCATAAACACTTGCATCCTTAACATCCTCACCCCATCACTGACATCCTTAACATCCTCACCCCATCACTGACATCCTTAACATCCTCACACCATCACTGACATCCTTAACATCCTCACACCATCACTGACATCCTTAACATCCTCACACCATCACTGACATCCTTAACATCCTCACCCCATCACTGACATCCTTAACATCCTCACACCATCACTGACATCCTTAACATCCTCACCCCATCACTGACATCCTTAACATCCTCACACCATCACTGACATCCTTAACATCCTCACACCATCACTGACATCCTTAACATCCTAACCCCATCACTGACATCCTTAACATCCTCACACCATCACTGACATCCTTAACATCCTCACCCCATCACTGCCATCCTTAACATCCTCACACCATCACTGACATCCTTAACATCCTCACACCATCACTGACATCCTTAACATCCTCACACCATCACTGACATCCTTAACATCCTCACACCATCACTGACATCCTTAACATCCTCACCCCATCACTGACATCCTTAACATCCTAACCCCATCACTGACATCCTTAACATCCTCACACCATCACTGACATCCTTAACATTCTCACCCCATCACTGACATCCTCACACCATCACTGACATCCTTAACATCCTCACACCATCACTGACATCCTTAACATCCTAACCCCATCACTGACATCCTTAACATCCTCACACCATCACTGACATCCTTAACATCCTCACCCCATCACTGACATCCTTAACATCCTCACCCCATCACTGACATCCTTAGCATCCTCACCCCATCACTGACATCCTTAACATCCTCACCCCATCACTGACATCCTTAACATCCTCACCCCATCACTGACATCCTTAACATCTTCACACCATCACTGACATCCTTAACATCCTAACCCCATCACTGACATCCTTAACATCCTCACCCCATCACTGACATCCTTAACATCTTCACACCATCACTGACATCCTTAACATCCTAACCCCATCACTGACATCCTTAACATCCTCACCCCATCACTGACATCCTTAACATCCTCACCCCATCACTGACATCCTTAACATCCTCACACCATCACTGACATCCTTAACATCCTAACCCCATCACTGACATCCTTAACATCCTCACCCTATCACTGACATCCTTAACATCCTCACACCATCACTGACATCCTTAACATCCTCACCCCATCACTGACATCCTTAACATCCTCACCCCATCACTGACATCCTTAACATCCTCACCCCATCACTGACATCCTTAACATCCTCACCCCATCACTGACATCCTTAACATCCTCACACCATCACTGACATCCTTAACATCCTCACCCCATCACTGACATCCTTTAACATCCTCACTCTGAACACCTCCCTTCTAAATCTCCTCACTCCAACACACCATCCTTAGCATCCCCAACCTTTACACCCCCTTCCTCCCCATCACCAAACTTCCCCTTCAAAAAACCCTTCTCACCCCCTCACCCCAACAAGCCAGAGAAAAGAGAGAAGAAAGCACAAAGTCTCTCTTTTTAAGCACAACGAGATAATCAGGAGCTCTCTGGAGCTCTCCTGAGCTCTCTGGAGCAGTCCGGATTAACATTTCCTCGCTTGGTAAATTACCTAAGTTTTAATAAAGTTCCATTAAGTCTGTCAGATAATTAGTGAGTTGGCGGAGGACAGAGCTGAACCTTCGCCAAGTTGGGCGATTTGGCGATTACTTCTGCAAAGTTTGTTGACTTTCTTGCTGGTGTCATTACTCTCGCCAGGATGTGTATTGAAGTGTTGCTTGCGGTATGACGTTCGCCAGGGAGTGTTGTTGTGTTGCTGGTGTCATTATTCTCGCCAGGCTGTGTGTCATATTGAATAAGACGCATATGCAACACTTGTTTTCTTATTTGCAATACAAGTTTCTTGAGAAATATTTTCCACGCTGTGGGGACTGACTACCTCTAAACTACGTCGTCGAGAGTGACGGACTGATTACATCGTCTTTACATCTCCAGTGCTTCTGCTTCTTCTGTATTCGACTGAAGAAGTCTACTGTGTAGGTCTACTGAGGTATACCTAACTGTATACCTCAGGAAACAATGGAAGCTGGTATACTCATATGCATTCCCCTAAAGTTTATTTTGTGGGCGAAACGCTTCGGCAATTATTTTAGTCAAATTAAGAGCTAAACCTGTAAGTTTTTCACATGTGCCCAGTGCATCAACTTGTCAGTACTGTATGCTGTCAGTCGCCTGTGTTATGGTATTGCATGCTATCAGTCACCTGTGATATGGTATTGCATGCTATCAGTCACCTGTGATATGGTATTGTATGCTGTCAGTCACCTGTGTTATGGTATTGCATGCTATCAGTCACCTGTGTTATGGTATTGCATGCTATCAGTCACCTGTGATATGGTATTGTATGCTGTCAGTCACCTGTGTTATGGTATTGCATGCTATCAGTCACCTGTGATATGGTATTGTATGCTGTCAGTCACCTGTGTTATGGTATTGCATGCTATCAGTCACCTGTGTTATGGTATTGCATGCTATCAGTCACCTGTGTTATGGTATTGCATGCTATCAGTCACCTGTGATATGGTATTGTATGCTATCAGTCACCTGTGTTATGGTATTGCATGCTATCAGTCACCTGTGATATGGTATTGTATGCTGTCAGTCACCTGTGTTATGGTATTGCATGCTATCAGTCACCTGTGTTATGGTATTGCATGCTATCAGTCACCTGTGTTATGGTATTGCATGCTATCAGTCACCTGTGTTATGGTATTGCATGCTATCAGTCGCCTGTGTTATGGTATTGCATGCTGTCAGTCGCCTGTGTTATGGTATTGTATGCTGTCAGTCGCCTGTGATATGGTATTGCATGCTATCAGTCACCTGTATTATGGTATTGCATGCTACCAGTCGCCTGTGTTATGGTATTGCATGCTATCAGTCGCCTGTGTTATGGTATTGCATGTTGTCAGTCACCTGTGTTATGGTATTGCATGCTATCAGTCGCCTGTGTTATGGTATTGCATGCTGTCAGTCGCCTGTGTTATGGTATTGCATGCTATCAGTCGCCTGTGTTATGGTATTGCATGGTATCAGTCACCTGTGTTATGGTATTGCATGCTGTCAGTCGCCTGTGTTATGGTATTGCATGCTATCAGTCACCTGTGTTATGGTATTGCATGCTATCAGTCGCCTGTATTATGGTATTGCATGCTATCAGTCACCTGTGTTATGGTATTGCATGCTATCAGTCGCCTTTGTTATGGTATTGCATGCTGTCAGTCGCCTGTGTTATGGTATTGCATGCTATCAGTCGCCTGTGTTATCATGTTGTATTTCTGGTGACGATATACTTGCTATTATGTCAAGTGTAGTGTTGCGAGTGACGGGTTGTCAGTCAGTGTTGAATTAATATCAGAGGTTCAGCCAATCAACGACCAGTTGACGTGAACTGGCTAACTAATCAGCGGCCGGATGACAGGAAACTGAAAATCAATCAGCGATCACTTGGAGGATGACCAGGTCAAAAGAGAGAGACAAAGAGAAGGGGGAACACAGAGAGAAGTTTGAGAGTTGAATAAGTGTGTGTGTGTGTGTGTGTGTGTGTGTGTGTGTGTGTGTGTGTGTGTGTGTGTGTGTGTGTGTGTGTGTGTGTGTGTGTGTGTGTGTGTGTGTGTGTGTGTGTGTGTGTGTGTGTGTGTGTGTGTGTGTATGGGTGGGTAGGTGTTTGATTGATTGATTGATTGATTTGAAGGCATGGCCTGTCAGATTGGCTTGAGAGGCGAATTGAGGTTCCATTATTGACAGCATTCTGGACGCTGAGGTGTTCCTCAACAAAACATTATTTATTCTCTCTCTCGTGTGCTTCTTGATCATTATCAATTACGGACACAAATGTAGTCGGAGTTCCCCCTCTATTGGCAACGTTTGCGATGCTGGCAAACTTTGAGAAAGTAATCTAGTAACTTTAAACGAGAGCTTAATATAATTATGATTTTCTCAGGAACTGTAGATATATGGTGACCTGTATACTCGTGAAAATTAAAGGAGAAGAGAAGACCGGAGACAGAGCACAGACTAGAAGGGAAACAAATCATGGTGTCTGTTAAGGAAAACAATCTAGAGTTGCAACAGCAACGTAGCGTTATTTGCTAAACTAGGAACAGCCCTTAGATACCTAAACAAGGGTCACCAGGACACGGGAGAAGAATGTAACTTTTGAAAACACTTAATATAAGTAGATAAGTGGTTCAGAGAACGACAAGTTGATAAATTAGACACATGTGCAACACTTGGGTATCTTAAGTGTTGCACATGTCTCTAATTTATCCCTTTCTAATATACTGGAGTGAACGAGTATATCAGAAGCACTTCCGAAAAGTTATATTTCATGCCATACTTTATTTTTCAGTGGAAAAGATACAGACAACAACAACATGGATATGGTCCTTCGTGTCAGCAGTAGCCACGAACATTTCTTCGACATTCGTAGGTAAACCCATACGAAGATAACAGTTCAGTTCGGTATTCGTTATGTGCTGGCTTGCGATTATCGTCTTAAGGACTCGTGCTAATATTTCAGAGGCAACGAAGCTGCAGGGGTCGATTCATAGCTCCTGGCTCCGGCTCTTTGTGTTTGTGTGTGTGTGTATGTGTTCTTACCTATTTGTGGTTGCTGGGGCCGATTCATAGCTCCTGGCCCTGCCTCTTCGTGTGTGTACTCATCTAGTTGTGGTTGAAGGGGTCGAGTCACAGCTCCTGGCCTCCTGGTGAGTGTGTGTGTACAAATTTCTCACTCCCTGCTTTTCTCCTTCAATTCCTCACTCCCTGTTTTTCTCCTTCAATTCCTCCCTTTCTTTCTTCCTCTCTCCCTTTCTTTCTTCCTCTCTCCCTTTCTTCTTCCCTCCCTTTCTTCCTCTCTCCCTTTCTTCCTCCCTCACTCCAGCGATAACATAAATCACAGGGCTACCTGTGGAGCGTTACTTTCACGACAAAAAGAGTGTAATTTGGAGGACAAAGCCTCATATCCGTTCAGAAAATTTCAGAGATTCCCAATTTCTGAAATATACATATAACCCAGCTCATGAATCATCTCTGAATATCAACAAATCGTATTTCCAAGCTTGGAAATTGTTCGTATTTGAGCAAATACGTGAAATACGTTGTAAGGATTTTGTGAACGAGATTGAACCCAGGTCCTGCAAGTTCTAAGATCATCAGCGTATTCCATTAACCACAAAGTTTAAGATTAAGACACATGTGCAACACTTGGGTATCTGTACTGATGAAACGTTTCGCCTACACAGTAGGTTTCTTCAGTCAAATACAGAGAGCGCAGGTGTAGTAGTGAAATAAAGATGATGAAATCAGTCCATCAACCTTGGAGAAAAAGTATTTGAGGTGGTTAGTCCCTCAGCCTTAAAAAGAGTTCAGCTTCATGGTCTGGAACGATATCGTTCCAGACCCTGGACCATGGACCATGTCTATTAAGATAAGTACAAAACATATGGATAGATTTGGTCGAAACAGTGGGCTAGTGACTAGGAATATCTTAGGCTTGCAGAGTGTACTTCGACAGTCGAATACAGAGGATGTTACACTTCACGACAGTAGTAAATGAATTTGTGTATTGTTCCGTTACTGGAACAATACACAAATAACCCTCACATAGGATAATTAATCTTTTGACGACGTTTCGGTCCGACTTGGACCATTAAGGAGTCATTAATTGAGAGTTTGTCACGGCCACGCTGGCGGGAGATTCATCTGTAAAACTTGCATTTGTGGTCACAGTGGTGGCCTTTGCTAACCTTCCTGTGGTGTATAAATATACCTAGTTGAATGAATCTTATTGTAGATAGCTGGCCCAGTGGCTAGAACGTCGGTCTGGAGTTTTATGACTCTGATCGCGGGTTCTAACCCCACCCGTGGTATGGTTAATTTAATATTGTTGGTAGAATTACCGACAATATGTTAGGTAAAAGGACACGAGTGCAACTAATGTGACATTTTGTTGTGGCAACGTTTCGCTCTCCAGGAGCTTTGTCAAGACGTTACAAACAATACATGGACACAGAGGGTATATATATGCTTCGATAGAGGTGTAGTAGTTGTAATACTAGTGGAGATAGTAGTAGCAGTTAGTAGTTAGTAGTAGTAGTAGTAGTAGTAGTAGTAGTAGTTGACGAGTGACGGTGTTGCCCTGCGCACGTCACACGCACAACAAACTTCGTCCTGTGAGGTATAGAGAGCTCTGCCACGACCCGATGAACTGTCAATAACTTTACCCAGTTACATCTGTGTTAGTGAGCGCCACTTTCTGTTTTACCACGCACCACTGAGTGGTTCTTGCCGACACCCAGTCGTAGGGTGGCGCAAGTACTGGTAAGTATTGGTAAGTACTGGTTTTCGAACCGAGGTGTGGATGCGTGGAACAATCTTCCGAGTAGGGTGATGGAGGCTAGGACCTGGGGTGCCTTAAAAAAGAAATTAGACACATATATGAGTGGGAGGGGTTGGGTTTGATTGGTGTCGTGGGTACGGGAGTAAATTCTTGGGTAATAATAATGAAACGGTCATAATATAAATCGGATAAAGACCAAAGATAATTCTAAATGAAATTACTCCATACTTGACGTTTCACTTCCCAGAGGCACTGCCCATCTCTCTCTCTCTTCTCTCTCTCTCTCTCTCTCTCTCTCTCTCTCTCTCTCTCTCTCTCTCTCTCTCTCTCTCTCTCTCGCTCCCACTATTCATTTAGTCACCCTCCTCTGTTCCAAACTGGAATAATGATATAAATTATCCCGGTCAGTGTTGGGCAATAACCAGCAGCATCGTCTGGGAGACTGGGAGACTGGGAGACAGTAAGTCAGTGAAATAGATCCTCTGAGCTCTCCCGAATCTTTTTCATTTCACGCCTCGGATAAAGCGGTAATTTAGTGCTGGGTGGGTCGTTCCGAGTCCAGAGTGCGTGTGGACTAGTGTCTAACCTTATTAAAGCTTTGCTGGTGTGTGTGTGTGTGTGTGTGTGTGTGTGTGTGTGTGTGTGTGTGTTGTGTGTGTGTGTGTGTGTATGTGTGTTGTATTGTGTTTTGTGTGTCGTGTGTGCGTGCGTGCGTTCGTATGAGTGCATTCGTGTGTTCGTGCATGCATTTCATGATGTATCCATTAGACTTAAGACTGGTCAGTTAGACCTAACTGACTGACACCCACGTCACAACTGTGTTTAATTCATTGAATAGAACTATCAGGTCTATCAGATTTGAGTTCGTTGCTTAAGGTGTGTTTGTGTTTCTCCTGGGAGAAATTCAGTTTGATATTCTCTCTCAGGTCATTGCTCTTGCATGATGTCTGCTGTTGTTGTTTTTTGTATGTACTCTGTTGCTGGTCTTCTCTTTTTTACCCCCTCTTATTTTCATTAATTTACCCTTGCTGGGGTTGAAATTTAACAACCACTTCTTAGACAATGTTTGCGTTTCCTCTAAATCTTCGTCAAACTCTCTCTTCTCTCTCTCTCTCTCTCTCTCTCTCTCTCTCTCTCTCTCTCTCTCTCTCTCTCTCTCTCTTGTTGCACAATGTCTGCGAACAGTGGTACACTTCTCTAATAACATGCTTATATATAACAGAAATTACAATACTAGTATGATTAGATATTAAGACATGTGCAACAATTACAGTGTCTTAGTCCTTATCGGAAATTGTTTGGGTCGCAGTACTGATCCTTGAGGGACGCCACTGACAGCTGTTGCCTTACCCCATACTTCCTCATCGTCTATCTGTCTTATGTTCAGATATTTTTTGTATTTGTATTTTTTGAGACATTCTGCTTTAATTATTAAAGCAGGCTGAAGGAGAAGATTGTCTGTTATATATGAATACGCAATCTAATGACCTCTACTTAATTGGTCATCACAAGTTTCGGATTATACGCCCATAAACGCGATATTTGCAGTAATTACATGAAAGGTTGAAGGCTCGGTAACGATGAACGACTTCGCGATTAACGATCATTTCGTTAATAGTTAAACAAACTGTATTTTGCTGTTAGCGTAACAACTTAACTACATAGTGTGTGAGTAAAGTATAATAAACACTTTATCAATGCTCAATAATAATCCACAAAAAGACAGAAACTCGGGAGATTAATTGATCTGTATATTTCGATCCCCTTCTGGGATCCTCTTCTGTAGTGTGTGTGTCTAACTCCAGCTGTTTCGTGAATGATTTATAAGACCTAATCGTATGATGATTTATTTAAAGTATGAATGCGTGTACGCATTCGTGTAAGAGTGGGAGTCAAATTAGGAAAATGAGTAGTTAATGCGTGCATATACGCACGCACGCAGAGCATCTCAGCGAGTAATTGACGATATTTAAAAGTGCGAGATTGGTTTTACTCTGCGCTAAAGAAGAGAGAGAAGAGGAAAAGGGAAGAGAGAGAAGAGAGAGAGAGAGAGAGAGAGAGAGAGAGAGAGAGAGAGAGAGAGAGAGAGAGAGAGAGAGAGAGAGAGAGAGAGAGAGAGAGAGAGAGAGAGAGAGAGAGAGAGAGAGAGACGAAGAAGAGGAAGAGTGAAGAGGTGGAGAATCATCGCTGACAACCTCGCTCTGGGAGTAAGGCAACTGGAAGGCCATTTGCTCGGAGCTCAGTGCCTCCGATTGCAATACTCTTCTCCAGTGTGATGTTGATAACCCAGTGATTGACCAAATTGAACATATCCATAATCTCCAACATAAACATATCCCTCAGAGTATGCGACGAAGCCTTCAGATCAGCCTTGGTTTGACTTTCGGTGTGGAGAGGCTGCTACTGTTAAGTACAACCCTTGGAGAATGTATAAGATACAAGCCTGTTGGCAAATAGAAGTCCAAGACTGGACCGTCTCTAGATGGGAGGCTGACACTAAGAGAAAACTGGCATCATGTAGAATGGGAGCTAAACCCTGGTGGTCCTTGGTCAAGGACTGATGTGGAGACTCACTTTATGAAATTATTTTATAGCTAAATGAACAGGACGTGACTGTCTCTACTTGCAATTATGAGAGAGCTGACCTCTTTGCTGCCAAGATGCAAGTTCTTGATCCAGCAAGAGAACATCCTTTCCTAATCTCAAGAATTGTGTCAGAGTTGTCAGTGGTAACAACAAGGCAGGATGAAGTGTATCTTCTTAAATACCTGGGCCAAGAAAAAGACTTTGGTCCCAGATAAGGTGAGCCCAAGATTGCTGAATAGATGTGCAGACCAGCTAGCATCACCTCTAAATCTAACTCGTGTAGAGGGACTTCTCTGTGGAAAGAGGCAAATGTAGTCCCTGTCCACAAAAAAAAGAGCAGAGTGCAAATCAGAAATTACAGATCAGTGTCACTCATGTCAATCACTGGCAGGATTCTAAGAGACAATAATCTCATGAAACATAACAGCATTTCTTTTAATATCTATCGCTTCTTTGTGACCATCGATATGACTTTAGAAAACTCGCTCTGCAGCTGAGCTCCTGTAGTGTTGAACCTCTTCATTACGTGGCATCAGTTGCTGGATGAATCCAAGATCTGTTGTGTAGTAACACTAATCATTGCTGGTGTTTTCGACCTAGTATGGTCCCAGGTACTCTTGGCAAAACTGCCAAGAGTACCTGGGGCCATAGCAATTACCTTTAAGGTAGCTCTCTAAGAGTAGTTTTCAATGGGACAGACGCAACAAGACATTATTGGTGCAAGTGTTCCAAAGGGAGGTGTACTTGGGCCATTGTTATGGAATGTCCACTTCATGACCTTCAATTCATCAAAGAATCCTATGCCTACCGAATGGGATAAAGGAGATTAAATGGCAGCTACTCTGAAATACATAAGTCAAAAGCTGTAACCTGGTGACTGATATCCTATATCTGCTGGAGCAGTGATAAGAATGACTGGGAGAGTGTTGGATCCCGGGAATGAGATAGTGTTGGGGTGAAATTTTATTCCAAAGTGTGTGTGGACAGCCTTGATAGGCTGTATTACCTACCTACCTGAAGGGAATTCCGGGGGTCAACACCCCTGCGGTCCAGTCCTTGACCAGGCCTCTGGGTGGATCACGGCCTGATCAACCGGGCTGTTATTGGTGGCCACACGTAGTCCAGCGTACGAAACACAGCCCGGCTGATCGGGTACTTGTGTGTGTGCTTACAAAATATTACATATACGTTTGGTTTGTACCATCTCTCGCATGCGGAGTTGCTACATTTTCCTTATTTCTGTGACAGTTTTTCTTCTTTATCCATCTCTTTGTTATTCATTCTCTGAATTTTCAATCTGCCCCATGTTCACTTCCGCCAGGTGTGGATTCTTGGAGTCTCCCTCAAGTTAAATCTCCTCTGGTCGCCAGGAAGTTCCCGTGTGGCTGAGTCAGAGCCTCCACTATAGTCACTACAAAGAAAAAAGAGAGAATTCAAGATTTTGAGGCTTGTGATGTTCAGATGTAGAGGTGAGCAGCCGCGAATTGATCATAGGTTGACAGGCGACTCATCTTGACGCCCCGAAGCAGATATTTCATGGAGAGTGGCTTCATCTCTTGATGATGGTGCCGCAGGTGGAAGGCGGTTTGGCTCTCCCCAGGAAGTGCCAGTCTGGGGTCACAATGGTTGTCCATGTAGTCGACCAAACGATACATGGCGGCGTACCGGCACACCTCCTTCAGGTCAGAGCCGGTAAAACCTTCTGTCATTCGGGCTATTTCTGCCAGGTCCACATCCTGGGCTAATGGACAGGCCTTCAGCAAGACTTTTAATATTTCCTGTCGTTCCATCTCACCTGGTTTAGGAATGTAAAATTGTAGAGGTAGACGGCGGAGGACAGCGGGGTCAACAGCGTCTAGCCTGTTAGTGGCTGCCAGCACTAATACATTAGCAGACTGGTCGGTGAGGAGGCCGTCCCACATAGTCAAGAAAATGGCTTTCATAGCCGCATCCACGGTGTATTCATTCTCCGTGCGGGTTCCCAACCACGCATCAATCTCGTCTAAGAATATTACAGTCGGCTGGAGCTTGTATGCTAAAGTGAAGATGGCTGTCGCTAACTTTTCGGTCTCACCTAGCCATTTATTTCTGATACTAGCGAAGTTAACTAGCAAAAACTTTGCGTCTAGTTCCTTTGCCAGGATTTTGGCGATTAGCGTTTTACCGCATCCGGGAGGACCGTGGAGAAGGACACCCTTGGGAGGCATAATCTCTGGGTGTGGACCGTGGAATCGGGCGTACACCAGGGGAAGAACTACCTGGTTTTGGATCTCCTGCACAACCTTCCCGCACCCACCGATGTCCACGAACTCCACCTTGAGGTCCGAGGGCGTTACTAGCAGGTCCAGCAGCACCTGCTCGTGCTCGGTGAAGGTGGGGGGGTAGCGGTCACTCTTGTCCTGCTTGGTGAGGTGGCTGATGCACCAGCCTATGATAGCGAGCAAGACGCCCACCGTCACCACACTGCTCACCCCCACAGCCGCACCCATTACCACGGCGCTGCCAAAATCTTTTAAAATCATAATTTTAAAATTAATTACCGAAAAATGTTAACTTAAATTTTGATAATTTGATGTAATATTAAGGTAACAACACTCGAATATTTACATGTTTAAACTAAAGTGAATATTGGATTGATTGTGGTGTTGATGTGTGTTGGATTGATTGTGGTGTTGATGTGTGTTGGATTGATTGTGGTGTTGATGTGTGTTGGATTGATTACTGCTATATTTACGAGAGAATGATAAATCCGTAGGGGTCATTCACCGATGGGAAATGGAATGGATGGTAATCGGGTTTGATCCGAGGAAAAGGAGCACAATAAAAAGGAGGACAAAAATATTTTCAATCGAGCTGGGGTAGGTAACAGCTCTCGGCTTGTAAATAAAGGTAGGAACTCTTAACCCAACCCTGTAAAAACTCATGTGTAAATAACAGAGAGAGAGAGAGAGAGAGAGAGAGAGAGAGAGAGAGAGAGAGAGAGAGAGAGAGAGAGAGAGAGAGAGAGAGAGAGAGAGAGAGAGAGAGGGAGACAGACAGACAGATAGACAGAGTTACCATTTTCCTAAAGGCACTTGTCGATAAGACACATGGCCTATTCGTGTACTGTGTGTGTGTGTATGTGTGTGTGTGTGTGTTTACCCACCTATTTGTGATTGCAAGGGTCGATTCACAGCTCCTGGCTCCGCCTTTTTGCTAATCGCTACTAGGTCTATTTTCTCTCCCTGTTCCAAGAGCCCTATGATAATGTTATAAAAAAACGAGGGCTCTTGGAAATTCACTATTTTTTCACAGTAGTTGTTCTCCTGTTGCTACTCTTGCAACATTGCATATCTCCTGATAATGCACTGAGACGTGTGAAAGCATTGAAGCTGTAGACTATCATCCTCTGTGGCTTGTCTTGCATATATATATTATGGCGTGTGTGTGTGTTTTTTGTGTGTGTGTGTGTGTGTGTGTGTGTGTGTGTGTGTGTGTGTGTACTCCTCTATATGAGGTTGCATGGGCTGATTCACAGCTTCTGGTCTTGTGTGTGTGCTTATAAAATATTACATATACGTTTGGTTTGTACCATCTCTCGCATGCGGAGTTGCTACATTTTCCTTATTCCTGTGACAGTTTTTTTCTCTATCCATCTCTTTGTTATTCATTCTCTGAATTTTCAATCTGCCCCATGTTCACTTCCGCCAGGTGTGGAGTCTTGGAGTCTCCCTCATGTTAAATCTCCTCTGGTCGCCAGGAAGTTCCCGTGTGGCTGAGTCAGAGCCTCCACTATAGTCACTATAAAGAAAAAAGAGAGAATTCAAGATTTTGAGGCTTGTGATGTTCAGATGTAGAGGTGAGCAGCCGCGAATTGATCATAGGTTGACAGGCGGCTCATCTTGACGCCCCGAAGCAGATATTTCATGGAGAGTGGCTTCATCTCTTGATGATGGTGCCGCAGGTGGAAGGCGGTTTGGCTCTCCCCAGGAAGTGCCAGTCTGGGGTCACAATGGTTCTCCATGTAGTCGACCAAACGATACATGGCGGCGTACCGGCACACCTCCTTCAGGTCAGAGCCGGTAAAACCTTCTGTCATTCGGGCTATTTCTGCCAGGTCCACATCCTGGGCTAATGGACAGGCCTTCAGCAAGACTTTTAATATTTCCTGTCGTTCCATCTCACCTGGTTTAGGAATGTAAAATTGTAGAGGTAGACGGCGGAGGACAGCGGGGTCAACAGCGTCTAGCCTGTTAGTGGCTGCCAGCACTAATACATTAGCAGACTGGTCGGTGAGGAGGCCGTCCCACATAGTCAAGAAAATGGCTTTCATAGCCGCATCCACGGTGTATTCATTCTCCGTGCGGGTTCCCAACCACGCATCAATCTCGTCTAAGAATATTACAGTCGGCTGGAGCTTGTATGCTAAAGTGAAGATGGCTGTCGCTAACTTTTCGGTCTCACCTAGCCATTTATTTCTGATACTAGCGAAATTAACTAGCAAAAACTTTGCGTCTAGTTCCTTTGCCAGGATTTTGGCGATTAGCGTTTTACCGCATCCGGGAGGACCGTGGAGAAGGACACCCTTGGGAGGCATAATCTGTGGGTGTGGACCGTGGTATCTGGCGTACACCAGGGGAAGAACTACCTGGTTTTGGATCTCCTGCACCACCTTCCCGCACCCACCGAAGTCCATGAACTCCATCTTGAGGTCCGAGGGCTTTACTAGCAGGTCCAGCAGCACCTGCTCGTGCTCGGTGAGGGAGCCGTCACTCTTGTTGTGTTGCCTGATGCACCAGCCTATGATGGCGAGCATGGCGCCCACCGTCCCCATGCTGCTCACCCCCATCGCCACACCTATCAACACGGCGCTGCCAAAATCGTTTAGTTTCATAATTTTAAAATTAATTACCGAAAAATGTTAACTTAAATTTTGATACTTTGATGTAATATTAAGGTAACAACACTCAAATATTTACATGTTTAAACTAGAGTGAATATTGGATTGATTGTGGTGTTGATGTGTGTTGGATTGATTGTGGTGTTGATGTGTGTTGGATTGATTACTGCTATATTTACGAGAGAATGATAAATCCGTAGGGGTCATTCACCGATGGGAAATGGAAGGGATGGTAATCGGGTTTGATCCGAGGAAAAGGAGGATAATTCCAGTTGTTTGGACCGGGAGCTCTTAAACATCAAGACATTGATGCTTAAAGGTTATTGATCCAAAGGAATTTAAGCTCTCCTCCCCAGGCCTTGCATAACCTCAACGGGTTTAGCGCATCCTCGTGTAAAGCGCTAAACCAGTATGGGTCATTCAGGAGGAGGTGTATTTGAGGCTTGATCCTCCGTCCTCTGATTATACACAGTATAGTATAGTCATTATACTATTTTGTGTATACAGCATACTGACTAAAAGTATACATCCACAGGTGTATACTTTTCCCTGTATATACATAGAAAGGGTAAATATTATTTTTTGTCGATAAATTAGACACAGCCACACAGTGGCTTCATCAGTCCTATACAAAGAGGATCTGTGAAGATCAGAAGGAGTTTGAGGTTATCAGTCCCTCAGCCAGAAGTCGACATATGGATGGACTGATGACATTGACTCCAGGCTGAGGGACTGATTACCTCAAACTCCTTCTGATCCTCACAATTATTCTTTGTATAGGACTGATGAAGCCACTGTGTGGCGAAACGATTTCTTAATAAAGATACCCAAGTGTTATACATGTGTCTAATTTACCATTCGGCCTTGTAGGGTTATTGAAGCTAAAACCTTGGGTAGCTTAAAGCTATGTGTGTGTGTGTGTGTGTGTGTGTGTGTGTGTGTGTGTGTGTCATTGTGTGTTTTAGTGTGTACTCACCTATTTATGGTTGCAGGGGTTGAGTCGGAGATCCTGGCCCCCACCTCTTCGCTGGTCGCTACTAGATGAATATAAGAACATAAGAATGGAGGAACACTGCAGAAGGCCTACTGGCACAAACAAGGCAGGTCCTTATGTGTAGAGTGTAAAGAGAGAGAGAGAGAGAGAGAGAGAGAGAGAGAGAGAGAGAGAGAGAGAGAGAGAGAGAGAGAGAGAGAGAGAGAGAGAGAGCGTAGGCGGCCTGGTGCACCAGTCGGTGCTATACTAGAGATATGAGAAAGTTAGCGACCAGTTACCGGGAACAGCAACTGTGAGTGAAATTTGACTTGGAGAGGAGTGATGCAGAGGCACGTGCAGCAGTGTAGCAAGCCTGGAAGTCAACCCTGGGGGTGGTGTGGAAGTCAACCCTGGGGGTGGTGTGGAAGTCAACCCCGGGGGTGGTGTGGAAGTCAGCCCCGGGGGAGGTGTGGAAGTCAGCCCCGGGGGAGGTGTGGAAGTCAACCCCGGGGGTGGTGTGGAAGTCAACCCCGGGGGTGGTGTGGAAGTCAACCCGGGGGTGGTGTGGAAGTCAACCCCGGGGAGGTGTGGAAGTCAACCCCGGGGGTGGTGTGGAAGTCAACCCCGGGGTGGTGTGGAAGTCAACCCCGGGGTGGTGTGGAAGTCAACCCCGTGGGTGGTGTGGAAGTCAGCCCGGGGTGGAGTGGAAGTCAACCCCGGGGGTGGTGTGGAAGTTAACCCCGGGGGTGGTATGGAAGTCAACCCCCGGGGTGGTGTGGAAGTCAACCCCGTGGGTGGTGTGGAAGTCAACCCTGGGGGTGGTATGGAAGTCAACCCCGGGGAGGTATGGAAGTCAACCCGGGCGTGGTGTGAAAGTCAACCCCGGGGAGGTATGGAAGTCAACCCCGGGGTGGTGTGGAAGTCAACCCCGGGGGTGGTGTGGAAGTCAACCCCGGGGTTGTGTGAAAGTCAACCCCGGGGAGGTATGGAAGTCAACCCCGGGGGTGGTGTGGAAGTCAACCCCGGGGGTGGTGTGGAAGTCAACCCCGGGGTGGTGTGGAAGTCAACCCCGGGGAGGTGTGGAAGTCAACCCCGGGGGTGGTGTGGAAGTCAACCCCGGGGAGGTGTGGAAGTCA